>JACEFZ010013227.1:280000-357500 GCA_014155875.1 Cepaea nemoralis
CGTAAAAAACATATATTGGAAGCAACAAGCTGCCATAAAGATTGATAATAAAGTAGGCCAATGTCAGCCTATTAAGAGAGGTATGTTACAGGGATGTGTAATGTCTCCATATCTTTGTTTTCCTTGTACATTGAAAATATTTTCAGAAATATAGAAGATATGATAGAAATTATAACAGAGAAAAACTACAAGAAAGTACAGTAAAAGAGAAATTTGCAGATGAAATAAAATGTAAACTTGAAATTCTATAAAACCCGTTGGAGGAAAGTATTGACCAAACTTGGTTGAACATCAAGAATACAATTCAAACTACCGCAGAAGAATGTCTCGGTGTGTTAACCACGCATAGAAAGAACAGATTGTTCAATAAAAAACGTGAAGAAGCAGACATTAGGACAAAGAATGCCAGACAGTTGTGGTTAAATGACATCAACAACATCCAAAATGAAAAGCAATATAGAAATGAATGTAAAGAGGCTACAAAAATAGTTTGGCAGCAGAAGCGAGAACATATGAGCAACATAATCAAAGATACGGAAACTAATCACCAGAAAAACGAATCCAGAAAGTCTTTTTAAAGAACTGAAGTCAATTAAACGAGGGTACCAACACAACACACATGGTTTAAAAGACAAAAATGGGAATATGATAAATACAAATGAGGAAATGTGCAACACATGGAAAGAATGCTTTGTTGAATTACTAAATTGTGAAGCTACAAATAACACTTTCCCACAGGAAGCGGTTCTAACGTGTGAACCACAAATTGAAGAACCTGTTGTTTTTTTTAAAGAAATCATATATGTAATAACACGACTTAAAAACAACAAGGCAACTGGGGCTGATGGAATTGCTGCTGAATTTATAAAGGCAGGCGGCCATTCAGTACATCTAAAGCTATACGAACTAATAATAAAAATCTGGTGGACAGAAGAATTACCCCATGACTGGAAAGTGTCATTATTGATACCTATCTTTAAGAAAGGAGACATGTTCCAATGTGAAAACTATAGAGGAATACCACTACTGTCCAAAAGCTATAAGATACTATCCGTGTTATTACTAAATAGACTAAAACCATATTCAGAAGTCATATTATGTGACTACCAGGCGGGTTTCAGACAAAATAGATCAACAATAGATCAGATATTTATCTTACGACAAATAGTCGAGAAACATTTGGAATATAAAAGAGATCTCCATAACATTTTTGTGGATTTTAAAAAGGTTTATGATAGTGCCCATAGGAATAGTCTATGGAATGCTATGCAGGAATTTTGAATACCAAGGAAGTTAATCAACATGACCAGACCATGCATGGAAGATACTTATAATATAGTAACATATAAAGGCAGGAAATCAGACCCTTTCCAAATAACATCTGGATTGAAACAGAGTGATGCACTATCGCCGCCCCTTTTCAATCTAACTCTAGAGAAAGTAGTAAGGAAGGTAAAGGAGGAATGTGCTATTGGAGGAACATCCAGACTGCTTGGTTATGCAGATGATATAGATATTATAGGGGAAAATTAACAACAGACAATGGAAATATTGACTCACGTTAAGGAAAAAGCTCAACAAATGGGGCTGGTTATCAACCAAAATAAGACAGAATTTATGATAATTTCAAAAGAGGGAACGGCTAAAAACTCTGGCCACATACAAATAGATAATATGACCATTAAAAGAACGGAAACATACAAATACCTGGGTACAATACTCAACTACTCCAACATAATAAGGGAAGAAATACGAGCTAAAATCAACTGTGGAAATAAGATATACTATGCACTACAACATCTGCTAAAATCAAATGCGCTATCTCGCAACACCAAGATCACAATATACAAACCACTGATTAGACCTGTTGTGCTGTATGGCTCTGAAACCTGGAGTACACCTAAAGGAGACGAAGCCGTGTTACAAACCTTTGAGAACAAAGTCTTAAGACGAATCTTTGGGCATATTAGGGATACACAAAGTGGAGAGTGGAAAATAAGAAGCAACAAAGACATTTATGATCTGTTTTAAGTCCCCGCTAATCACTAATCAAGACGACTATACACATGGAAAAGCCCTGATATGAAAATACGCAACCAAATAGACTACATACCTATTAATAAAAGATTTAGAAATGCATTAATTAATGTAAAGACAATGCCTGGTGCTGACGGTAATAGTAATCATGTACCACTATGTGGACAAATAAAAGTAAGATTAAAGAGATGGGAAAAAATGGTTAAAAACTTGAGACTTAATAAAGAGGTTCTGAAAGTAGATAAAGAAATTCAAGACCAATACAGAGTGACTGTGAAAAATAGGTACAATGCAATAGCTAAAATACAGAGTATAAATGATCAATGGGAAATGTTAAGGGACTCCATTCATCAAACTAGCAAAGAAATATTACCGGGGAGAAGCCAAAAAGCTAAGAAAAAATGGATGAATGAAGAAATCATAATGCTAATGGACAAAAGGAAACAGAATAAAAATG
This sequence comes from Cepaea nemoralis, assembly GCA_014155875.1. Classification (NCBI taxonomy): domain Eukaryota; kingdom Metazoa; phylum Mollusca; class Gastropoda; order Stylommatophora; family Helicidae; genus Cepaea; species Cepaea nemoralis. The sequence goes on from JACEFZ010013227.1 coordinate 282,495, forward strand.
ACAAACAAGAGTATGCTAAGATAAATAAAGAAATAAGAGATAAATGTGTGGAGGCAAAAGAAAGTTGGTTAAACGAGCAATGCAAACAAATTTAATTAAATTCCATTAAAGATCAAAAAAGTATGCACAGACAAATCAGTGAGCTCACAGGAAGAAAAATAAGAATAAATACAGGGTATTTGAAATCAAAAACAGGAAAGATATTATTGGAGGAAGGTGCTATAATGAAGAGGTGGAATGAGTATATAAGAGAATTATATAATGGAGAAAGGGAAGAATTAACAGAAGAAAGTAACTTAGAAGGCCCACCTGTTCTAAAAGAAGAAGTCGCTGACGCTATGAAACATATGAAGAAAGGAAAAACAGCTGGGCCAGATGAAACCACAGTAGAAGAATTAGAAGTATTGGGAGAATTTGGGGTAGATATATTAACCAAAATGCTAAATGATATTTACAACAGTGGATATTTACCGAGCGATATGGTAAAATCTGTATTTATAGCAATACCAAAGAGACCAGGAGCAATTGAATGTGAAGATTTTCGTACAATTAACCTCATAAACCATGTCACTAATCTTCTACTCAGAATTATAATGAGAAGAACAAGAAAGAAAATAAAAATGGAAATTAGTGAAGAACAGTACGGTTTTATGGAAGGAAAGGGTACAAACAATGCAATATATATATTACGAACACTAATAGAAAGGTCAATAGAGAAACAGAGGGACATATATTTATGCTTCATAGATTATACTAAGGCATTTGATAAAGTAAAACATGATGAGCTGATTAAAATGTTGGAAGATATCAACATTGATGGGAAAGATTTAAGAATAATAAAGAATATATACTGGAACCAAGTAGCAGCAATTAAAATGGGAAATAAAGAGGGTAGTTACGAACAGATAAAGCTAGGAGTACGACAGGGGTGTGTCTTGTCACCCGATCTCTTCTCCCTATATAGCGAAGTAATAATGAGAGAGATCAAAGAGAAGCCAGGAATACTAATCGGAGGATATAATATAAACAATATACGCTATGCAGATGACACAGTATTGGTGGCGGATAATGCAACAGACCTACAACAATTATTGGACATTGTAGTATCAGAGAGTGCACAGAAAGGACTCTCCTTGAATATCAAGAAAACAGTAACAATGGTGATATCAAAGAAAATGGGGACACCAAAATGTGACATAGAAATAGAAGGGGAAATTCTCAACCAAGTGGATAATTTTAAATACCTAGGGGCACTTATAACATCAGATGGAAGATGTACAACAGAGATTAAGAGCAGAATAGGGCAGGCAAAAGCCGCATTTCAGAAAATGAAGAGTATCTTATGCAATAAGTCGCTATCAATGAATGTAAGAAAGAGAGTGCTAAAATGCTATATAGAACCAGTTTTGCTGTATGGCAGTGAATCTTGGAATGTAAATGAACAAATTAGGAAGAACTTAGAAGCAACAGAGATGTGATTTTTAAGACGAATGTTGCGAATTCCTTGGACTGCCAGAGTAACTAACAACGATTGCCTGAAAGAGGCTAATGAAACTAGAACACTATATACAACAATAAGAAAGAGACAAACATCTTTCTTTGGTCATGTGATGAGAAGAGAGGCACTGGAGAACATCGTGACAACTGGAAAGATCGAGGGGAAGAGAGGCAGAAGCAGACCAAGAGAAATGATGCTGGATGGATTGAGACGGTGGCATGGAGGAATATCATCAGCAGATTTGATCCAGAACACCAAAGACCGAGATCTGTGGAGAGCCATGAACGCCTACGCCAGCCGGTACGGCACTTGATGATGATGATGATGAATCACTGGTATCATGAAGGCTAATAGACTGCAATGGATGGGACATATAGAAAGAATTGAAGATAATAGGGAAACAAAACTCGCTTACACTCAGGAAATAAATGGCCGTAGACTCCGAGGTAGACCAAGAAGACGGTGGAGAGATAATATACACACAAACCTATAAGCGCTTGGAATCAGCGACTGGCAAGAGAAGGTCAACCAAAGAGACGAATGGAGACGGCTTGTATCTGCAGCAAAGAACGTCAATGGTTCGGTATGCTGAAGAAGAAGAAGAAGAAGAAGAAGAAGAAGAAGAAGAAGAAGAAGAAGAAGAAGAAGAAGAAGAAGAAGAAGAAGAAGAAGAAGAAGAAGAAGAAGAAGAAGAAGAAGAAGAAGAAGAAGAAGATATAAATTATCATTGGGGGACGAAACATCAATAACATTAAATATGCAGATGATACAGTATTGATTGCAGACAATGACAGGACCTGCAACATTTAGTAGATGCGGTTGTTGCACACAGTGAACAACTAGGGTTAGAATTGAATAGTAAGAAGACGCAGATTATGGTCGTCACTAGGAAGAAGGAAATACCACAACGTAATATACAAGTACATGGGAATAGTCTTAAACAAGTGAATCGGTACAATTATTTTGGAACAGTCATACCATCTTATGGGAGATGCCTTGAAGAGATTAGAACAAGAACTGACATGGCAAAGGTAGCCTTGTGCAAGATGAAAAGCATACTGACCAATAAAAAGATGTCAATTGCAATGAGAAAAAGAGTTTTGAGGTGCCACATAGAACCTGTACTTTTGTATGGATGTGAAGCGTGGACAATGAGCAAACAAGCTGAAAAAAATCTGATGGTTGTGAAAATGTGGTTTCTGAGAAAAATGCAATGAGTACCATGGACAGACATAAAAACCAATGACCAAGTCCTACAAGAAAGAAAAAAAAATCGAAAACTGATTAGAGAAATGAGACGTAGACAATCAAAATGTTTGGGCATATTATGAGAAGAAATAAATTTGAGAACTTGGTGACAACTGGCAAGATCCAGAGGAATAGAACAAGGGGGAAGACAGAGAAGTAAATACCTGGGTGGTTTGATCAAGTCGTATGGTCGAGACAAGAACACTGAGCTGAGTCACAACTCTGGTAATCGAGTGATGGATAGATGGACAGAACAGTAGTATGCCAATCTGTTTACACTGTCTGTTTCTGCAAACAGAACATGTACATAATGGATTGTGTTGTTTACTCTAGTCTGCGGTTTTAAGTATTTGTCCAACTGACAGCCATGCCTTGTGCCTTATGTTTTTACATTCTTCAATTTCTATGAACCGCTGAGATATTTATTTCTGCTTCGAATTTTTGTTCTTCTTCTTCTTTCGTTCGCCTGAAATATGTTTATAACTGCAATGTTGTCTCTTGTATTAATCTCACAGTCTTTTTTAGTTCACTCAGCGGTCCATAGAGTTTATCTTCCACTGTTGTCTCTCTAGGCCAGAAAGTTCGCCTGGATATGTTGTAGTTTGGGCAATCCTGGAGTATGTGCTCTGCTGTCTGCGACACCAAACCACATGTGCACATGGCTGAGTCATCAATCTTGAATTTTATATACATGTGGTTGCGTAATCTATTGTGTCCTGTTCTGGGGCGCAGAAGAATGACCAGTTCTGGTCTGTCCATAACGTGGTGGTCGTCTTGAGTAGGGTTTGGTGGCCTTCTGACTGATTTGATCATTCTTTTCTTTTAGTGGTATGTAATGGGGACATCAGGTTGTTCTTCTTTTGCTCCTTCCTTAGCCAATCGATCAGCTCTGTCACACCTTCACACGAAGGTAAGGTGCTGAGCCGGCAGCACATGTAGCCTACCTCGTGTGCGAGTACTAAAGGGGAAAAACACCTCGGTCGCACATTCCGATGAAAGTCTGTAATCGTACTCATGGAGTGAGTGTAGTCAAAGGTGGAAAATTGTCTCGTTGACACGAAATGGAAAGCCTGGCTTGCGAATTCATTACGTGGCAGCCAGAAGCAAAAGCTTGCTGTGTGGAAGTCGAAATAAGAGTCTAACTTGTCTCGAAACCCGAGGAAGGCTAACCTCATTAAAATTGCCCGCCGAAGCCGGAAGTGCCAGCCTACGGGCGGCAAAATAAAAATTGGCACTACGCAATTACGTCCGAGTGAAATGTCTTTCGTGACCGGAAAAGCTCTAACTAGTCTTCCCTCGTACTCGGAACAGTTACCTAGTTTCCGAATGCTGCTCTTGTTCGGAACAGCTCTGACTAGGTAGTTTTCCGAATGTCCGACGTGTCTGGAACAGTTCTGACGGGCACAACAACAAGCTCAACTCCGAACCGAAAACTCGCTGAGTGGATACCAACTGCAGACCAGTCTGGTTTGTAAAGAATTCCATCAAGATAGTAGCTTAGCGTGTGGCCACAGCACCCAGAAAGGCACTATTAAGATCCACCAAGCATGGGTCAATGGATCGCGAACAACTTGTATTAGAGACACGGGTGCATCTGTGGCTGGGGTCTACCACAAACTGGTAAATAGGGGAGACTACACAGGCAAAAGCGTTACCTGTAGAACATTCAGAGGTACTCTAGAAAGATATAAGACCGCATGGGTCATGATAAGATGCCCATACTATGAGGGAAGAATATGCGCGGCAGTATTGCCAAACCCATGTGCTGTGTTAATAATTGAGAACATTCCAAACTTGACAGAATGTCCCCATAAAGAAACGATCGAACATAGACTTGCCAGGGCACTCGCGAGAACCCATGTTCATAAACGCAAGAAGAACAAAATAAACAAATAACACAAATTTCCTCAACCAATAGCAAACAGTACCCATTGGCCCGTAAGAAAGACTGTATTACACTACTGTCAGGTCTTAGTCAGATATAACTGAGCTACCGAATAACAGTAGACGGTACTACCTGCTTTCTATTAGCGCCGAATGTGGGGCGGTGCTTACCAAACCCGACACCCCACATTGTGTCAACGGCTTCGGACGGAAGAGCGCAATTTGGAGGGTACAAGCCTTACCCTGATGCGAGGAAATGCAACCTAATGACAAAATGTCATGGCAGAGCAGACCAGGCCCTAAGCCTTGGTTGGCGGCTGGTCTAGGATCGAAGCTCCGACAGGTGGACAGTTAGAGCATTGCTTTGCTGATTCTGCAGCTTGTCTTGTTCCAGATGTAGAGGTGTTACCTTTCCTCTGGAATGAACCAGACAGGCAGAGAGAGGGATCATGCTGCATGGGCAACACATGATCTCTATATTTTAGCCCAGGCTTTGTGCTATGGAGAGGCAATAACTCCATCCCTGGTCTTAACCGAATCAAAGCGAGAGGCAACTGTTACGGGTTATATGTCTCTGTCAATTGGCGTAGACATGGGGCGCCACGCGTTGCCTCTGACGGTGGGAGACACCTACAGGTGTCACTGATCAGCTACCGCCAGCCTCAAACTGGGCAGCCCCCGGCCAATTGGGTGCTGATCCGCCACAGCCTGCCTGCTTCAATGGGTGCTTGGGGCTAGGACAAAATCTGAATCGCAGGCTGTAAAAGTAATGCACCAGGTACTTATAAAAAGAAACATAGAAACCTCAAACTATGGCTTGCAACCTGGAACGTGAGAACAATTTGTCCAGGATTTTCCATTGGCTTGACCAATATTGACGATGTGAGAAAAATGTCTGTGATTGATGCCGAACTCAATCGTCTTAACATTGATATTGCTGGCCTGCAGGAGACTCGCCTCGCGAGGAAGGGTCACTCAAGGAAAACAATTACACCTTTTTCTGGAAGGGTAGAGGGCAGGCAGAAAAAAAGGCAACACGGTGTGGGCTTTGCAGTGAAGAATTCGCTACTGGGAATGATTGAAATTCCAGCAGGAGGAAATGAAAGACTATTATCAATGCGCTTGGCACCCTCTTGTGGTTTTGCCACCACTATTACTGCATATGCACCGACACTCGCTGATCGGTGCATCGAATCAAACGAACGGAGCACCGACTCCGTGATCAAGGCAGGTCCAAAATCTGACTACATTTATATGCTCGGTGACTTCAATGCTTGTGTGGGCAAGGACTCGAGTTCATGGCCAGTGTGCCTTGGAATATACAACATCGGTCGCATGACTGAAAATGGGCAAAGGCTTCTGGAGCATTGCACCATAAATGACCTATGTATTACAAATTCCTTTTTTAAAATAAAAGAGCTGCTTAAGGTTACATGGAAACATCCAAGATCCGGCCATTGGCACCATCTGGACTTCATCATCACACGGAGACAACATCTGAACCATATATCATTGACTCGAAGGTACCACAGTGCTGACTGTGATACGGATCATTCTTTGGTTGTTGCAAGAGTTAGACTGAGACCAAAGAGAATCTACACAGCTAAACACAAATCTAGCCCCAGGATTAATATTATTAACACTCACGATCCTGAAAAGTGCTTTCAGTTTCAACAGCAACTTGAAGACGCTTTCACTGATACACCAGAAAATTGTACAGTAAATGAAAATTGGGGTCAACTTAAGGAAACTCTTTATAAAACTGCCGTAGGGGTTTACGACACTGTGGATCATGAGAGGCGGCAAACAGCCAGACTCTGCAGCCCTTGATTGATAAGAAGACGATAGCTCTCTTAAGAAACAAGGAAAGACCAACGCGTAAGACTCTGAGTGAGCTAAAGCAAGCTAGGAAGGATGTGCAAAAGGCTGCCATGCAGTGTGCAAATGATTATTGGATCACGTTATGTGAGACCATTCAAATCGTAAGTGACAAGGGAAACATCAGAAGCATGTAAGAAGGAATAAAGAAAGCCTGTGGTCCAATGATCAAAAGAAGTGCACTATTGAAAATCTTGACTGGAGAAATCATAACTGATAAGAAACAGCAGATGGACAGATGGGTAGAGCACTATTTGGAGCTGTACTAAAGTGAGACCAAACTAGCGGATGATGCCCTCAACGCCATAGAGGCTCTACCAACTCTTGACCACCTGGACACACTTCCCACCATAACAGAAGTTAAGTGTGCTATAAATGAACTTGCATCTGGCAAGGCTCCAGGTAAGGATGGGATTCCAATAGAGGTTATTAGGAGTGGGCAAGACACACTCACTCTACAGATCCACCAGCTAATAGAGCTATGCTGGCTAGAAGGACAAGTCCCACAGGATTTCAAAGATTCAAGCATCATAACACTGTACAAGAACAAGGGCGATCGGAGCGACTGCAACAACTATAGGGGTATCTCACTTCTGTGTATTGTTGGAAAAGTATTTGCCAGAATTGTTCTGCGCAGACTTCAAGTCCTAGGAGATCAAGTCTACCCCGAATCACAGTGTGGCTTTCGACAGAACCGGTCTACCATTGATATGATATTCTCATTGCGACAAATGCAAGAAAAATGCCGTGAACAGAATCAACCACTGTTTATTGCCTTCATCGACCTCACAAAGGCATTTGATTTGGTCAGTCGTGAGGGTCTGTTCAAGGCACTAAAGAAGATTGGCTGCCCACCAACTCTTCTGTCCATTGTGGAATCGTTCCACACAGGCATGAAGGGTATAATCAAGTTTGATGGTGCAACTTCTGAAGAGTTTGAAATCAAGAGTGGAGTTAAGCAAGGTTGTGTACTAGCTCCCACCCTCTTTGGAATATACGTTTCACTTCTACTGAAATATGCCTTTCGTGATCAGGATGGTGGTATATACATTCACTCACGCTCAGATGGCGGCCTCTACAATGCTCAGAGATTGAAGGACAAGACCAAAATTAGGAGGGTAGTGATCAGAGAGTTGCTTTTTGCAGATGATGCTGCAGTTACGACCCACTCTGAGGAAGAATTACAATGTCTACTATCTGCATTCTCCAATGCTTGTTCCCAATTTGGTTTAACAATTAGCAAAATAAAGACACAGATTATGTCACAAGGTGCACATGGGGTACCATCAATTTTTATTGACGACGCCGAACTAGAGATGGTAGACCATTTTACATATCTAGGATCAGTGGTAAATAGCAAATTATCCCTAGATCAGGAAATCAACATCCGGATTGGTAAGGCAGCAACAACAATGAACAGGTTAAGAAAAAGAGTCTGGGAGAACAGGAAGCTTACTGCCAAAACAAAAGTCCTTGTCTATCAAGCCTGTGTCCTTAGTACTCTTCTTTATGGCAGTGAAACCTGGACAACTTACTCACACCAAGAGAAACGTTTAAACAGCTTTCATATGCGGTGTCTGCGAAGAATTCTTGGTATTAAGTGGCAAGACAAAATCACAAATACTGAAGTATTGGAAAGATCAGGTTGTGTGACGGTTTATTCCATGCTCAGTCTTCGTAGACTTAGATGGATAGGACACGTTAGGAGGATGGATGATGGTAGAATACCAAAGGACATCTTTTTTGGTGAATTACAGATGGGTAAGAGATCTCAGGGTCGGCCTCTACTACGATACAAGGTGTGTGTAAGCGGGACATCATTGATACAAGCATTGATAATGCACATTGGGAGCAAGTCGCCGCTGAACGTGTTGCATGGAGGGCAAACATCAGAAATTGAATAAAGACAAAGGAGAAAATTATTGCAGTTAAGTCACAAGCCGAGCGTGTGAGACGTAAGATGGTGCATGACGGTGGAAATGACCACGTGTTCACATGCACCCCCTGTGAATGAACATTTACAGCGCGAATTGGCCTTACCAGTCACATTCGCTACCGCCATGGGTAAAAGTTATTATGCCTTTTTGAAGCACAAACTATCGTCTGTCAAGACGACAAGGTGCCAATGAATTACACTACATAGGAACGACATGACAGTACAAAAATGTTTCCACCATAATATTCATGAAGTAAACAAATCCAATCATGGAAAAGTTTATACTTCTCACCTAAACAAGTTAATCCCTGAATCGACAGCAAGTGTGAGGAAACAACAAAACCAACTAATCAGACAATCTCACATTCTTGCTATCAACACCAGTCAGACGAACCAACATAAACCACATAAAAATAGAATAAAAGTTACAACTCCAGACAGAAGTACATTCAACTGTTTACAAACAACATATACAGTCCACAGAACAATGGCAGGGAAACGTCATAACCATATTTATTTGTCATATGATGATGCTCATTCAACCACCCCTCACCTATGATGATTGCACTGTTACAAACATTTACGCACAAGTCAAGAAATATATTACAAACATATACTCACAAACAAAGAAATATGGTACAAACATTTACTCGCAAGTCAAGAAATATGTCACAAACATCGGAGTACAAACCAATAAATATTCTACAAACGTGTTAGATAAATGGAAACAATATAAAATGACACAAAGTAGTGCAGCTTTACATAACAGAGTTAAGACACATACAGAAGGTTGCGGCGATTAGCCTTCATCAGCAAACAAACACATTCACAAACACAACATACAGTCAAGGAGATCTCCTGTGACTACATCAGAAGGTGACGACAGGACGAGAAGAACAAAAGCATGGAAAAATGGAAGCAATGAAGAGAAATTGAGCATTGAAAAAAAAAAAATGTTAATTGAAAAGAATGTTAGTTGAAGAAAATGCTTAATTCAAAAAAATGTTAATAGAGAAAACGTTCATACTCACCTCACCGTTCGGATCTGTAAGTGACTAAGAAAATCTCCGATGTATTCTGATACCTGGTGCTGGGTGTTACGGTTCAATGAGCACATAGAACGAAGGGGGTCGGGGTAGGAGGATGGTAACTGGTCTGGTAAGGGTATCTGAGCAATCACAGTTGCTGTACTAGTGAAGTATGAGGCGCGCAAGATAGAAGGTGGTACTAACCAAAACCCCATTGTGTTATTATAGGGGCGAGTCTTAAAGTCTGGGTGGACTGATATGCATAAACGCGCTTACATACATAGACACACATCAACAGACAAAATTCTAGTGTATGTGGGCATATGCAAAGTATATGTAAGAAGAGAGAGAGAGAGAGAGAGAGAGAGAGAGAGAGAGAGAGAGAGAGAGGGAGAGGGAGAGGAAAAGTGCCTGTGATATACCACATGAGGTATGCGGAGTACGTCGGTCTACACGTACGACGTTTCACTCATGCCGTACTCTATGAAATAGTCAGTATGGTTGATTGTTATACAACATATTTAAGGATCTACTCGACCAGTACTTGAGTTATTGGGGCTGTATAGATCCAACCACTGGTAATACACGTGAAGTAGGTAGGCACAGAGAAGCAAGATGTAGGGAGAGAGAGAAAGAGAGAGAGAGAGAAGAGAGATAGATAGAGAGAGAGAGAGAGAGAGAGAGAGAGAGAGAGAGAGAGAGAGAGAGAGAGAGGAAAGCTGCCTGCGACATACCGCATGAGGAATGCGGATGGGTCGGTCTACACATACGAGGCTTCACTCATACTGTTCTCTATGAACTAGAGCCAGTAAGGTTGATTGTTGCACACCGTATTTAAAAATCAAAATCGCCCAGTGCTTGTTTTATAGGGGCTGCATAAGACCCAACCACTGGTAATACACATGGTGTGGGTAGGCACAGAGAAGCAAGATTATTAGGAGAGAGAGAGAGAGAGAGAGAGAGAGAGAGAGAGAGAGAGAGAGAGAGAGAGTAAAAAATTAACTGTAGAATAAAATGGGAGAGGTAGGGAAACTGCCTGTGACATACCACATGAGGTATGAGGAGTGGGTAGGTCTACAAATACGAGGCTTCACTCATACTGTTCCCTATGAAATAGAGGCAGTAAGGTTGATTGTTATACAACGTATTTGAGGATCAGATCACCCAGTGGTTGTGTTAAAATCAGACCATCAGCAATATAGTTGGAATATGTAGGCACAGAGAAGCAAGATGGGAGAGAGAGAGAGAGAGAGAGAGAGAGAGAGAGAGAGAGAGAGAGAGAGAGAGAGAGAGAGATTGGAAAAGTGCCAACGACACGCCCCTGATGTATGCGGGGTCGGTCGGTCTACAAATACGAGGCTTCACTCATACTGTTCCCTATGAAATAGAGGCAGTAAGGTTGATTATTATACAACGTATTTGAGGTTCAAATCACCCAGTGGTTGTGTTAAAATCAGACCATCAGCAATATAGTTGGAATATGTAGGCACCGAGAAGCAAGATGGAAGAGAGAGAGAGAGAGAGAGAGAGAGAGAGAGAGAGAGAGAGAGAGAGAGAGAGAGAGAAAGAGAGAGAGAGAGAGAGAGAGAGAATGTGAGAGAGAGAGAGGGAGAGAGAGATTGGAAAAGTGCCAACGACACGCCCCTGATGTATGCGGGGTCAGTCGGTCTACAAATACGAGGCTTCACTCATGTTGCTCCCTATGAAATAGAGCCAGTAAGGTTGATTGTTATACAACGTATTTGAGGACCAAATCACCCTGTGGTAGTGTCATTGGGGCTGTATAAAATCAGACCACGAGCAATATAGTTAGAATAGGTAGGCACAGGGAAGCAAGATGGAAGAGAGAGAGAGAGAGAGAGAGAGAGAGAGAGAGAGAGAGAGAGAGAGAGAGAGAGAGAGAGAGAGAGAGAGAGAGCAATTTTTCTGAAGTTGATTCTTATATCGTTACTAACCTTTTAGCAGGGAGGCGACTATGCACAAGGTGGTCTCTGAAGCTCTGGTTACTGCGGAAAATTACCCTCGGGCCATTGGAGAATACCTCACGAGTGATTGGATCGGATTCCAGGATAGACCAGTGTCGGAGGAAAATGTGCTTGCTGGCATAGGCATGTTGATGGAAGGTGAGCATGAGCTTAGGTTCATTGTTATAAGGTCGCGTTTGTTTGACAAGCGACATTTCCCGTGAGGCTTGGGTTATGCGACAGAAAGCTGTCTCTGGGTAGGACCGTCTGCGGAGAAATTCAAGCATTTCATGGGCTTTCTTGAGGAAGTCATTGTCATCCTGACAGAAAAGACGAAGGCGGAGTAGCTGGGAATATGGGATGGAATCTTTGCAGCTTTTGGGGTGGGATGAGTTGTACAGGAGGAAACCATGAGCATCCGTAGGTTTGTAGTACACGGAGGTCGTGAGGCCTGTAGGGTTTAATTTAATAGTGGTGTCAAGGAAATTGACAGAGGTGGTAGAAATTTCTGTGGTGAATTTGATCGATGGATGGAAGTTATTGACATAATTAATGAAGCGATTAAGTTCCGCCTCTGTCATGTCAGTGAGACCGATGCCGTCATTGATGTAACGTCGGTAAAAAGAAGGGAGAAAACCATCATAGCTGAGTTCAATCTGGTGTTCCAGATGTCCCATAAATAAACATGCGTAGCTGGGTCCCATTTTCGTGCCCATGGCGACACCGCTGATTTGTTCAAAGTAGTGGCCATTGAACTCAAAGAAGTTGGTGAGGACCAATTCAGCGAGTCTCACAAGTGTGCGAGTAGGGATGGCTTGATCTGTGCGTTGATCCAGAAAGAACTCTAGCGCCATGAGGCCATCAGCATGAGGAATGGAGGTATATAGGGAACATACACCCATTAGGAATAGTCTGTATGTGTTCCCAGGAGTCAGTTGGAGAGAGTTTAACGAAAGTAACGCATGCATTGTATCCTTGATGTATGACGGGAGATTCGCAACTAGAGGTTGTAAAAGCCTGTCAAGAAACGCTGAGATCAGTTCAGTCGGGCATGAGCAGGCGGAAACTATCGGGTGTCCAGGATTTTTGAGTTTATGTATTTTGGGCATCATGTAGAGGGTGGGTTTGCCCAAGTCGGAGTCATGGATATGAAGTGAAGAGCCACTGGGTGGTAAGGCATCCTCACGTATGAGCTGTTGATGGTATTGTGAATCTTCCGGTTATAAGAGAGAGTGGGGTCTTCGGCGCAGGGGGAATAATTATCAGGTTTATTAAGTTGGGACATGACTTCCTCGACATATAGATCTTTCCGCCAAACAACCACCGCACCACCTTTATCCGCCGGTTTGATGACTATGTCCTGTCTGCGCTGTAGTTGAGATAGGGCACGCCATTCGGGAGGCCAACTGGGTTGTGGACGGTACCGCAAAAGTGAGAGTCTCCCAGGAATGCTACCTGGTCAAAAAAGCACGCTAAAGTCTGATGTGTTGGCCTACGGGTTTCGGCCCAAGGGCGCATAACTTAGACACACCGCAAACACATATGAAAAAACACTCCGGATGAACGCAAAGAAGAAGAAGAATTCCAGCGTGGTCCATACACGTGCTACTACTTCTAATGCCTTGGACTGATATTTGCGTGTGGGTTAGCTTTTCCTGTTATCAGTGCCCCTAGCCCAGTGATTCCCAAGCTTTTCAAGCAGAGGGCCACATCTATTATTTTCCGTAGTTAAGCGGGCCACAAGGTTATAAAATTATAAAAGTCGTGCAATATCATTCTTACCTTTCTTAACTTTCGTCAACAAAATTCTAAAACTTTAAAGGCAGTCAGTGTCAGTACTACATTGCGGTCATTTTTTGGTTTACAATCAAAAGTTCATTTAACAACACATTTTAAATCAGTTTCGAAAATCGCTATTAATGTAATTAATTTACAATTATAACTGTTCTTCATAACCAGTTACTTAAGTCCAGACGCCAGTTTATCAATGTCTGGGCACACATCTTTCGTGTTCAAAGTCTTCCAAAGATGCAACGTCTTCACATTTTCGCTTTTTACCATTGTTTGATTTTAGATTTTCCACACTCATGTTTATAGGCTTTAACAGTAATTTTTTATTTGAAAAAAATTCGAATTTCAACATAATATTACCGACTCTGCTAAACAGTTTAACAGACGACAACATGACGCCTTGCGCAATCTGTCTGGTCGACAAGGCAGGGATATGGGAACTTCATAACGTTTCATTGCGAAACGCTGACAGGGCGCTCCGAGTGCATTTTTGAAATTATTAAAATAAATTATATTAAATAACGAGGCCTCGCGTGCCACTTTCTGGCAGCGGCGGGCCACAATTGGCCCGTGGGCTGTGGTTTGGGAACCTCTGCCCTAGCCATCAGGCGACCCCATTACGACTTCAGAGGTAAGTTATCTCTGTGTTACCTGCCATATACTGTCGCTGCTGTATCTCCGTCTTTATATTTAAAATATGTCGTAATAATTAATATGTCTATTCTTTAGGCCTCCTTTTGTCTTCTATGATAAAGTGTCTACTTGTGTAATATAGGGCTGTGACACCGTCGTTCAAGAATGTGTTGATCTTTCTGTTTTTCCTGTATCTACTCTCGTTGATCAAGAAGAAGAAAATGCTGACATTTTACAAGATCGAAGAAATCTGGCTCATGTACAGCAACGCGTCTCGGAAATTGAAATATGTCAAATTAAATGTCATAATGTATTAGAAAGAGCTATAATAGAAGGCATAGCTGATTGACAAGAGGCAGAGGCGGCCATTACGAAAGTGAGAAAATAAAACTTTAAAGACATCATGGGATGAAAATACATCAGGTAGGAGAGGTGAAAATATGAGTTTTTCCTGCTTGTTGTGATGAGAGCAACGTTCTGCGATGTATTTGCTAAATGTTGATACTCTAACTGAATATACTCGTGTTCCGGAGTTGTAAGCCAATGCTCAGAAAGGAGCGGGGGTCGGGCGGCTATACTACAGCAGAAACGGGTCAGGAACCGGACGATAAGTTATTAACAAGTTCCTAGAACGAAAGAAAACTACGAGCACAATATAGCAGAGAAAAGACCTCAATTGGTTGAGAAAAATCAAGCGAAAGTGTGATCTAATTTAATGCTTTTGTATAGCAACATGTTCGCATGCGCTCCACTCATCTACACAACCTCTCAGAACTTCACAAACAACCGTACGCTAATCTATTGTCCGTTTCTATTGGATAACTGTGGTCCCCTAGGGCTAGCGTCGTGTTCGACCCAATTTGGGATTCCAGCATTCGATTATGTCGGAACATCTGGTTGACATCAATGACAGTGTACAATCACACGCAATGACACTATCCAGTGCCACCCATAGGGCGCTGAGGCGGCTAATATCCCCCCCCCCCCCCTACGATGCTTGATGGCAACAGTGAAAGAAGATGATGCTTATGATGATGATAATTTGGTCTGAAATCTGAAAACCATCTTTGATGGTTCACTGTTCTTAAAACCAACAATGGTTAATCAGACTCACCTCCACTATTTCTTCGTCGGCTGTCAATTTCTTAGATCTAACAGTCTCTTTAGGTTCCGCGTATCTATGTACAACGGTTTATTATAAACCAACTGACTCTCACCCATTCCTTCTCTATACCTCCTCACAATATCCCCTCTTGTAAAGGCTCTAAGCCTTTGTCCCAACTTTTACGTCTCCAACGACTTTGTCAGGATAATAACGACTTCCGTCAAAAAGCCCACGAAATGTTGGATTTCTTCCGCCTTCGTAGCTATCCTGATAAAGTTTCGTCTACAGCCCTTTACCGCTGTCAGTCTATCAGTCGTGCCGAGGCTCTCTCCTCCAGGCCTAAACCACGAAATAATAGGCCGATCCTTTCACAAACCTACTATCCCCATAATATTGTTGCCAAGAATATCTTCCTTAGGCACCTATCTATTCTCCAGGCAGACCCAGTCACTCGCGATGTCTTTTCAGAGACCCCCCTGATGGCTTACAGAGGGGATCGTAACCTCATGGATGT
Source organism: Cepaea nemoralis (assembly GCA_014155875.1). Classification (NCBI taxonomy): domain Eukaryota; kingdom Metazoa; phylum Mollusca; class Gastropoda; order Stylommatophora; family Helicidae; genus Cepaea; species Cepaea nemoralis. Next base: position 297,974 of record JACEFZ010013227.1, read on the forward strand.
GCTGGTCCATTGCAGTCTACCCCAACCTTAGCAGTCTCTTCCTGGCAAGGTGACTTTTCTTCGATCACGAAGTAAGACCGGCTCACATGTACTTCAAACCCAGAGTCTGGCATTCCCTAAGACCACTTTCCACATTCGTGAGGGTTTCTCATGCACGAGTCCCAACGTTATCTAAGCAATCATCTGCACACGTCGTGACATGAGATATATTGGAGAAATAGGTCTACGTCTTGCTGACAGATTTAGACAGCACTTGCCTGATATCAACGGTGGTGCCCAGAAACTGGTATTCACATACTTTTGTTCTGACAGTTCTGATCACTGTGTTGTGGCAGACCTGCAGGTCATGGCGCTCAAAGCGTGCGCATCTCACGAACGTGATCGTAAGACATTAGAAAACCGCCTCATCTTCTAGTTGGGTTCACTCTCCCCTCACGGCCTCAATGTCCAACATAGTTTCATTTAACTTCCAATCTCCCCTCTCCCTTTTCCATCCCCGAAGTTGTATAGCCCATTAGAAAAACGTGGTAGCATATCCTTTACAGGGCGTAGCAATCAACCCCAACATTACTTTTGCCGTTTGTGATTTCTTGGCAAGTTTGCGTTCGGTGTCTTGTCATTGCTTTCTGAGCGACCGTCACTCATGCCATTCTATGCAAACCAACGCAGGGCGGACTGCATTTCAAGCGCCTGCCGCTGTGTTCCTACGCGGTATGCGGGAGTGTGTACTACATCTTCGCCACAGAGCCGGCTATAGTTCACTGCATTTTCGCTCACATTTCGCTCACATGAGCGTCCCCCCCCCCCATTCCTCCCACCAGGCGGTTTAGCCAATCCCTGTCGTCCATCGACCTGTTTAAACCATACATCCGGTTCTTTCCATTCACATCAAACGGTAAGCGCTTAAGGCGCATTCGACCAACCAGGATTAAGATAAGTAACCTTTGTATTATCATGTAGTATTTCTCGCGTAGTTGTGTATCTGTGTTTGTTCTGTGCTGACGAAGGTTTTAGCCACAACGTTCATTTTGTTTCTTGTAATCGTGTTCTAGTAAAGCTCACAATATATATACTTCTTGTTTTTTTTTTTTGGTTATTTATTCATTGCCTTATAACCAATAATAAGAATCAGCGTGACAGAATACCACATGTGTGTTGTCGGGGCTCACAATGGAAGCAAAGAACAGCACCACTGTAACCTGCCATGCATGTCGTAGGAGGCGACAAATGAGGGCTGACCTGAGACTTACTAACTCGTAGTCGTAGAAAACTTTAGCTGCAAAAGGTCAACCTATCATGAGCAAGTCTAAACAGGGCTTAGTTTGCGTTTATTGGTGACCTTCGCTCTATTGGGGGATGAAAATGGGAAGAAGGAACAACTGAGTGTGTTCTTTACAGTAAAATATACGGTATGTTTATGCTGCTGATGTGTCTACTGGGATATTAGAGAATGGGTCTGCAACGAGTTGGGACCAGAAAATACCTCTTTGGATAGTTGGAAATGATCCCAGAATAGAGTTTAACTTCTTCTGTCTCACCCAGGTGTTACATAAACCTGCTCCATCCGGTGTGTTACTTTATCCTAACCTAACCACTGCTATTTTACAGTTGTTACATAAATCTACTCCAACCGATGTATTACTTTAACTACTGCTGTTTCACCCAGTTGTTACATATACCTACTCCATCCGATGTGTTACTTTATCTACTACTGTTTCGCCAAGTTGGTACGTATACCTACTCTTTCTTATGTGTTACTTTAACTACTGCTGTTTCACCCAGTTGTTACATATGCCTACTCCATCCGATGTATTTAACTACTACTGTTTCACCCAGTTGTTACATATGCCTACTCCATCCGATGTATTTAACTACTACTGTTTCACCCAGTTGTTACATATACCTACTCCATCCGATGTGTTACTTTAACTACTACTGTTTCTCCCACTTGTTACATTTACCTACTCTATCCGATTTGTTACTTTAACTCTCGTTTCACCCAGTTGCTACATATACCTACACCATCCGATGTGTTACTTTATCTACTACTGTTTCGCCAAGTTGGTACGTATACCTACTCTTTCTTATGTGTTACTTTAACTACTGCTGTTTCACCCAGTTGTTACATATGCCTACTCCATCCGATGTATTTAACTACTGCTGTTTCACCCAGTTGTTACATATGCCTACTCCATCCGATGTATTTAACTACTGCTGTTTCACCCAGTTGTTACATATGCCTACTCCATCCGATGTATTTAACTACTACTGTTTCACCCAGTTGTTACATATGCCTACTCCATCCGATGTATTTAACTACTACTGTTTCACCCAGTTGTTACATATACCTACTCCATCCGATGTATTTAACTACTACTGTTTCGCCCAGTTGTTACGTATACCTACTCTTTCTGATGTGTTACTTATTTAACTACTACTGTTTCACCCAGTGTTACATATGCCTACTCCATCCGATGTATTTAACTACTACTGTTTCACCCAGTTGTTACATATACCTACTCCATCCGATGTATTTAACTACTACTGTTTCGCCCAGTTGTTACGTATACCTACTCTTTCTGATGTGTTACTTATTTAACTACTACTGTTTCACCCAGTTGTTACATATGCCTACTCCATCCGATGTATTTAACTACTACTGTTTCACCCAGTTGTTACATATACCTACTCCATCCGATGTATTTAACTACTACTGTTTCGCCCAGTTGTTACGTATACCTACTCTTTCTGATGTGTTACTTATTTAACTACTACTGTTTCACCCAGTTGTTACATATGCCTACTCCATCCTATGTATTTAACTACTACTGTTTCGCCCAGTTGTTACGTATACCTACTCTTCTGATGTGTTACTTATTTAACTACTACTGTTTCACCCAGTTGTTACATATACCTACTCCATCCGATGTATTTAACTACTACTGTTTCGCCCAGTTGTTACGTATACCTACTCTTTCTGATGTGTTACTTATTTAACTACTACTGTTTCACCCAGTTGTTACATATGCCTACTCCATCCGATGTATTTAACTACTACTGTTTCACCCAGTTGTTACATATGCCTACTCCATCCGATGTATTTAACTACTACTGTTTCACCCAGTTGTTACATATGCCTACTCCATCCGATGTATTTAACTACTGCTGTTTCACCCAGTTGTTACATATGCCTACTCCATCCGATGTATTTAACTACTGCTGTTTCACCCAGTTGTTACATATACCTACTCCATCCGATGTATTTAACTACTACTGTTTCGCCCAGTTGTTTTATATACTACTCCATCCGATGTGTTACTTAACTTTACACCCAGTTATTATATATACTTTCCCATCCGATGTATTACTTTAAATTTCTACTGTTTCCCCCAATTGTTACATATACCTACTCCATCCGATGTGTTACTTTAACCCCCTTGTTTCACCCAGTTGTTACATATACCTACTCCATCCGATGTGTTACTTTAACCCCCTTGTTTCACCCAGTTGTTACATATACCTACTCCATCCGATGTGTTACTTTAACCCCCTTGTTTCACCCAGTTGTTACATATACCCACTCCCTCCGATGTGTTACTTTAACCCCTTGTTTCACCCAGTTGTTACATATACCTACTCCATCCGACGTGTACTTTAACCCCCTTGGGTTTCCCCCCCAATGTTACATATAACCCTCCATCCCATGTGTTACTTTAACTTTACACCCAGTTATTATATATACTTTCTCCATCCGATGTATTACTTTAATTACTACTGTTTCCCCCAATTGTTACATATACCTACTCCACCCGATGTGTTACTTTAACCCCCTTGTTTCACCTAGTGTTTACACAATACTACTCTGTCCGGTGATTTCCCCCCTCTCATTCACGCGCTTTGAACCCACGCGTAGTTCACACACGTGCTACTACTTCTATTGCCCTGGGCTGATTTCTGCGCATGGATTATTTCTTATTACCAGTGTCCCCGGCCGTCGAGCGAACCCACCCCGACTACTTGTAATTTGCCTCCCCAGGCCAAGGACGATAAATAAGTCAATATTTTAGTCTAACAGACCGGTGTAGGTGTTGAATTTAATCTTCAAATATCTCAACTGATATCCACAGTCACTTGTATATACTGCATTTGCGACCGGTCTATTCAGAAGTTCCCAAAAGTATTCGACCCATTTATTTGATCTTAAATTGCATTTTGGCGAGTACTTTCCCCATTACCGTTATTACGAAGTCCGCTTGGTAGGATATATTTTCCGTGGTATTGTAAGGGCCTTTATTACTGCTACTTCTGTCTATCTTGCTACGCCGTCTTAATATTCCTTTCATTCGCACTTACATTCTAACTTCCTCATTAGCTTCTGTGTATTTTTCATGAGCTCTAATTATAGCAATTGTTTTGGTCTGTTTTCTTTTTAACTTTTTCGTTGTTTTTTTCTCTGTTAGTGACGTAACAACCGGCGGGGAATTTAAAAGAAAAAAAAAGATCGCCTTGCATCGATTTCGATGATTTGAGACGTCAGCCATTCAGAAGGCAATGGCTCTCTCATCATCAAGTGCCGTACCGACTGGCGTAGGCGTTCATGACTCTCCATAGATCTCTGTCTTTGTTCTTCTGGATCAACTCTGCCGTTGATATTCCTCCATGCCACCGTCGCAATCCATCCAGCAACATTTCTCGTGGTCTGCCTCTTTTCACCTCGATCTTTCCAGTCGTCACGATGTTCTCCAGAGCCTGTATTCTCATCACATGACCAAAGAAAGCTGTTTGTCTCTTTCTTATTGTTGTATATAATGTTATATTTTTGCTAGCCTCTTTTAGGCATTCGTAGTTAGTTACTTTGGCAGTCAAAGGAATTCGCAACATTCGTCTAAGGAACCACATCTCTGTTGCTTCCAATCTAATCAAACCTAATTTGTTAATTTATATTCCAAGATTCACAGCCATACAGCGAAACAGGTTCTATATAGCTCTTCAGCACTCTCTTTCTTACATTCAATAATAGCGACTTATTGCATAAGATACTCTTCATTATTTTAAATGCAGCCTTTGCTTTCCCTATTCTGCTCTTAATCTCCGTTGTGCATCTTCCATATGATGTTATAAATGTCCCTGGATATTTAAAACTATCCACTTGGTGAAGAATTGTCCCTTCTATCTCTATTTTACATGTGGGTGTCACCTGTTTCTTTGATATCATCATTGTTATTGTTTTCTTTATATTCAAGGAGAGTCCTTTCTTTGCACTCTCTGTTACTACAATGTCCAACAATTGTTGTAGATCTGTTGCATTATCCGCCATCAATACTGTGTCATCTACATAGCGCATATTATTTATATTATAACCTCCAAATATTATTCCTGGCTTTTCTTTGATCTCTCTCATTATTACTTCGCTATAGAGGGAGAAGAGATCCGGTGACAAAACACATCCCTGTCTCACTCCCAACTTCATGTGTTCATAATTTCCTTCTTTATTTCCCAGTTTAATTGCTGCTGTTTGGTTCCAGTAAATATTTTTCTATTATTCTGAGATCTTTCCAATCAATGTTAATATCTTCCAACATTTTAATCAGTTCGTCATGTTTTACTTTATCAAATGCCTTAGTACAATCTATGAAGCACAAATATAGTCTTTCTTTGTCTCTACTGATCTTTCTAATGTTCGTAATGTGTATATTGTATTGTTTGTACCTTTTCCTTCCACAAATCCATACTGTTCTTCACCAATTTCCATTTTTATTTTCTTCCTTGTTCTTCTCATTATAATTCTGAGTAAGTAGCTTAGCGACATGATTTATGAAGTTGATCGTACGAAAATCTTCGCATTCAATTACTTTTGGTCTTTTTGGTATAGCTATAAATACAAATTTCAACATATCGCTTGGTATACATCTACTACTATAAATATAATTCAACATTTTGGTTAATATATCTACTCCAAATTCTCCCATTACTTCTAATTCTTCTATTGTGATTTCATCTGGCCAAGTTGATTTTCCTTTCTTCATATGCTTGGTAGCGTCAACTTCTTCTTTTAGAATAGGTGGACCTTCTAAGTTACTTTCTTCTGTTAATTCTGCCTTTTCTCCATCATATAAGTCTCTTATATACTAATTCCACCTCTTCATTATAGCAATTTCCTATATATATTTCCTATTTTTGATTTAAACAACCTGTATTTATACTTATTTTTCTTCCTGTAATCTCACTGATTTGTTCGTTTATATTCTGTATTTTAGCTATTGCATTATACCTATTTATCACAATCACTCTGTATTGATCTTGAATTTCTTTATTTACCTTCAAAACCTCTTTATTAAGTCTCATGTTCCTAATAACTTTTTTTTCCTTCTATTCAGTCTTACTTTTATCACACCACATAGTGGTACGTGATCACTATTACGGTCGACACCCGGCATTGTCTTAGCATTAATTAACACATTTCGAAACATTTTATTAATAAGTATGTAGTCAGTTTGATTGAGTATTTTCTTATCAGGGCTTTTCCATGTGTAAAGTCGTCTTTTATGGTGTTTAAACCAGGTGTTTCCAATTATCATATCATTGATATTTGCTCTTTCTATTAGTTGTTCTCCTCGCTCATTTTTTGTACCTAAACGATAATTCCCCACTACATCCGCCATTTTTCCTTTTCCTACTTATGCATTAAAATCACCTAGCATTATTTTTATATCTTGTGGTTTGAGACATTGCCATGTCTATTTCATCATAAAAATGTATTTCTTCATCACTACTGCTTGTTGTTGGTGCGTATACTCGTACAATATTTATATCTATTAGCTTGCCTTTCAATGTGACCATAATATCTCTGTCTGAAATACACCAGTAACCATTAATTGATTTGGTTGTTTGTTTATCAAATATTAGCCCTATACCTTTTTTCGTGTGTATCCCCTCCAGAATAAATTATTGTTTTTTTTTTTTCATTTATAAGTTTGCCTCTTCTAAACTAAATTGCCTAGATAATCACAAACACCCAACAAATGCTGGGGTTGTTTGCAACATTATGTAAAGGATATACAACCACCTTTCATTTAACGGCCATCATCATCATCAAGTGTCATGCCTGCTGGCGTTCTCTCTCCACAAATCTTGGTCTTTGGTGTTCTGGATCAACTGCTGCTGATATTCCTCAATGCAACCGTCTCGATCAATCCAGCATCATTCTCTTGGTCGCTCTGCCTCTCACCCTTGATCTTTCCAATCGTCACGATGTTCTCCAATGCCTCTTCTCATAACATGACCAAAGAAAACTGTCTCTTTCTTGTTGTATATACTGTTCAAACTTCATTAGCCTATTTTAAGCAATCGTCGTTAGCCACTCTGGCAGTTCAAGGAATTGGCAAGTCAGTGACGGTAACGGCTAGTTTATTCAGTTTAGCGCGGAAACCTCAGACAGAGAGACCACAGTTGGTCTAGCAGCAGACTAGACTAGCAGGTATGTTTGAAGAGACTCAGTTCCAAACAAAATGTAGGTGTCAACCAAACAAAATTGGAAGTAGGTGTGTGTCGCAGTTATGACCTAGAAGTTGCTAATATGGTAGCAGACATATATGTATACTTAAAATTAAAGGAGGATGCTTAGGGGAAACTACTGTATTTGTATTCTAATTGAGACAACATTTCGGCGATACGGCAGTTACGGGAAGCTGCTTAAAACAATTAATTATCCCATGGCAAGATTCAAGACTGCTTCGGCATGGATCACTAAGGGAAGGGGATATCACAATTATGAAACACAATGTAATTGGTTGGGGATATGGACACAATTAATGCACTCCAATGAAAGCCATGTCTCGTTTATGACCTGGCCCATAAGGGAAGCAGAGAACAACACTAACCTCCAGTCAATGCCGTAAAAGACAACAAGGACAAGAGAAATGATGGCTTCATCATGGCATTTGTGTCAGAATAAACTGTTTAGCCTGATCACAAGTACTGGCAGCCAATGTTTCAGTTTGCTTCTTCAATCAAAGATCAACTTGGCTTTCCTCTGCTCTTCACAGGATAAGCCGCTTTCCTTCACCAACCTCTTGATCGCTCCAGCAACAATTTTCACAGCCAAGATCCCTCTCATTGATTTCAGTTTGTTTTAAAAAAGATCAGGTGTAGGACAAAATAATTTTTTTCAGCTCTGCATATGTTGGACAGTCTTATGACACTAACTAATAATAAACTTGTCTCATGGATGCTAAAGGCGTCTGTTTACCCAATATGACATGTGCAAGAGTAGTTTGTTCCTACTTAAATCAAGAAAAAGCATTCAGTTTCACTTTATGAATGTATTCAACTGACACCATGGTCAACATTTAGCTGAATTGGTCACTTGCATGGATGTGTTTCCTTGTGTTGCTGCACGAGAGGATTGAGGGTAGAAACCCCCCCCCCCCCCCCCAAACTAACTGTGTTTTATCATGATAAATAATACCAGTTTTCTTGTATACATATATCAAAAACAGCGACAAACTGGTGTGATCAGCTGTCTGGGACGTCAGAGACTGGTCACCACACACACAGAACTGGTGTGATCAGCTGTCTGGGACGTCAGAGACTGGTCACCACACACACAGAACTGGTGTGATCAGCTGTTTGGGACGTCAGAGACTGGTCACCACACACACAGAACTGGTGTCATCAGCTGTTTGGGACGTCAGAGACTGGTCACCACACAGAACTGGTGTCATCAGCTGTCTGGGACGTCAGAGACTGGTCACCACACACACAGAGCTGGTGTAATCAGCTGTCTGGGACGTCAGAGACTAGTCACCACACACACAGAAAGTAACCAATCAATGAACACTAAATGCAGTGTTTATTTATACATCATGATGACAGCCTTATTTTTTTTTTTCAATTTGATCTAAGCTGCTACAAAGGGAGGAAACAAGTTGCCATGCTGGGGGACTTCCTGGGGAGAACTCTGCACATAATGGACACATCACAAAACATCAACAGGCAGCAAAGCATACACTTCCAAGTACCTGGTACAGTACTTTGATGTCAGTGCTGAACTAGTGAGGAGAGGACAGAATCGGTCATCCACTAGGATAAGCATATCCAATTACAAATGGGACAAAATATATACCCAGGAACCTTGTATTCTAAAGTCTTCACTGTATACATGGCTCCACCACATGACTTTTTTTTTTTAAATGACAAATTGAGCACAAGTGTCACATCAGGCAGCCTGTACAATCGGCAAATGGAAGCCAAACTAAAGTATGCTTTATCTGCAGCAGACATTGCAATGAAGACTAGATCGATTCCTGGCTCTTTTAATGAAACACAACAAAAACTGCAAAAACTAATCTGAAATTTCACAAAAAAAAAAAAAAAACACAACTACTAAACAGTCATTTTATACAAACCAAAACATTTAAAAGAAAATGAAATTTCAAACATGATTTAGTTTTCATATTTAACTACAAAATGACCATTTCTGAGCCGAATTATGTACAAGCCCTCACAAAGTCAATGCCAACGTCTAACTGATATGCAGTCACAAAGAACAAAGCTTGCAAAGACAAGAATATGCTCAATATAGCAGGGTTTGGCTTCAGCACCAACATACAAAGAATAAAAATCAAACAAAACAAGCTGAATATTATAAAACATACCACTGACCAAAAGGATGATTATCAATGCACAGATCCAAAGGATAAATACATCATGACAGCGGTTGTTCCACATTGGTTATGACCAGTGAGCCATGAGGCTAATTACTATTAACTGGAAATGTCAGAAGTAGAATTCGGTTAAAATGAACATTGTTCTGACATGACAATTGGTTCTAGACATATGTATGAATAGATACAGCAGACTACTGAATCAGATTTATTGCATTCTGACAGTCACATACAAAATCATCTCTACAAGGGACAAGATCTCATGACTACCGATTACATGGTTAAACTATGAAACAGCAGCCTTCTTTAAATCCAAATGGATATCCATGATAAAGCTGTCCATATGACCTTCATAATCCAACACAGAAGAGCTTAAAGTAAAAAAGAAGTGATTATTCATCCGCAATTGTGTAGTGCACTCATCTGCCAGTTCTGTGGTGCTGTATGGTGTATACACTCTCATGTACGCCTGGTCACTTGGCTCTAGCCATATCTTATACACACCAGAGTTTTCAGTGCTAAGGTGGTTGACAACACATGCTGACCACATCAATCTCTGAGTGCTGTATGGCCATAACAATATCTCCATATCTGTAACATGTGTCGATTCGATGACGGGGAAAATAGTCTCTACAATCAGTTGCTGTTTCTTTTCTTCATTTCAATAAGTACAACTATCAGAAAAGTCTGATTAAAGTGAAGCCATCCAGTTTTTGTTTTAACATATTCACAGCTCAGCTCTCCACACACACACACACACACACACATATATATATATATATATATATATATATATATATATATACACACACAGTGTGTGTGTGTGTATGTATGTATGTATAGAGCACTCAGCTAGCCTGAATGAAATTGAAATCTGTTATGACTCATCACATATCTGCACAGGGAACGCAAAGAATAAGCAAGCAATCCCTAAACAACTTAGGAGTTATGAATTTAAGTTTTCAACTCTTCAGCAACTTATAGTCTCTTAGCTGAAGGTTAATAGGTTTTGTTTCACTGTCTGACACAAACAACATACCCTCACAGACTATGACATCGTGGAAATGAACAACAAGATCTAGTTTAGTCTACGTCAGCTGTCCAAACAACCAAACTTCTTACACATAAACTTGTACAATTTTAATATGCATACCTAAAACTTCAGTTAACAAAGAGCAAAAAGAAACAATGTTATGCAGCACTTCCAAATAATATGAAAGTACAAATTGTTAATCTAAAATTTACAAATTTTTAATTACAAAGTTATTCAAATAAAGAAGTACTTAAGGTGCACAATTTGTGTTTTTACTTAAGAATTACTGGCTGACACAAATACAAATTTAGTGAAGAAAAAAATAACAAACAAAAGACATGTGGTGGGTTTATTCTCATGACCAGATGGGTGGACAAAATGTTACATCCACAAGATAAGTAAAATGAGATTATAAATTGTGAATTACTATCACTTCACATCACAAATAAACAATATATATAAAAAGACAGATAATATAACGTTATTATTAACTTTCATGTTTCCGATCACAAATGAGATTAGTAGTAAATATGTGAATGTTTAGTCTCCAGCAGTCATCAAGTCTTGAGTATAATGAGATAATGTGTACTACAAACTCTACTTTCACTTCATGAATTATTAGTACTATATATAAATGGAGATGTGCTAGCGTGATGGCTAGCACGCTTGCCTGCAGGCTCGATGGTCATGTGTTCACACTGACTTTGGGTGGGTGATTCTTCCCCCACCAATCAGGGCACCCAGGTCGACCTAATCTAAAATATGCACCAGGACATTTGCTGGTAAGTAAAGGCTACTGGTGTGATAATGACCACATCACCCGTTGAGTGCCAACTGATCTGAACATACGGGATGAGCACCATATATGAGCCCAATACACCTGATGATGTTAAAGGGGTCCTTGACTTTCTATTTACTATAAATACACACAGGATGAAATAATGTTCTGTGAATGACTTGCCATGTTGTTGACATAATGTTACCATTAAGATGCCAGAATATGCATGGTGACAGACTAAACTATTGTATCTAAACTTTTACATCACTAATGATAAATATTACATTTAAAAAAGACAAGATGAAATATTCTGTGAATGACATGTCCTAACTGTCAATGACAAAATGTTACAAATAAGACAGAATATGTAGTCATGCTGTCAACCACTTGTCTGACATTCACATTGTACAGTGAGCCTGCCCAGTAATGCATCCCCCATTTTATGACTGAAATGTAACAGACAATTGTGACCTCCCGTACAATTGCTCTTATAGGAAGTAATCTGGTGTTCTTCTAGTCACATGTGGTTCTCCTCGTCTTGGAGCCGGATCAAACTGTAAACTAGAAGAATAGAAAAAAAACATTCCAGTTAACCAACTTGAAACTCAAAGAACACCTGGAAGCCAACTGTAGAATGGAGATGGTTAGCACACTCACAATTATGTCAGTTTGCACAATGTCAATCCTCTATCAGTTTCCCTACTTCATGTAACTTCATGCCCAAAGTGTCTTCACTGCTCTTGTGTTCATCTGTGTTGGTCCACGCCTGTCTGTTCTTCTAGGACAGTGGTTCTCAACCGGTGGGGAATTCTCTTTAATTTAATATGGCCAAAGTATTTCAGTTTCTAAGCCATGATAGGGTTTACGAGCCTGTTTTCTTCACTGTTCAGATCTCGTAGAATGTCAGTGGTTTTCTTTTATCTTGGGAGTTAACACTATCTTGTCAATATAGTGGTCAGAAGTGTGATCCTTAGAGCTGGTTTGGACAGTAGAGGGTCACCTTGCAAATAGATACCTTCGTTGTTGCTCTAGTTTTCTCCCATAGATCACAGAAGAAAAATCTCACTACAGTGAATGAACTTCACAGCACCAGTGATATATAGCTGTGTTTTGAATGCAGTATGTGGGATTACAAACTTCATTTGTAACTCCTTCGCCACAGAGCCGGTTTTGTGTGCAGGTTGTCTATTTTTGAAATTTAACCTGAGCAACAGCCTATTTTGCCTATTATTTTCAATTTTCAACTGGGAACTTTCACATGTGCATCATGCACATAGGGACTCCTAGCTTGTTGTCCCCATCTTAGAAGGTAGACATCTGAAACACTACTCAATGTTCAGAGGGATTAAACTATTTGTTTCTTATTGTATAAAAATGTCATCATTCCACACCATGAATTGTAGCAGACTTGTTACAGTAGCCACCCTTCTCCCACACAATCTCACAATGTTTCTCTAACTAGGACAGTGTTGGGATCAACCCAGCCTTGTTAAATTGGTATCAAAATGTCACACTATGCTAATCTGATCAATATTCTCGATAAATCATGAAAGTGGCTACTTAAAATATCTGAAGGGAACACCATGGTCACGAATTACAGTAAAACAAAACTATATGAACTATACAGTAATGAAAAGAAAAATGTATTATGCATGGGAAAGGTAACTTAGAAGGCTCACCTGATTCTAAAAATATAGAGGTCAATAACGTTATCAAGCATATGAAAAAAAAAAAAAGGAAAAACAGCCGAGTCAGATTAAATCCTGTTAGATGTACTGGGAGAATTCTGAATATAAATACTAACTAAACTGTTGAATATTTACTTACAACAGTGGATATATACCTAATGATATGCTGAAATCTGCATTTAAAGTTCTACTAAAAAAAAAGTAGGAGAAATTTAATGTGAAGAATTCCATACAATCTCATAAACCATGAAACCAAATCGCTACTAAAATTTGTAATCAGAGCAAACCAAGAAGGAAAATAACATGTAAGTTAGTGAAGAATAGCATAAATTTATTGAAGGGAAAGTTACAAATGATCAACATACTCTATGAACACTAACAGAGAGATCAAAAGTGTCAGAAAGAAAGACATACTTGTGCTTTATAGATACCAAAGCGCTGGAAAAAGTGAAATATGAAATTATCAACACTTTAGAAGAGTGCAAAACAAAGCATTCTCCTTAAATATTAAGAAATGGAAACAATGGTTATATCAAACAAACAGATAATGCGAAAATGTGATATAATAATAGAAGGAAAACTGATTAACCAAGTTAATAAATTCAAGTATTTGGTGCAATCATAAGATCATATGGAAGATGTGAGACAGAGATTAAGGGCAGAAAAGGAAAAGAAAAGCTACATTACAGAAAGTCAAGATATCTGATGCAAAAAGTCACTATCACTGAATGTCAGAAAGAGCGTGCTGAAATGTTGCATAGAACACGTTCTCTGGCAGTGAATCGTAGCATGTGAACAAGCAAACAGAAAGAGCTTGGAGGCAATGGAGATGCAGTTTCTAAGATAAATATTACAAATGCCACAGACTGCCAGAGTAACTAACAATAAATGCTTGCAAAGGGCTAATAAAGTAGAAGATTATATACAAAGATAAGCAGGCGACAAACAACATGCAATGAGACGAGCGACATTAGAAAACAGTGTGACTACTGGTTGATGTGTGGTAGAAAGATGCTGGGCAAGCTGGGAGGTGGCATGGAGAATATTGTCAATGGAACTGATCCAGAACACCAGGGATGGAGATATGTGAAGATGTATGGAGATGTGTGTGAAGATGTAAGGAGATGTGTGGAGATGCATGGATGCCTAAGCCAGTTGTGAGGGCATATGATGATGATTAACACAAACAAGCAAGACAGTTCTGGCAGAGGTACATATGAACTTACAATGAGTACTTCAGAGCATCATCCAACTCCATTATGGCTGCTTGATTACCACATCGATAGCAGTAGTTAGGAGCACTGAATATTGTCACAACATTACGATCATGACACCAGTTATAACCCTGAAAACACAATATTTATATACTGAATACTAGCAAAATTATGAAAAACATGCTACCACCACGAATACCAGTAAACATTCTGAACATTTCTATCATGAACACCATTTACCATCTTATAAAACATATAATTTACATCACTAACACTAGTTAAAGAAAACTCTAAAATGCAAATTACCAACTATTCAAAATCTGATAAACATAAAATTACCACCATGAACAAGCAATAATTCTGTAAACTATACATTCTTATCAAGAACACCACTTACACCTCTAAAATAAAAAATAAAAACACACACACACACCACACACATTGCCATCAATAATGTCAGTCAATTTCTTAACAAACTTTTATGCACCATCAGTGTCTGTGCCTTAAGGGTAATGAATACAGGTTTACAATCTTGATATACCGGGATCAAAGTCAGCTGCACGTGATTTGGGAGAAGATCGCTTGTTTGTGGTTTTCACAATTGGTATGAATACTGCCTATTCAGAAATCTATGACAAAACACTGAACGTAACATTGCCTAGAAAATCACAAACAGCCAAACAATTCTGGGGTTGATTGTGACATCCTGCAAAAGGATATGCAACCAACTATGACTTTAGTATTCACCAAACATAGAAATGTACACAAATGGTATTAAAAAACCACAAGTGAATGTTCAGTTTTTAAACAAATGATCAATGCTTTACTGGTCACCATAAGTGTTTCATCAGACCCAAAATATGGCCTGATTTCAGTAGGATAAAATCTGCAAATCTAGACAAATCTTTCTTCCTTTCATTCTTTCTATATCTACAATTCTGTTTCCTATTTGAACTGCAGTCTTCTGAAAATCTGGCAGGTTTCAGCATCTATGGTTGTTCCACCTGGCCATAGAATAGAACTGTTTGAGCTGTATTTATTATAATCTTGTAGTATGTGTTTAGCAGTTTAAGATGCTAGCCCACATAGACACAATGTTAAAGACAATCACACAAGCAATTATAACGGCTTTGAGCTGTGCACCAGGTGAAAACAATAGAAAAATATCCAACAGCCCAAAAAAAAAAAAAAATTTTAAAGTTTAAAAAAAAAACTTTTCCAAACCGTGAGACATATTGGGTATACGGCCCTATAATTGTACACACCACTCGGCACGCTATGGATGAATACAATACTAACATTTACATTTTTTTAATGTTCACTGAATAGATCAGAGCTTTATTTGCACACATACAAGGAGAAGTCAATAAGTAAGTCACAAACGGCTGTAGAAAAATAACAATATGATAATAACTTGAAACCAGTTTGTTTTTATACATACATTGTCCCTTTATTTCTCAACATTATTTCCACCAACACAATGCACTTATCCCATCGTTTTATCAGTCCTTCCACACCGGCTGCATAGAACTGCGTGCTCTGTTTTCTAAACCATGTTTTCACTTCACATTCAACTTCAGCGTCATTTGCGAAATGTCTCCCACCAAGGTGGGTTTTTCAGTCAACCATAAGGATGGAAATCGCTAGGGGATAAGTCGGGGCTGTAAGGTGGATGTTCCAGAACTTCCCACCTTAGCTGTTAATTTTGTTAATTGTTGAGTTAATTGAGCCGTATGTGGTCTGGTATTGTCACAAAGAAGCAACACTCCTCTAGTCAGCAGTCCTGGACGTTTTCTTCGAATTGCATCATGAAGCATCGATAGCACTTTACAGTAAGATTCAGAATTCACATTGTCACCCTTCTTCTTGAAATTGGTTAAAAGCACGCCTTGACAATCCCAGAACACTGCCAGCATAACCTTCTCCGCTGATGACGTAACCTTGAATGTTTGGACACAAGGCGAAGAAGGATGTTTTCTACCCAGCTATGCGCCACTTTACGGGACAAACATTTGTCAGCATAAACAGGAAGAATTTCCTTATGAATGTCCTTTGCAGGCAGTCCTTTCGCCCACATACAAAAAAAAAAAGCACAACAGCAAGTTGCTCTTTGGTTGTACACTCCGTAAGTACAGTCGCCATCTTGTTTATGTGCTGCGCATGTGCATGAGACACCTAGTCACTTGACAAACGAGAAAATAAAGTTCGATGTTTCTGTCACCAAATGACACCTGTAGAAAACACCAACTACATTTACCTGCCATCCCACAGAACAGTGCGATTTACTTATTGACTCGCCCTCGTATAATAAAACTATCACAGAGTTTATGTAATAAAATAGAGACAAGATTAGCAAGCACATTCACAAAGTACAATGTGAGTTGCTTCTTTAGTCTGTCCAACTATTCTCATCTATTTTATGCTTTTATTCTTTTTTTCCCAATTACAAGTATTTATTTAGAAATAAAACACAACAATTGTTGCACAGATAGTTTCAAACAAGAAGCTAAATTATTAATAGTAACATATATACAGAACAACTGCAAATAAAGAATTTTTCTGTAACAACCAACAAATCTATGCTCATTGCAAAAATAGTTTCTGTAATAAAAGCACTACAAATGGTAGGGATAAACCTCCCCAGAAGTTGAAAGTTTCAACAGATTTATTGTGGAACAGATTCTAGCTCAAAGAAATACAAAGGTGTGCAGTAGGCCAGATATGGCAGAGGAGATCTTCCTAGCTACAACATATCAAAATACCAGAGGATAAGTGTTGACATGACTGGATGCCGGTACACGTAAGAACTCAAGGAAGTTAAATGAGCGACAAAGAAGTAGACAAATGCAGCGTAAATAAAAATAAAATACACGTAGGTGTGAGATAACATCAAAACAAGATAACAGAAGAGACATAAATTTGGAATCTTCACTTGAAATAAAAACGAACGTGCATTCAAATTGTTATAATGCTCCCACTATAGCAGTGGTTCTCAACCGGTGGGGAATTCATTCTCCCTGGGGGGCGGGGGTTTGTTGTTAATATTTTTCAAGATCGCGTGAATACTAGAACCGATTATTTGATATTGTTTTCCCTTCATACTTTACAGTTCTATCCCTCTTGCCCTTCCAAAATTTATTTGTTTAATAACGTAAGTAGACCCGCAAATCACATTTTATGTAGACTTGTTCTAGTATGTGTTAGTAAATTTAGCTTCTATTTTTATGTATACTCTCTGTCTGTCTATCTGTGTGTGTGTGCGCGCGCGCGTGTGTGGTGGGGGAACTTATAGGGGGAAAAAAGGGGGGGGGGGGGGGGGGGGAAAGAATGGCATTCTGAACATATGGTGAAGGGGTGCATGGGCCAAAAAAAAGTTGAGAACCACTGCACTAGAACATCAGGTAACAAATGAACTAAACCTTCTTGCAATAAACAATTTCTGACACCACAAGTTGGAATAGCATATTTTGTTACAAGAGAACCAAACTGTGCTGAATGTCAGATACATAATAATATGAACAATGTTTACTGACTAGAGTGTAATAAACATTCAAGGATACTAATTGAGTATTCAACCAACTATGAGACCCACGATAAAAGTAGAATAGCAAAGAATGATTAAGCAGTATATCACAAGAACAATTCCTTTATAAGGGATCATTGTTGCAAACCAAACCACTAATAATTTAAGTCATTTACTTAGAAATAAACGGAAGGTATAACCTATACACTATGAAATAACAAACGTAACACTACAAATAAATATGCTGACGGTGGGGAGCACAATATTAATAATTTAACTCTCTTAAAAACATGATTAATCTAACAATTATCCATTATCTGAAATTATATACACAATATACTGCCCAATTATAACACAGAGATAGAACAGGATATTACTGTATAAATACAACAGAACAATGGCTATGTAAAGGTCAGATGGCCTCACTGTAATTTTAAAAAAACTAACATTTTATTACATGTTCATTCTTTACTTTTTCAGTAACAATATCTCTGGCAGGCCTATTCTCACTGGTTGTGGGACCAGCACTGTGTCTGGTGGGGAGATTTGTTCGAAAGAGACAAGCAACATCTCTGGCGGACCTATTCTCGCTAGTTGCGGGATCTTCAGTGTCAGGGCAGGGAGTCTGACGGTAGTACACGCTTACGTTGGTCCGGACACTTACAAATTAGAGGTGTACGCGCTCATACAGGTCCAGACACTTGCTTTAAGGCCCTCTGCTGCGGGATATGGCTGAACGCCTCTAAGCCAAGCCCCGCGGTTGTGAGGGTCTGGCCACCACTCACCTCCTGCTCTTGGAGGTTTGACGCTGAGCCGCCAGCGTCTGCAGCCTATCTTGTTCCAGACGTACTAGTTATCCTTTCCACTGAAGTGAACAAGGCAAGGCCGAGAGAGGGAACATGCTGCATGGGCAACACATGTTCTCTAAATCCAAGCCCAGGCATTGTGCGATGGGATTTTGGCCAAATTCCAATCCATATACTTTCGTCTGTCAAGACGGAAAGGTGCCACTCACTCATCCTAATGATCTAAATGGAAAAAAGTGCCATTTCTTACCTCCATAACAAGCTGGTGTGCCCTTGAGACCAGAGTTAGCCCGTTGCTGTGGTTGAATGTTTCAGAAATGTCCTGTCCAAATGTGTAGCCAGCACCACGTGGAGAAATACCCCAACCACCTCTATCATCAGGATCTGACCACAGAAGATCACACATTGGTCCCTGTTGTGGAAAAGACGTGCTTTGTTCATTGAATACAATAAACAAACACACACACATATAATACACTAGACTAAACGTAACAATGTTAGGGATAGGAGTGACTTACAGGTGCAGTCGATAAGTATTTTTATAACAGTGTACCTGAGGATGTTATAAAAATTCATGAGTAATGGAACAAATATCACCAATGTGGAAGTGGAGCTTATAAAGAATAAACAAATTCCTGTAACCTAATAACAGAATAACTATAGTCTCTCTGGAACTCAGAAAAAAAAAAAGAAACAAAGGGAGACCTAAATACACAGGAAGAAGAGAATTAGAAAGAATGAATAATACTGTGGGGAGGACATGGAAGGAGGAGACAGTACAGGGTAGGAGGGCTTTGTGTGAGTTTGCTGAGAACCTATGCTCCACTAGCAGAAGCGGACCAAAAGCCTAATCTTGGATAAGGGAAAAAGCTAGCAGCATACATGAATATATTACAAATCCCTGTGATTTGAAATTATAAACGGAAGGCTGAATAGCACAGACTAAAATTTTTTTAAATCTACAAAATAATATGTATAGTACATGAGATGGAGTCACATATGCCAGAAACTGCATTAAGATGGATGTAATAAATATCAGATACATCTGCATTCTGATGGATGTAACAAATGTCAGAAACACCTGCATATTATGGATGTAACAAATGTCAGAAACACCTGCATATTATGGATGTAACAAATATCAGAAACACCTCCATTAAGATGGATGTAACAAATATCAGAAACACCTACATTATGATGGATGTAGCAAATATCAGAACATTATATACACCTGCTTTATGATGGATGTAACAAATGTCAGCAACACCTGCATTATGATGGATGTAACAAATGTCAGAAACACTGCATTATGATGGATGTAACAAATGTCAAAAACATCGGCATTTTGATGGATGTAAAAATGTCAGAAACACCTGCATTATGATGGATATAACAAATGTCAGAAACACTTCCATTAAGATGGATTAACAAATGTCAGAAACACTTGCATGAATACAAAAGTCATATCACCGATGTCAGAAGTGTCTTACATTAATATGCACCTCAGATAGGTGCAAGGTCCAGAACTGCAGAAGTTAATTGCCAGAAAATTATCAAGCCAGCTAGAGAGGCAAGGTGTTTTCCCACCTACCCTGGGAGGGTACCGTCCAAAACGAGAAACCTGGACCAATGCAGCAGTTTATTGCCCATGATGTCTATGAAGGTTTCCACTCAGGCATTGAAACGTTTGCTGCAGCAATTTATCTTAAGGACATGTACAACAGAGTACCATTGGATTTTTTAATGCTTCAGCTTCTTGAACTCAAGATAAGTCCTTTCCTCCTTAATTGGATCGCTGCAGCCCTCTTCCAACAGAAAGTAGTTTTTAGATGTGGCAGTTGGACTTTGGAACCAACAATATATCCTAGCCTACCACAGAGATCACCATTATCTCCGGTGCTGTTCAATGCCTACACTGTGAGAATCACCAGCGAGCAAATCATAGGACTGGGGAGGACATTGTTGTATGCAGATGATGTTTTATTGTATTATCAGGGTAAGAATAGAGATCAGGTTGCTGTGGAACTACAAACCGAACTCAATCGCATGAGCACATGGTGTATTGAAGCTGGGGCAATGGTCAACCTAACAAAGGCAACAGTGACATGGTTCTCGTTGAATAACCATATTTTCAACACCCCAATGTCAACTGTAAATCTGGGTTCAGAGACAGTGGAAAGGACATAGGCAATGAATTACCTGGGGATACGGTTTGATCGAAGCCTAGCTTATACTGAGCACGTAGACTGGGTGATAACAAAGGCCAAGCGGGGTTTGGCTGTGATGCGGGTGATGGCGGCAGCAAACTGTGAACAGCGCCATCTAGTCTTCTTTACAAGGGTCCGATCCTTTCTGTTTTGGAGTATGCGATGGCTGATCCTGACTCTCAGCCATAAGCAGATAGAAAGGATGGAAAGGATACAGACAGAACGAAGCTATGCTGCATCATTCTTGGATATACAACAGATGCAGCATGCAAAGCCATGCGCTACCTTCTTGATTTTCCAACCATGAGGGACAGAATACAAATTTGCCAAGCACGTGCCTATCTCAGAGTAACGCAAACACACAACATCCACTGCATAGCGAGATTATGAAGGTAAAGGGCAGCAGGTTAAAAAGAGGAAAGTCGTGGATGGGGCAAGCCAAAGACATTCTTCAGCAGGTGTGTTCACTTGGGGACTTAGAACCTGGCGAGGAGTGGGTACAAGTGCTAACAGAGTTCTGTACATCCTTTTCAGTGTGCGTCCAACTAGACAGGAAACAGACAAGAAAATCCAGCTGCTGTGGAGGCGGAAGTACAGGCTCTGATCTTCGAGAATTCTTTAGAGGATGATGCTGTCACTACACGGATGGGTCGGTCGTCCGAGGAGTGAGAAGTTTATGGGCCTTTACGGCTCAGGCCGGAGGGAAAAGTGTGAAGGAAGAGTCTAGCGCTTTTGCTTTGACCACAAGCAGTCTGACTATGGAAGTCATGGCAGTAAGTAAAGCAATAACATGGCTCAAGACACAGACACTCAATCTGGCATGTGTCCTTAGTGGCTCAATGAGTATGCTCAGGATAGAGATGGGGTGGGTCCGAAGAGAGTGGCTGCTGTCTCTGGAGTGGTCTCGGCTGGCAAAGATTAGTTTCATCTTTGTGCCAGGGCATGCGGGTGTACAAGGGAATGAGCAGGCTGACAGGCTTGCAGGTAGGGCTACTGTGGAAGGCGAACGAGCCATGGCCCAGGCAGACATTCTGAATGCTCTACGAGAAGTAAGTCGTTTACAAGAAGCAAGCGATGACTGAGGATCTACAACCATGGTCAGGTTGCGAGAACAGCAAGTTAAAAGAGGTGTGGCCAAACAAGAACACTACTCAGGAAGCCAAAGAAGAGTAACAAACCAACACAGAACTGGCGTCGTGAGCCACTACATGCTGCAGGATTTGCTGAGGGGAGGGGATCTGAGCACTTATGGACTGAATGGTTCGATGTGCTATGAGGATGATCTATTGACTAACTAACTAACTATTAATATGAAATATTACAAAACAGCAACTGCATAATAATTTCTCAATTTGTGCACACATTCTACACCTGTTACAGATTATTTTATGCTTACCTCATGTGGAACTTCCTGAATCCTGTCTAAAGCTCTAATATGATCTAGTGTATCTATAGGACGGTGATAAACCTCCATGTAAACAGAATATCTGCAATAGAAAATCAACAGCTTGTTCAGAAACTGTTACAGTAACACCTGATGAGTGGGGAAAACAATAAAATGGACACATTTAAAAAACCTAACACATATTTGCAAAGCTAGCTAGTAGCTACCTATTTGTGGCATTGTAAACGAAAACTTTTTCTTAAATAAGTACACATTTACTGTAGTTTTGCTTAAAAATCACTCTAACTGACCATGGATACATCCATACATGCTCCAGATTCCTCCCATAGCTCACAAAAAGAGTCTCAGCACAGTGTATAAACCCGGATCCATATGTTTATACCGGAATCATGCTTAATTCAAATATTCTTTTTGTAGGTGGTTTTTCAGATTTTAAAATTCAGTAGCCTATTCAGGGTGCTCTTTTAATTTCTAACTGAGGCTGTTTTATCGTCCACACGGGGGCTCACTCTTATTTGAGAAGGTTAGATGTCTGATCCCTCTGCAAGGGGGAAATAGAATCCCATTCTTACTTTGTAAAAATCCAGTTCACACCGTCAATCAAACCAGGTCTGCATGATACAAGAAAGATACTGTAACCTCCAAGGCAACCCCCACCCCAATCCATTATTTAATCTTATGTCCAGAATGTCTTTCTTGGTCAGTGCCCTGCCAGCCCCTTTAACTGCTCCCATGTACATAAACTGTCAACAAGGGGCACATAGCCGAGAGATCAGAATTGTAATCTACTGGGGGAAAAACTATCCCTGGAACCAACAGCAATAGTACTAATGCTGTAAAGATAACAAAGAAACCATGGCAGGTTACAAGACCAAATCATGCTAGGGTTTCACATTGCAACAATTAATAAAATACAAAAGAAAACATGAACAAAAGTCCCAAAGCAGGAACCTGATATGGACCGTCCCATCGTTTAGATCTGAATGCATGGTGGGACAGGTGGTCAGCCTTTCCTTCACTTTGCAATAAGACGTGATATTGCCAAATATATGGTCTGATATTATAACCCATTCTTAGATCAGATGCTAGTCAATATTTTGTTTAAGGTAATGCACACATGTAAATTAAACACTTCAGTATAGAATAACCACAAACCTGTCCATCTACTAGGGCGGTGAGAGGGAGATAATCAAACAAATCTGTGAAGTATTTCCATACATTAGCATTGCCATACTTGCGCAGACACTCATCATAGAACCCATATACTTGTGTAATCTGACGACTTTCATGGTTACCTCTCAAAATTGTGATTCTGTCCTTAAAGCGCACCTGAAACAATAATGCACAAACATTGCAGTAGGGACACAAACGTAATTAAAATAAATAACACGAGATTAGACAACATATTTTTACACAAAAATCACCCCAGCAATGAGACAGATCAAAGACAACTTTAAATATGAGCTGCAGGTTATAAGTTATATACTAATCTGTGTTAAGCAGCTGACGCATCTGACAGTGCTCATTTCATTACCAATGCACTTCACCATCAACTTCATGCGACTGAAGCAAAAGCTGCATTTCAGAAGATCAGAAGTACTTATGTAATAAATCACTTTCATAGAATGTCAGAAACAGAGAGCTGAAGTTGTATACACAACCTGTTCTGCTGTATGGCAGGGAATCTTGAAATGAGAACAAATTAGGAAAGAGTTTGGAGACAGCAGAAATGTAATTTCTATGACAAATGTTGCACATACTTGAAATGTGAACAAATTAGGAAAGAGTTTGGAGACAGCAGAAATGTAATTTCTATGACAAATGTTGCACATACTTGAAATGTGAACAAATTAGGAAAGAGTTTGGAGACAGCAGAAATGTAATTTCTACGACAAATGTTGCACATACTTGAAATGTGAACAAATTAGGAAAGAGTTTGGAGACAGCAGAAATGTAATTTCTATGACAAATGTTGCACATACTTGAAATGTGAACAAATTAGGAAAGAGTTTGGAGGCAGCAGAAATGTAATTTCTATGACAAATGTTGCACATACTTGAAATGTGAACAAATTAGGAAAGAGTTTGGAGGCAGCAGAAATTAATTTCTATGACAAATGTTGCACATACTTGAAATGTGAACAAATTAGGAAAGAGTTTGGAGGCAGCAGAAATTAATTTCTATGACAAATGTTGCACATACTTGAAATGTGAACAAATTAGGAAAGAGTTTGGAGGCAGCAGAAATTAATTTCTATGACAAATGTTGCACATACCCTGCCAGAATAACTAACAATGATTGAATAGACTCCAATTCCAATTTTCAAAACAAACATTCCAAATTCGGTCTTGTTAAACCTGCCTCCTCAGCTGTGGTTATTGTTGAGATCCATGGTTGTGTGGACTGTTAGTCCTAATTCATATTGTTTTTATTGGCTCCGCTCTGTTTGTCGGATAAGGTTGTTTTTGTGCTGCCTGGTTATTTCTTTTCCATCTTATGTTGGTCCTGATAAAGACCGGTCCTTGGTCGGGCCTACTAGGTTCTGCTGTCTTTCATTTGTAGGTTTCTTACTCTCATTAGCACTACTACGTTCTGGTTGTTTCATGCATTGTGCTCACCGGGGTTGGCTCCGGTCATGTCTAGTCCTCATAAGGACTTGATGTAGGCAAAGGCAGTGAGTTCAAGTGCAAGACTCAAGTTGTTTTCATTTACCTGCCATCCCACAGAACTGTGTGACTTACTTATTGACTCACCCTCACAACTTTTTCAACCCAACTATGTACTGCTTTACGGGAAATCGCTAGGGGCTAAGTCCACTGAAAACTTTTTGCGGGAGACATTTCGTGAATGATGCCGAAGTTGAATGTGAAGTGAAAACATGGTTTAGAAAACAGAGCACGCACTTCCATGCAGCCGGTTTGGGAGAACTGATAAAATGATGGGATAAGTGCACTGTTGGTGGAAATTATGTTGAGAAATAAAGGGACAATGTATGTATAAAAATAAACTGGTTTCAAGTTGTTATCATATTTAGTTATTTTTCTACAGCCATTTGTGACTTACTTATTAACTTACCCTCATATGTTAAAATACAATCAAATGCCTTTGAAAAATCCACAAAACATGAGAATAGGTTTACATTAGGCCTACTGCTCTTCAAAGACTAAAACAACTGAATAAATTGTGGAGTGGGACAGATAGAACTACAAAAATTAGATTTTTAAGAGCATGCATATTTCCGATTGCAACATACGCCTGTGAGACCTGGACACTTACTAAACAAGCTGAACAGCGCATGAATGCCTTTGAATATAAATGTTATAGATGGGTTCTAAGAATATCTTGAATAAAGAAAAGAACAAATGCATCCATACTTTACGAGCTGAATACTGAAGAAGGTTGGCTATTAAAGACGATAAAACAGAGAACATTGAAATATTTTGGTCACTTGAAACATCATGAAAGTTTGGAGAGAACAATAATGGAAGGGTATATGCCTGGGAAGAGAGGAAGAGGAAGGCCAAAGAGAAGATGGGTGCAGGATGTGGCAGATGATCTCCAGATAGATGTATCGGAAGCAGGACATCTTGCTTGTGATCGAGAAGTTTTCCAGAAAGTTGTTATGGGAGCGAGGTTCTGCAAAGGACATGCTACTGAATGAACGAATGAATGAATGTGGAATATTAAAATACGTAGTGATAATTATATTATTTATTAATAATGTTAGTTATAATGTGTATATCTAAGAAATGGGTACAAAATATATCCCTGGGAAGAGTGGGTGATGACGTCACACTTCATAACATACCTGACAATACTAAAAAGCTACACCCCAATTATCTGGTTGCTGATTTCAACTAATACAAAGAAAAAAATGCCAAGTAAAATTTTTTACCTATGTGTGCACTAAGGAGGAACATCATACATGGAATATTTAAATAAAATTACCTTCAAAGTGACTAGCAAGGAGACGGTTTCCACAGAATAATAGCCTCTATCCACATAGTCGCCCATAAACAAGTAGTTTGTATCTGGAGACTTGCCTCCGATACGGAAGAGCTCCATGAGATCATGAAACTGGCCATGAACATCACCACATACTGTCACAGGACATTTGACTTCCTGAACATTTGATTCTTTCGACAGAATCTCTTTGGCCTGCAATGAAATATATTGTATAAATACATTTATTTATAGCTCCCTCATAATTTAAATTATAATCATGCTATTTCAATTAAATGTATGCTTATGCTTTAGTATTTAGCAGATAAAAATACAAGTGAATAAGGCATGTCTGTCTTGAACAACTCTTTTCACACATAATCCTGAACTTGTGTACATCATGCACTATTACAGAAATACAATATGTATATGTGTATTTGAACAGTAGTCTAAAAGCCAAACTGATTTTATATTAACAAGAAATAACAGAAAGAGAAATATATTAGATGCAAGGGCAGTGCCCAATTTCAGTATAAACAGATCATAAAGCAGTCGTTGCCACAATAAGAACCATCAGAAGAAGAAATCAAAGAGCAGGAAAATACATGCCATGCGAATCAATCAACTTAAAAAACCTTAAAGACGAGGCAGTAAGGGACAATTATGAGAAAGAACTAACTGAACTCTTTGTAAAATTACCTACAGAAAGAAAAACAGTGGAAGAAGAACGGGAGATGTTCAAATCAAGCATTTTAAATACTGCAAAAATAACATGCGGAACCACGAAAAAACACAAAACACGGATAAAGAAAATAACAAGTTGGTGGAACGCAGAAGTAAAGAAAGCGGTAAAGGAAAAAAAAGGAAAAATATAAAAAGTGGTTGAAGAGCAAACAGGAATGTGATTACAGAGAATATAGAATAGCGAGAAGACATGTGAGTAGAATAGTAAAGAGGGAAAAACAAAAAGACTGGGAAGCGTATGGAGAAACCCTAAATAAAAACTACAAGGAGGCAACTAGAAACTTCTACAAAAAGATAAGTGCAATGCGAACCAGAGGAGAACCCTTTGACCCAACTGAAATAATTAACAGCTGAAAATGGAGAACCAATAAGTGAACAAAAACAGATCCTAATAAGATGGAAGCAGTATTTCGAACAACTTCTCAACATTCCATAAGATGTCACAGGAATTCAAGAGACCTACACAGATATCACCGAAGAACTAGAACCAGACATACTAAAAGAAGTTATAGAAGCCATCAGATTAGCCCCATTGAACAAATCACCGGGACAGGATGAAATACCAAATGAACTAATTAAAGCAGCAAGAGAAGTAGGAACAGCTTGGCTACATGACTATTCAACCATGTTGGGTAGAACAACAGACACCATGAGACTGGGGAAACGCCATAATTATCCCAATTTGGAAAAACAAAGGCAGCAAAAGAGACTGCACACAATACAGAGGCATTTCACTGTTGAGTCATACTGGGAAAATATTTTGCAAAATTCTTGAAAAAAGATTACGAACTACTTTAGAACCCCAGCTAAGCGAAACGCAACTTGGATTTAGGAAAAACAAAGGATGCACAGATGCCATTTTTGCTCTTAGACAACTTATAGAAAAATCAATCGAATTCAATGAAACACTCTACTTAGCCTTTGTCGACCAAGAAAAGGCATTCGATAGGGTAGATAGAAACAAGCTGTGGGAAATCCTTAAACAATATGGAGTGAGTACACATCTAACAAACCTATGTAGAAGTTTATACAACAACAGTGAATGCATAGTGAGAGCAACTGGAGGACACTCAGAACCCTTCACCATAAGATCTGGAGTACGACAAGGTTGTGTCCTGTCCCCTCTCTTGTTCATAACATATATAGACAACATATGTAAAGAAACCAGCCAAGCAGAGACAGCAAGAATACCGCATGACGAGAACACAGAAGAAGAACCATCTGCAAATCTAACCATTAGAGAACTCCTGTTTGCGGACGACCAAGCACTAATAGCAAAATCAGAAGTTGAATTACAAGACCACATGAATAGTCTAAACGAAATGTGTAGGGAACATAACATGAAAATTAGCACAAGCAAAACAGAGGTAATGACTATAACTAAAGAAGAACAAACAACAACAATTCACCTAAACGAACATCCCTTGAAACAAGTAAAGAGTTTCAAGTACCTAGGAAGTATAATATCATCAAATGGCAGATCAGAAGACGAGATCGAAAATAGGTGCAATAAGGCAAATCAACTCATTGGACAAATGGCACCAATACTAAAGAACAAACATGTATCAATAACTACTAAGAAAGCACTTTACAACACAATCTTCCTACCAACTCTGTGCTACCAATGCCAAACATGGACAATGACAGAAAAAGAGAAAAGAAAAATCACAACAGAAATTAGGTTCCTGAGAAGAATACTCAACATATCATGATAAGATCAGAAATGAAGAAATCAGGACTAAAGTGGGGGTTAAAGCAGCACTAGATTTTATTAGAAAGCAGCAAGTCAAATGGTTTGGCCATACAAGTAGGTTACCAGTCAACAGCATGCCACAACAAGCAATGATGTACAGACCAGATGGAAACAGGAAGAGGCCGACCTCGTAAACGTTGGACGGAGGGAATAGCAGAATCCATGGGAATGTTGATATATGAAGCCTATAATCGGGCACTCTCACGAAGTTTATACTTCACCTCGACACCGCAAGGTACAAGAGGAACATGATGAGATGAGATGAGCAGTAGTTAACAAAGAGTGATGGCGCCAGTGACTTTGAATTTGCAATAGGCTTAATCAAAACAAGATTTGTGTTTATGTGTGAGCATTGTAAGGGTGTTAGGTGTGTTCTATAGGAAGAAAAGATGGTTTCCAGACAATGAGCAGAAACCACTAATCATCTGATCCTGAAGTAGGTCAGCATGGCCGATTGGATAAGAGTGCGTGTTCTTAAACATTTGGTGTGCGATGCCGAGGTAAAGGGTTCAACCCCTACATCGGACAGTTGGACTAAAATGTTGACCTATTGTCCTTGACTTGGGGACATTAATTTCAAGTACCTCTAAAGTCAGAGTGGGTTCGCCTGATGGCAAGGGACACTGTTAGTGGGTAAATGCTAACCCACACACAAAATTCAGCCCAACACTACTAGAAGTAGCGTGTATGGACTACGCTTGAGTTTAAAGCAAGTGAGCGCCAAAAAAAAAAATATCTGATCCTGAATACCCTATCAGTCTAGATTGGGTGGTAAAGGCATTCCTATGCCAGATACCGCTTTAAGGGTGTTATGCTATTTGTCCAACTTACACTAGGTCGTGTATGATGAATGAGTAAAAAGGTTCTCTCTTCTTGCTTTTACTTGACAGAAAAATCTATGACATTTTTTTATAAGACTGAGCAGATCAATTTGGCCGGTGCCGAGGCCTGACTGCTAGGCCACTGTGCTGGTAACACATGACCACTATGCCAACAAGCTCTTTTGATGGTAGTTATTGTAAACTGTATTTACTGATTCCAGTGTGGGTGCCAAGCAACTTTGGTAGAGCGGAACTTCTTCTTCTTCTTCTTCGTTCATCCGGAGTTTTTTTTTCCGGATGTGATTGCGTTGTGCCTGTTTACAGCAGAGCTGCGTTCTTGCGCCGTTAGGCCGACACATCCGACTTCTGCGGGCATTTGTTGACCGGGTTAACCTTCCCGGGGGTTTCTTAGGACGTTTGACTCTCACTGTTGTGGTGTTATCCCCCATCCCAGCTGGTCCATATAGAACAGCCAAAGATCCTGGTCAGCCCTCAAGGGAAGGCAGGGGCAGACCATGGGCATTCCCCGCCATCCAAGGAGGCTTCCATACTTGCAGAGCCGATACATAGCGCTCTGGTACTGGGCTCACCCAAGGAATCGTCACGTCCTGCACATGGCTGCTTAGCCTCACTTCCGTATATTGGGCCTTCCGTTCACCATAGGCTGTTCTTCCGGAAACCAGAAGTATGCAGTCTGCAGATGACATCCACACAGTGAGCTTTTGATTCGGACTTTCCATGTAATGGATTTGCTATCCAAGCAATATTCCATTTCATGCCACTAGGACACTTTTCCACCTTTTATGAAGCCCACACTTTTGATTCGGACTTTCCACGTAATGGATTTGCTATCCAAGCAATATTCCATTTCGTGCCACTAGGACACTTTTCCACCTTTTATGAAGCCCACACAGCGAGCTTTCGATTTGGACTTTCCACATAATGGATTTGCTATCCAAGCAATATTCCATTTCATGCCTCTGGGTCTTCATGCACCTTTAAATGTCAACCTGTATGTAGTTAAAGTAAGCTGCGGTCAACTTGAGCTTGTTGATATCTCCATAGAGCGTCCTCAAATGAAGCAGGTGTGGGCCAAAATATCTTTCTCTGTTCTGCATACGTTGGGCAATCCTGCAGCAAATGTTTTGCTGTCATTTTACCAGTTCCACAATTACATTCATCTGTATCTCCTATCTTTAGTTTGTTGAACAAGTGGTATTTCAGCCTGTTATGTCCTGTGCGGAGTCTGAAGATTGCTACTTGTTCTCTTCGGTCGAGTTTGTAATATGCATCATCCTTCTGATGGCCTGGATGCTCTGATTCCCATTTGGTTCTATAAGTGCTTTTTATCAACCTCTTTGCCTCATTATAGGTTATGTCTATGTCAGGCTGTGGTAGTCGTCCGCCCTCTTTTGCCAGTCTGTCAGCCTCTTCGTTTCCAGGTATACTGCAATGTGATGGGATCCACTGTATTACAACTTTTTTGGATTTCTGGCATAGACCATGGAGTGCTGCTCTTAGGTCAGTTAGTTCTGTGCTGTTATTGCTCTTCAGTATTGAGACAGCTGACTTTGCATCTGTGAAGATAGCTATTTGCTTCTCTTTATTTTCCTCCATCAGGAGCATTTCTGCTGCAGTTTTCAAAGCCTCTACCTCCGCTTTGAAGTTACTTGAAAATTTTCCAGTTGCCATTGAATGTGTTTTTTTCACTCCATTTTTTTAATTTAGGAGAATTCCTCCTCCTCCATTCTCTATTGAATTTTTGGCTGATCCATCTGTATATGCATGGGTCCAATTCCTGCTTAGGTAATGTTCTTTTATGTAGTTTAGGGTTATTTCTCTTCTTTCGGTTTCATGCTGAGTGTTCTTTTTCTCAATACCAGGAATGTTTTCTATCATCTCAGGCAGTTGCTGCTGTCTCCAAGCTGGGAACTTGTGTGCATTGTGTATGGGCTTGACTGTTGATATGTTAAGTATAGGATCTGCCCTAATCCTTCGTTTTGCAGTTTCTACAAAGTTGCTACGCTTCAGTCTTCCCTTTCCAAAACCATTAAATCTGTTGTACATAGGGTGGTCTGTCAATCTTCTAAATTTTTCTGCTTGTTGCTGGGCTCTGCTATCTCTTCTATCCTGCATTGGTTGTAAACAAGTGATCTTTTCTAGTTCATTAATAGGCGTTGTCTTCAGGCTTCCAGTTATGATTCGCATTCCTTGGTTTTGGACTCTACTTATTTTGTTAAAGTTTGACTTAGCTGCTGTTGCCCAAGCTGCAATGCCATATTCCAGTACTGGCCTCACCCGTCCAGTATATAACTTCTTGAGAACTTTCTCATCTGCTCCCGACGTTGTACCAGCAAGCTTTTTCATGATTGCCATTCTCTGCCTTGCTCTTGTTCGATTTTTCTCAACCTGTGTCTTCCATGTCAGGCGACGATCAAAGGTGACCCCTAGATAGTTTGGATTTTCTTCATGGCGCAATATTTTTCCATTCAATACCAGCTTAGGTTGCTGAGTTTTATTTGAGAGGGAGAACACTGTGCATGTTGTTTTCTCCTCACTTATCTTCACTAGCCTTGATTTTGACCAGTCCTCTAGCGCTAATAAGGCTTGCTGTATTCTGCTGTTAGCTGTACTAATATATTCTTCAGATGTCCATATGGCTAGGTCATCTGCAAAGGAGGATGTGTGTACTCTGGCTGGAAAATTTTCTGTGATGTCATTTATATATGCTAGGAATAATGTTGGTGAAAGAACTCCTCCTTGGGGGACACCTTGCTCCAGCAGCATCATTTTGCTTGTTTGTCCTTGTACTTTTGTCCTGGCAGTTCTGTTCTCAAGGTAGTGGCTGATCCATTTATACATTTTTCCACAAACATGCATGTTTTGCAGTTTTACTTTCAGTCCTTCCTTCCATACTTTATCAAATGCTTTTTCTAAATCTATCCAGACTGCTAGTGTGTGCTTTTTCTCTTGGAAGGCATCCTCTATTTCCTGAGCTATATAGGTTATTTGATCTTCAGTGGATCTGTACTTTCTGAATCCTGCTTGGTGTGGTGTTAAGAGTTTGTTTTCTTCCAGATGCCATGTTAGCCTGCCATTGATAATGCGTTCCATTAATTTTCCTACACAGCTAAGTAGACTGATAGGTCGATAGCCATTTGGTTCTTCCAGGTCTTTTCCTTTCTTTGGGACTGGTATTAGTATAGCTTCCTTCCATGCCTGTGGGACTATTCCTCTCTTCCAGCTGTTATTTAGGACTGCTAGTAGTTTCTTCTTTGCCTTGGTGCCTAGTCCTATTAGCATTTCATTTGTGATTCCATCCTTTCCTGGTGATTTCTTCTTTTTTAGGGTATTCATTGCCTGTTCCATTTCTTCCATTGTTAGATTTGCCATCATATATTCTGCTGCTGTCTCTGTATTTCTATGATGTATCTGTTTGTCTTTGATTGCTTTCTTCTGTTCGGTTGTAATATCAATGTGGTTTGCATTTGCATAGTGTTCCATTAGTGCATTTGCAGCCTTTTTTCCTGTAAGCAAGGCATTTCCTTGTTTAATTGTTATTTGTTTGTTTCTAGGTCCTTCATTGTTCATGGCTTTCACTAGTTTCCAGAGTTTGTTTCCATCCCTGTCAAAATTCAGGTTTTCTGTTTTTTTCCCTCCAACAATCTCTTGTTGTTTGATTTACTGTTCTTTTATATTTTGCTGAGATGGCTTTGAGAGAGATGTTTGCTTCAATTGTTTGTTCTCTCTCTGCTGTCTTCCTGGCATCTTCAACTTTGTCCTCCAAACTTTGTAGTTCTTCAGTCCAGTATGGTTTGTAATTTTTCCTCGCTCCTCTTGGAATGGACTCAGTGGCTGCCTGTATTATCGCTCTGTTTAGACTTTCCACCATTTGCTTTATGTTGCCATATCGTGTATTTATGTTTTCACAATATTTGTCTGTTAGTATGGCAAATCTGTCCCAATCTGCTCGTTTGTAATTCCAGCGGGGCAAGGGCTTTTGCTCCTGTGGAACATACTCCATATTCATTTCAAGCTTGATTGGTCTGTGGTCACTACCTGCTAATTGGTCCAGCACATGGCGATCGATTTTGTGGAGGATGTCTCCTGTGCAGAAAGCTAAGTCTGGAGTAGAAGTGGTAAGCCATCTTCTGGAGTAGAAGCTCGGTGTGTCATCCGCTTTGTTGAGTAGATGGAGATTTGAGTCTATTTCCCAGTCCTCCAATTCATCTCCTCTTTTGTCAGTATCTGGGTATCCCCATCTTTCTGAACGGCTATTAAAGTCTCCGACAATAATGCAGTTTCTGTCAGTTATTTTCATGTTTGAGAGTGTAAGGTCCTTATCTGCTGGGCTATACAGATTGTAGATTCTTATTTTCACGTCCTTTATCATTATATCAACACTTATAATTTCCGTTTGCTTGTCAGAGATCACAGATACTTCGCTGCAAGGTATTGTATTTCGTGTAAGTATTAGAACTCCTCCTTTGTGTCCTTCGCGGTCGAAACGTGTGGCCTGATATCCTCCGACTGAGAATTTGTGATTGGCGTTGAGGTGTGTCTCTTGAATGCATGCCACATCTATTCTATCTTTATGAAGACGCTGTGTTAGGGAGTCTTTCTTCTTGTAAACTCCTTCGGCATTCCACTGTAGTATGTTGAGTGTCCGGGGTATTTGGTCAATAGCTCTTAACCTACTCCTCTGTGCCTTGACTCCACAGCACAGGGGAAGGTGACCACCAGTAGTCATGGGTGGACCCCCTCGAGGCAGGGGGCCCGGCACTATCACCGCCTGATGGGACTTCACGGGATTAGCACCATAACGATTAAGGTAGAGCGGAACGATAATATGCAAATCAAGTAACTGAACATATAACAGAATGAGTGGAGAACAGATTTAATTCTTTCGGGAATCAAGTGCAGCTGATGGATCATAAAATGTCATGCTCAGCCACCTCTCAAGACCTGCTAAATCGTGACTATATATTTAACAAGGCAAAGGTGTTTTGTATGTTATTTATTGAACAATAGTCAGATATGCTGAGGCTTAGGCAGTTAGGTGTTTCTAACGAATAATGATTGTTTTAACATCTTTAAAGTGGTATGTATGTTCAAATATATCTATTTCCAGTTATTTTCTTACTGTAATTACATCAATCCTATTTTATTACAAGTTCTTGTTTTCTAGAATCATTACAGCTGTGTACATCCTTATTTAATGGACAATTAATGAATTCCAAGTAGTATTACTGTACAATAATAACTGTTATGGGTCAGGGAAGATAAAGTAGGACATCGTGGGTTGATTGCATACTAGATGGAATTTTCTGCACTAAATTACAAACTTTCAAGTGTCTGTATTGCTCACATATTTAACTATTTCTATTCATTACATCACAGTTTTTATTTCAAACTATACAGTATGCAAATTAAAAACTCACCTTTTCACAAAGGGTTTTAACCTGGTTCTCTGAAAGTTGTTTGCAGTCATTTAGTTGTTCAATCCATTGGTCAAGCTCTTTGGCCGCTGCTCTGTCCTCTACAAAGCTCATTCTATTTATGAAAATAGACACATATTACATACGACACCTAATTTGTTGCAACAAACAGTAAGTTAGTGAGGGTGAGTGGAGGAGACAATGAGATAGTGACATGGAGACAGAAATGTAGTTGAGTTAGGGATGATATGGAGACAGAAAAGAAGGGTAAGTTTGGGAGGGTGA
This sequence comes from Cepaea nemoralis, assembly GCA_014155875.1. Lineage (NCBI taxonomy): Eukaryota > Metazoa > Mollusca > Gastropoda > Stylommatophora > Helicidae > Cepaea > Cepaea nemoralis. The sequence continues at coordinate 333,276 of JACEFZ010013227.1, forward strand.
GATGAAGGATATAGAATGAAATTGTGATATGGAGGAAGATAGAAAGGGGGTGAGTTAGGGAGGATGAGATGGAAACGGAATGAGACAGTAAAAGGCAGTGAAACAGAAAGGAAATGGAGATTAGGGGGGGGGGGGGGGGGGGGGGGGGGGGGGGGGGGGGGGAGGGGGGGGGGGGGGTGGGGTGTGTGTGTGTGTGTGTGTGTGTGTGTGTGTGTGTGAAGCAATGAGAGAGAAAGAGGTATGGAATAGATCTGTGTGTACTTTTAATTTGCAGCTCTAAATAGTGCACAGATAATACAGTTAGCATCATGTGTGCTTGTATGTAACAGGGAGATAAGTTTACTGAAGTCTTCATAATAATAATAATAATGATAAAAGTGCTCATGATAAATAGTAAGTGTGCTATAAATTATTTGTTAAGACTAATGCTTTCTGGTTTGGAGAAAGAAATTCAGGCCAAGACGCTGAAATCCAGATATTAAAAATACAATAAAGAAAAACAATATAATGATATTGCCCGGGTTATCAGCATGATCATCAAGTGCCTTGCCAACTGGCATTGATGATCATGCTTTTCTTGCTATCTCCAATAATATGTATCCACTATGCCACTATCTATAAATCCAGATCAATAAATCTTTACAGTTGTCACATTTTCCAGTTTGTTTTTTTTCACACAATGATGTTTGTGATAAGTAGTCTGTGTCTTGGCCTCTTTCAAAACATTTAGATTACTTATTTTGACTGTCCAAGGAATTGTCAATCTTCTGTAAATCTACATCTGAGGCCTCATAGATGCTAAATTCCAGATTTCCGATAATATATGCACTAATTGTGCGCATCCGTCAATGCCTGACAACTGCATTGCATTCTGGCATTACTTTCAATTTTCTTAAGTGAAAATTAATGTTTATTCTTGGGTACATACTCTGGGTTGGAATCATTAGACAATGAAATGCTTAAATCATGGAGAAATTACCAACCTGAGCCTTCCACTTCATACAACTTCAGATGTCAATTTATCTAAGAAAAGCAGCTGTTCTCTCAGCCTGATCTGCAAGAGCAGCAAAGTTAAAAGAGGTGTGGCCAAACAAGAACACTACGCAGGAAACCAAAGAAGAGTAATAAACCAACACAGAACTGGTGTCATGAGCCGAAACACGCTGCAGGATTTGCGGAGGAGGGGATCCGAGCACTTATGGACTGAATTGTTCGATGTGCAATGAGAATTTTCTGTCAACTAAGAAAAGCAGCAGTAAACATAAGATAGTTGACATGTAACCTATGCATAATCACACCTGTGTGTTCATACTTCTTTATGCACAACTCATTAGGGAACAACAATTCAAAACTTTGGCACTCTTCCGAATAAGGGTCCCAAATTATTTCTTGTAAAAAGCATCCCTTACAGGGCCTCATTAGGTGATATAATAAAAAAAATATTAAACACTACGAATTAAAATATAGAACTGAGAAAATCGAAATACAGTACCAATAATATTTGATAGTTATATGTGAAAATATGTACGTACAATAAAGAATTTGGTACCGTTATTGAGTGTATGTCGTGAACTGATAGACCAATCGATGGATGCAATAAACGTTTTTGGGTCCGGAGGGCCCTCACTGTCGTCGGAGTGTAAACCTATCAATTATATGTGGAAATACATACGTACAAGATATAGATATACACTCTGACAGTGAGGGCCCTCTGGGCCCAGGAAACATTTATTGCATCCATCGATTGGTCTAGCAGTTCATGACACATTTAACCGGACGTGATCGACAATATCACCTAATGAGGCCCTGTAAGGGATACCTTTTACACTAAATAATTTGGGACCGCTATTCGGAAGAGTGCCCAAAACTGTTACCCTCTCCAAAACTACTTTTACACCTACTTTTCCTCTCCAAAGAAGCATGCCGTGAAATCAAAAAAGTAAAAAGCATGCCATGAAATAGCTAGTGTAGTGACTAGTGGTAAATGAGTCAAACATCCCTCATGGTACTTTTGCCTTAATTCACCCCAAACAAACGTCACCAGCTATATTTAGCACTGACGGTGATCTCCTGTGTGTTCGGGTACAGTTCGTTTCAATTGCCACCACAGTGTTTCTTTGGTGGCTTTGGCAACCGTTTCTATGTGAGTGTGTGTGTGTCTGTCTCATCATGAGTTTTCTGGAACTGGCAGCAGCAGCTGTCCACGACAAGCCAGAGTAGCGTTGCCTTTTCTGCAGCAGCATCGTGGCATCTGACATTCTGCTAGACACTGTTCTCATAATCATGTCATCATGGTGCTATCGCTGACTGAGCGTCAGGACAGATGGGAGATGCCGACGACGACGATGACATTCACCATGTATGTCGGCAGGACATCCTCCCGCTGAGACAAGGCGCACATGGCTGCTAGGCCTCGTGTCTCCCGTACAGACAGATCATCATCATTCTTTTCGTATACTGCTGGTCTCAAGAGTTGACAAGAATTTCATTTGGCCAGTTACAGTTGGGGGGATGTCGCCGAGAGCAACTGTTGCACACCGATAAAATTGCGCACCGAGCTACGGCACAACACAGGGAACCCCTGGATGTGACGTCATACCCTGGGATTCAGTTTGTTTGGGGTGAATTAAGGCAAAAGTACCATCTTTTTTGTTAATGGACTTGACAGTTGACTTGACTCGCATTGACATCTTGACATCGACAGGCATAACAATTCCAGAATTGTGATCATCTTTGTAATTTTGTGCATGAGTCATCATGTTCAGTGGGGATTGAACACTGAACATGACCCACTGAACATGACCAGAATAACCTGAGAATTAATTATTTAATTCTTAATAAATGAGAAACTATTAACTAATAAATTAGTATAGATTTTACTTTAACACACGTTTTCACACAAAAATGTAATATCACCATCCACTATCCAGGCATAAATATTTCAACAAGGTACCGTTGAATTTTATTTCGAAAGCTTTCTAACATAATTTTATAACAATTTTGTAAAAAAAAACTTTTCTGTCACTGTCAGTGACGACACTCACTTCTCAATCTCAACTCACTGACTTTGCTCCTTTGTATTGTAGTTGTACATGAAATATTCTTGTTAAGTACTGTCAGTTTCTGAAACACTTGTCAAATAAAGTAGCTGTCTTGTGTGTTTGCTTAACTTTCTTATCTACAGCAGAAACATGCGTTAGTTTAGACCGTATTTGATGCACAAACATAATATGGAGTTTCCGCCCTGCTGCTAGGGTGAATGGAACGCAAAGCCAACATGGCTGCTGCCGTCTACGGGCACCCTACTCAAGTATAACAACATGCGATTCAACGTTATGTCTCTCAGAAATGTCACTGGGGCAATAAAGGGAGTTAATATGATAGAGTCCCGATCTGTCTTTATGCGAACTATATTTAATCTTTTACAATTAAAGGAATACGAACATAATACAACTATTAAATTCCTCACCTGAAATGCCGACAAGTTTAGAAATACAAAAGAAAGCGACATCTGGTGGTAGAGCATGACGTCACTTCCTCTTTTTATTTTTTTTTAAAATTCCATTCTGATTTGAACTGGGAGATACATTAACTGGTAGTGAATAATTAATCATTATTCACATCAGGATAGGACAGTTCACATTCTTTGGTCATATCATGAGTATGTTGTCAGAGTGGGGAAGTTAAGTGAGAGGTTGGGAGGGGGGCAGGGAGATACAAAGAAAGAAGATGCTGAACAGTTTAACATTATAACATGTAGAAACATCTGTATCAGATCAAAAATGATGTGCATCACAGAAGGCTGTGAACCGACATAATCGTCAGCGGCATGAACTATAATAAGATGAGGAAGAAGGGCATGCATAGAATTTAAAGGGCGTACTTCAGGCAGCACTAGAAACAGTACCAAGAGGAGCTCGTAAACAATACAAACCGTACTGGAGTAGTGAACTATTGTTAGTTAGTTAGTTAGTTAGTTAGTTAGTTAGTTAGTTAGTTAGTTAGTTAGTTAGTTAGTTAGTTAGTCGTGGTTCCAACTTCAAGGCAACGGGTCGTCCCCATATTGCTCCGTTTCTGTGCCAGTGAATATCACACAAAATGCTCCTCACTGCCCAATGTGATCAATGGAATAGATAGGAGTATCGGCAAGCCAACAGTCCGCACAGGTACACTGTGCATAATGCCGCCGCCAGAATGTCAACACAAAAGTCCTCCATGAAAAATACAGTTCATCGTCGATGGAAATGGTAGTCACCAGAATGACTTCATTGACCCGGGTTTTATCCCACATGGCTCGGTCTCTTTCCGCAGGACGACCCGCCGAAAGCGCCGCACAAAGCACGAACTCCGTAGCTCCAGCAGCGACTCCCAGAAGTCTCCTGAAAATGCACTCGTGAGCCGAAAAGGTAAACCAGTCAATCCAGCAACAGCCGGCCGCCACCGTTCCGAACATGCAGTTCACGCTACAAACAACTGCGGATAGATGTAAAAGCATTCCACGCAAAATTCACAGCTCACAGTGTCGCGCCACGCACTCACTCAGTAGCAGGGCGGCGGAACCATATCCTCCTTAATCGCCTCTTACGACGTGCATGATAGACAACAGTGTAACTATTCTTTCCTCCCCCGTATGGGCCCCGGCAACACACGGACGTGATGTGGAAGCATGTAGAAAGCAAACGGGCCAAACCCAGCCAAGAGCACCACAATAAATACCAGCACGCAAAAGCCGAATTTCAAAGGGCCAAACTGCAGGTTAAAGGAAAAGCTGGCGGGAGAAAACAGTCACTGAACTTTGACGTAGTCAAAATTTGTTGGGCATGTTATCAGAAGAAATGAATTGGATAACTTGGTGACAACTGGCAAGATCGAAGGGAAGAGACCAAGGGGAAGACCTAGAAGTAAATACCTGGGTGGCTTGGCCACGTGGCATGGTCGAGACAGGAACACGGAGCTGATCCACGACTCTGGTGATCGAGTGAGATGGCACAACATGACGGCCCAAGCTTATCGGCATGGGACATGAAGGATGGATGGAGAGTCACCACGGGAGGGATGACATCAACCCCTATAGTGGAAATGGAGAAGACGGGGAGGGCCCAAATCCTGAGAGAGCGCAAAATGCTAATGCAAGCAAAACAGTTCATCGGCATGCCAGGCCACCCTATAAAGAACAGATTTGAAAACTTAGCAATGGAACGGTTTAAAAGAAGTAGTTTTATCCACAAGGGCCAAATGGTACTGCAGAGAAACCGCCAAACTGCCCACAGATGATATTCCCCTGAAAACTATTCTAGAACGAACTCCGTTAAAAGAGGAACATAGACTATCACTATAAATTCAGACAGAAGTTAAATAAATATTGGACAAGGAAGAACAAAATAGTGTACAACGCAGAACAGCCACTCTCAGCTTCTTAGATGAAGAATACCCACGGGACCTTTGGATCTGAGCCTACACAGATGGGTCTTCACAAAATGCTGTTCGAAATGAAGGAGCGGGAGTGTACATAAAATGCCAAAATAATACTAGGGACACAACCAGAGTACTAACAGGAAAGTCCTGCCATAACTAGGATGAAGAAATCAAGGCAATCAAGATAGCAACAGAGAAATTACTAAATACCAAGCCATGATACAAAACCTGTGGTGCTATTGACATATGCAAAATCAGCACTTGAGACGCTTCTGTCTGGGACATTGAAAGAACTACGGACACTACTTTCTGAACTTGGCAGCCAGCGTAAGGTCACCATACAGTGGATACCATCTCACTGTGTAGTATTCGGAAACGAGAGAGCTGTTCGATTAGCTAAGAAAGGAGCAATGTCAGAACTTTTTGTTTAAAAGTTACATACCACCAAACGAAAAGAATGATCAAATCAGTCAGAAAGCCACCAAAATCAAAGTGACTACCACGTTATGGACAGGTCAGAACAAATCACACAATAGATTACACAATCACGTGTATACAAGTTTCTTCTTCTTCTTCTTCTTTGCGTTCATCCGGAGTGATTTTTTCAGATGTGATTGCGGTGTGTCTGGTTAGGCACCTTCGGGTCGAAACCCTCAGGCCAACACATCCGACTTTAGCGTGCATTTTTGACCAGGTTAGCAATCCTGGGAGACTCACTTTTGTGGTACTGTCCACCTCCCAGCTGGTAAAGATGGAAGAGTCGGAGACTGCACGGTCATCCCTCAAATGAAGGCAGGGACAGTCCATAGCATTTTCCGCCATCCTGGGTGGCTTCCATAATTGCAGGGCCGGCACATAGCGCCCTGGTACTGGGCACACAGAGGGAATCGTCACGTCCTGCTCATGGCTGCTTTAATTCCTCACTTCAATATATTGGGCATTTCGTTCACACCGAGCCTTTCCCGCACAAACCAAGCTGGTCTGCAGTCAGTATCCACTAAGCGAGTTTTTCGGACATGTGCTTGTCGTTGTGTCCGTCAGAGCTGTTCCAGACATGTCGGACATTCGGAAACTACCTAGTCAGAGCTGTTCCGAACAAGAGCGGCATTCGGAAACTAGGTAGTCAGAGCTGTTCCTAGCACAAGAGACAATCGGACGAGACAATTCACTCGGACGTAATTGCGTAGTGTCAATTTTTAGTTTGCCACCCGTAGGCCGACACTTCCGACTTCCGGCGGGCATTTTTTTAATGAGGTTAGCCTTCCTCTGGTTTCGTAGCACGTAAGACTGTTGTGATGTCGCCAACATCTCAGCTGGTCAAGATAGAACGATCAGCGACATCGAGGTCGGCCCTCAAGGGAAGGCAGGGGCAGACCTTGGGCATTCCCTTGCTATCCAAGGAGGCTTCCATAATTGCAGAGCCGGCACATATTGCTCTGAGACTGGGCTCACCCGAGGAGTTGCCACGTCCTGCTCATGGCTGCTTTAGTTCCTCACTTCCATGTGTTGGGCAACCCGTTTGCCACTGATCGCTCAAACACACACCAGGAGCGGTCAGACTGCGAGCGACATCCACTCGGTAAGCTTTTTATTTTGACTTCAGACCACGCAATAGGTCCGCTCGCCGTGCGTTTCATTTTGCGTCATTGAGACGTTCTTCCACTTTTGTCTATACTCTGTGAGCTGGATACAGACAGTTTTCGTAGCCATTTACTTCGACTGGGGCACTTTTCTGACTTTTCGTACTCGCTCACCAGGTAGGCTACATGTGCTGCCGGCTCAGCACCTTACCTTCGTGCAGCAGTGGACGAGAAACGGCCTGGCCCTCTCATCCGGGAATCTCTCATATTCCCCAGCTGAGAGCCTTCGAACATGTAATAGAACTGAGCATGTAGCTTGCTCAGTATCACGCTTCTATTTTTCGGTAGGCGGGTATCGGCCTGGCTCTCAGATGTGAGGGTTTGTGGCTTAGAGGCGTTCAGCCACAGCCCTCGACAGGGAGCCTTAAGAGTTTTGTCCAGACCAAAAGCGTCTGCCTTCGTGCCATCGTGCACCTTTTTAAACTTTTGACTGCTATCCTCAGTCACCTGCAGAGCAGCAGGTTGTGTCTCTCTTAGTCTGGTCCCTATCCCATATGCTGTCCGATATGTAGTTTTTTCACCCATCGGCAAGCACATGGGGTCGATGGGACACGCAAGCTCCCCCACCACGGCAAGGTGGAGACACATCGGGGGAGATACAAGTTTCAAGATAGGCGATCAGCCATGTGTAACTGTGGACTAGCGCCGCAGACAGCAGATCACATGTTCCAAGATTGTTCAAAATACGACGGATATAAGCAAATATATGGCCTAGAGGGCCGGATAATTGACAAAATGACAAGCGCGGGCCGGATACTCATTCTGTACAATATTTGCGCCGGACTCCGTGGCGAAGGGCTTACGGACGTGGTTCGTAATCCCGTATATCCGCGTTCGAAACACATCTGCACGCGATTTTGCAGCAGACTGCTTTGCGCTGGGTTTTTTACACTTTGGTATGGGTGCCGGTCGTCCAGAAAGCAATGGAAAACTACTGAACGTAAACTTGCCAAAACATCAACAACAGAAAAAATGCTGGTGTTGACTGCAAACGTCCTGTACGCACGCACGCAAGCACACACGCACAAATCAAAGACAACATATTTATTTCATCATCATCACCATCATCAAGTGCCCTGCCAGATGGCGTAGGCGTTCATTTCTCTCCACAGATCTCGGTCTTTGGTTTTCTGGATCAACTCGGCTGCTGATATTCCTCCATGCCACCGTCTCAATCCATCCAGTATCATTTCTCTTGGTCTTCCTCTGCTTCTCTTCCCCTTAATCTTTCCAGTTGTTACGATGTTCTCCAATGCCTCTCTTCTCATCACATGACCGAAGACAGCTGTTTGTCTCTTTCTTATTGGTGTATATAATGTTCTAGTTTCATTAGTCTGTTTCAGGCAGTCGTTGTTAGTTACTATGGCAGTCCAAGGAATTCGCAACATTCGTCTCAGGAACCACATCTCTGTTGCTTCTAATTTCTTTATAATTTGTTCATTTACATTCCAAGATCCACTGCATACAGCAAAACTGGTTCTACATAGCATTTCAGCACTCTCTTTCTTACATTCAGTGAAAGTGACTTATATTTATTTACTAAAAAAAATTATCAAAGAAGGCGACGTTAGCAAAAAGATAGTTACATCAGACCTAGTGTGCACATATTCGAATCTCACAAACTAAGCAGCAAAATATGTTAGTGAGATTTGTGAAACTGATATTTGGCTTTCAAGATATCATCAATGTTTGATTTGGAATTGCTGCATCCAATCTTGAGAATTGCTTTCAAATGTTCATCTGTAAATCTCGTTCGATGTGTTGAGTTCACATACTTCATTTTTGAAAATGTTTTCTCACAGACATAAGTTGCTCCAAACACTGATGCCATACCAGCGGAACATTTCTCCAGTTTCGGAAACTCAACATCAGGTAAGCAGCGGTAAAATTCAACAAGTTTTCCTTCTCTGAGCTTCTCTTTCAATGAGTCATTTGCTTGCAAATCAATGAGCTCCATCTGTAGTTCACCTGGCACATCATCAAGGTTACAATCAAACGGATTCTTGAACAGAAGAATGTCACTCTCAATTATGTCAAGATCTGAAAATCTCTCCAAAAAATGCTTTTTTCAAGTCACGAAAATTCCCCCCCCCCCCCCCCCCCCCGGAAAATCGAGGTTGACATCTTCGGTGATTATAGTGTCACGGGAAACTGTTAGTTTAGTGATTCCTTGATAACTTACATATAAAATTGCAATATATGAGAATGGAAAATTATGGACCGTGAGTCAGATATAACAATCGAGTACTTCAGTCTGAGATGAGGATAAAGTGTAAGGTTATTGACCGACTGGTATAAAATAGGATACCGTGTGAGGAGTCATTGACCAGCGATGTTAACGGACAGAACGACGGGGAGACTTCGGGAACGGGAAAACGCAAGAAGACGGTGATCTAAGAGTTAAAACTCTTTGATGTGCGACGATTGGCGAACGGGGGGAACCAGCGGAGAAACGAGACGGAGCGCCACTAACCAATACGTGATTTCACCGCCTTTTGATGTGAAGGATACGGCAAAATACGACTGTTGATGTAGTGACATCAAAAGTCAACGGAGACTTGGACACTCGGTATAAATGGGTGGACAACTTGTTTTGGAGTTAGTGTGTGTTCCCAAACTGGGCAGAGATATCTATGCATCCTGTGTGTGGAAAGAAATTATAGTCCCTTATTGTTTAACTGAGATGGGATATTAGTGCATATGTGCTTATATATATATTTCAATTCATGGATGAACATAGAAGTGATAAGGTAATCTAACCTTAGCGTAATAGTTTAGCATAGGGAAAGAGGTGTTTGTGCTTAGCGTTTACCATTTCTTTCTATTAGCGAATAGTTTAGACTTTAGTGAATTCTTCTGTCTTATGTCAGAGTATCTTTCGGAAGCTTTTCATTACGGCTGGAGAAAGGCACTCACATAAGAAGTAGTATGAAGCAGACTCATATCACCTGATTACATATATATCCCACAGGTTCCAATACACCTCCTGACCTATCAGAGAAGATAGACAATTACGTCTCTTGTACAGAGAAAGCTTTGTTGATAAACCAGGGAAAGGACTTTCAATTTATAAAGGCACTTCACTTGTGCAGAGAAAGTTTAGAAAACCATGGAAAGAATTGTCATTGTAAAAAGGCAGGATGACCTAGAACTGAATATATTGACACTGTAAATTAATATAAAGAAACAAATGAATAATTCACTAAGAGTTTCCATGCGTAAAAAAGGTGTTCATAAACTACCTGAAGACCGTGTGTAGAAAGTTTACAGTAACAATAGACAGTGCTGGACAGTAGCGATGTGTTTTCCATGATGGATTTATTAACTAAATAATAATCAAAGAGAACTCAGTCTAGGCATAAGACTTACCGTGATCACATTAATTTACGGTGATCCAGTGGTGAACAGTTTTTTTCAATAACGGATTTACCTCCAGACTCAAGCAGAACGGAGCATCCAGGGTGAGAGCTGTCCAGTTATATATGTGACGTCTTGTTGCATGGCCGTATGAAGACGGGAGAAAGTATACGGCACATACGAATTCCAGAGTCCTATCTTGCACTCACACTAGCAGACACTACCAACTACACATACACAGTCCATACATACACCAGACATAGTTTTGATTAATAAATATTTTATTAATTGTTGAAGGAAACTGTTGTCGGAGTATGTGATGAAGGAATAAGAGAGAGAGAGAGAGAGAGAGAGAGAGAGAGAGAGAGAGAGAGAGAGAGAGAGAGAGAGAGAGAGAGAGAGAGAGAGAGAGAGATGGAATAGAAGACAGAAGGGAGGAGTGTAGACAGAAGTCTGTCAATAATCCCAAAGTATAATAAGCTAAAAGGTGTGCTTGTTGATTCCACGTTCCTCCCGGGACGACAAGCGACATATAGTGCAAAACTCTTTGATTGAAACAGTGAAAATGAGAAAAGTTTTCTCCTTCCAATTGTACTTTAAACAAAATCCTCCGAAATCCTTTGATGATTTTGCAGAGATTACAGACGAGGTTATCTTTTCCCTGAAGTTTCAGATTCAGTTCATTCATGTCATGTGGGATGTAGTGTTGACCAAAAATGTCAACTTTGACAGCCAGGTAGGATCTGAACGCTCCGGATCAGTGTCATGGACTCACTCTCTTTAAAGTTCTCAACTGACAGTCCAAGGCACTGGTGATAAGGCAAGTCACATAATTCAGAATCAATTTCTTCAAGAAAAGCCTAGAACTGTTGGTGATTGAGTGCATGTCTCCGAATGATGTTCACAGCAGAAACGACTGGTGTCAGTACACAAGAAATATCCAAATCTTTCCCACAAATGCTTAAGGATGTGCGATGCAGTGTACGAACAGAGCGCTCGGAATTTGCAAATCTTCTGAGTCCCATCAGACCCTTCCTCACTCCAGCCATGTATTTACCTCCATCATCTGTAACACCTCGAAGCTGATTCCACTGAAGGTTATAGTTTTGCAAAATGTTTGCACTTCCATGAAAATGTCTTGTTCAATTGTTGTTCCATGCATGCTGCAAACGGGTGCCAATTCTTCCGTTATCTGAAAGTCGAAATTGACACCACGAATGAACACAAGAAGTTGCGATGTACTCGAGAGATCAGTAGACTCATCTAGCGCCAGAGAATACCACAAGTTCCTAGTTTTCTCGCGTATGTAGCACTATGTTCTCTCCAAGTTCTTCTGATCTTCGCACATCTGAACTTGCCGAAAAGCTGATAGTTCCAAAAAATCGGCTTTGTCTGGACACAAGTCATTTGCTGCTTCCATCATACACTCTTTGATGAAGTTGCCATCAGTAAACGGTTTTCCTCGTTCTGCCATCGTATGCACTATTTTGTAACTTGTACGAGTGACAGATTCATTTTCAGCAAACTTTCTCGTGAAGAGATGTCTTTGTGTTTCTAAACCACGTTTCATGGACTCATATTTCTGAGAGCGAAACTTTCCAGAAAACATTGAATATGTTGATAGATGTTTTGTTTCGTAGTGACGCCGAAGATTGTACTCTTTCAAAACGGCAATACTTTAGCTGCATATTACGCGACTGGTTTTCTGGTCCTTTGTTTCCACAATGAAGTACTTTACTCCCCATTCTTCACTTGAAAACGCGACACTCGGCGTCCACTTTTGGTTTCTTAGTAGCCATAATGAAGAGTGAAGTACACGGGATCTGAAAAAGAAACAAAGACTTTGAAATAGAAACATAATTAAAATCCTATTGAAACACAATAAAAGCAGAGGACTTGGAGTCACTGGTGAAACTACGGCTCACCAAAGGTACATATAAAGTTTATAAGTACCTTTGGCAATAGAATATATCTCATAATAAGGTTTGCAAAATATATAAATTGGACCGGTCTAAATAAACAGCCTAGAGCAGAGTTTTTCAACCATGGTTCCGCGAGTGGCAGCCAGGGGTTCCACCAAAACAGACCAAAATCACCTGAATGCAACATTTCTGCCCATCTGGTTTATTACATAAAGTAGGACAAACACTTGGATCATCGCACAGAGTTCCTTGAGCAACGTAAACATTTGCGTAAGGATCTTCTCCAGCAGAAAGGTTGAAAAACATTGGCCTAGAGACCAGCTATCGAGAGGTTTTCCAGAAGGTTGTTATGGGAGCGAGGTTCTGCAAAGGACATGCTACTGAAAGAATGAATGAATGAATGAATGAATGAATGAATGAATGAATGAAAGACCAGCTCGATTAACACCTTGACCGGGGTATTCTTCTAAGCTGGGGATAATATTTTCGTAATAACACGAGGCTTCTAAGGTATGTTTATGTTATGTTTGCTATTTTATTGCCTTTATTCACACTTGTAGTTCACTTACCTTTCACTGTCAAAGAAATCCTTGTTACATACTATAACATGGATGACAGGCAAACAGAAGTAAATATTTCTGGAGCACCGGACCTGTTTTGACAGCCGGACGCATCTGGGGGAGGGAAAGGTGCGCGCGCGTGTGTGTGTGTGTGTGTTGCCATGAAAACCATGGTAACGTCAGAGCGTAGGCGTCGCTACCACGAGCCGGGGAAGGACTTGGGATGGCGTGAAATAAGCAAACATTACAACAAACAAGAAAATCTAGATACAATAATTTATAATTGAAAATAGTAAATTTAAGACACATAGCAGCCATGAGGTCTCCACGCGAGTGAAGATCTCCTATTATTCTAAACATAATATTTACATTTAAATTGTATCACAACGTCTTGTGTTCCATACGTTATATCAAGCAAGTTTGAGTACCGTCGGCGGGCCGGATGAAATGACGTCGCGGGCCGGATCCGGCCCGCGGGCCGTAGTTTGGTGACCCCTGGCCTAGAGAAACAACAGTGGAAGCTCAATTCTATGGACGACTGGGTGAACTAAAAAACATAAAAAAGTTAAATTCATACAAGAGACAATATTGCAGTTATAAACAAAATTCAAGCGAATAACGAGTTGAGTTAATTTGAGTCAAGAACTGACACCACTGCACTCGGGGCATTCCATAAGTGCTTAGTCCTCATCTCCAACAGCTAGCGAAGAGTTCCAATAACTAATGGTGTCTGCTGCAATCTGATTTATATGTCCGTCTGGCTTTATCTCTGAATAACGACAGTCGACCACATCCTTTGACCACACCTTGCTGCTGCATTCTCTCTAGACCACGATTGTCTATCTTTTCTTCTGCATCATTCTCATGCTCCCAGAAGGCCTTCACCACATTTTGCCTTATCATGCACCGAATCTCCCCTTAATGATGCGACATCAGCCAATCCGCCTGTCTGTTCATTTCCAACCACACTAGAGAAAAAAATCCAGCTAATGCTCACAACCCGGAACCTCTGAATCGGTTCCTGCCATTCTTCACGAAGCTTGCCAGTCTTCACCTTTGCACGCATGCTTTGTCAATCAGTTACAATCACAACATGCGCATGGTTGTTCTCCAACCAGCGGAAAGCTGCAGTAACCGCCTTCACCTCTAATCTCAGGCTTTAGGTTGTGGTGTCATATGCCAAGCAATACTTTACCAAACATTGGCCGTCTTCTTTTGCTATGAGTCTCCGGGCACTTCCTTTACCTCTTAACACAGAGACATCAGTATAGATAGTCACATCGCCAGGACGAAAGCAGTCATTAATTAATTGCCCAGTGGCAAAGTGGTCAAGCCATCTGACTCGGGCTACGAAGGTTGGGGGTTCGATTCCGGGCCGCGGCTTTCGGTTTACGAGTGCATTTATTTTTGGAGACTCTTGGGAGTCGTCGCTGGAACTTTGTGCGACACTTTCGGCAGTTGGCTGCAGAAAGAGACTGAGCCATATGGGATAAAACCCGGTGCAATGAAGTCGAATCTGTCGACTTTTAAGCAACTTTTTAATTGTTGAATTTCAGCTTCCGTAGCGCCTGCTGACCACTCCCTTCACTTACGGCCAATGTGATTATAACCCCACACAAGTTAGTTAGTCGACAGATCATCCTCATTGCACATCGAACCATTCAGTCCATAAGTGCTCGGCGCATAGCTTCGTTTTGTATCCTTTCCATCCTTTCTATCTGCTTACGGCTGAGAGTCAGGATTGCCATCGCATACTCAAAAACAGACATAACCAGCCACTCATATAGGGAGCATAGATGGCGCTGCTCACAGTTTGCTGCCGCCGCCATCATCCGCATCGCAGCCAAACCCCGCTTGACCTTTGTTATCACTTGGTCTATGTGCTCATTATAAGCAAGGCTTCGATCAAATCGTATCCTCAGGTAATTCATTGCATGCGTTCTTTCCGCAGTCTCTGAACACAGCATTACAGTTGGTGTTGGAGTGTTGACAATATGATTATTCAAAGAGAACCATGTCACTGTTGCCTTTGTTGGGTTGATCATTGCCCCTGCTTCAGCACACCAAGTACTTATGCGATTGAGTTCGGTTTGCAGTTCCACAGCAACCTGACCTCTATCCTTACCCTGACGGTACACTAAAACATCGTCGGCATATGACAGTGTCCTCCCCAGTCCAGTGATCTGTTCGCTGGTGAATCTCACTGTGTAGACGTTGAACAGCACAGTTAATTATTGGTGTTGGAACTCTTCACTGGCTGCTGAGGATGGGGACGGAGCACCTATGGGAATGCCCCGAATGCTTTGATATCGGTTCCTAGATCAATCAATCAATCATGAACGGTGTGTCTTAGAGAACTGAAATGTAAGGTGTTTATTGTATTCTCCCCCCCCCCCCCCCCCCCCCCCCCCCCAGTACAGCCACTACTTCATTTGATACAGATGCCATCTCTATTACGCCTTTTATTTTTCGTACAAAACAAGTTATAGCACGTCAATATAGCTTTGTTTATTAATGGCAAAATGATTTCCCTTGAGTTATACGGGGGGGGGGGGGGGGGGGGAGCAAAGAATAGTAACACTGTTGCCTACCATGCACGTCGTAAGAGGCGACTAAGTAGGCTATGGTTAAGTCGCCTTGCTACTGAGTGAGTGCGTGGCGCGACACTGTGAGCTGTGAATTTCGCGTGGAATGCTTTTGCATCTGTCCGCGGTTGTTTGTAACGTGAACTGCATGTTCGGAACGATGACGGCCGGCTGTTGCTGGATTGACTGGTTTGTCTTTTCGGTTCACGAGTGCATTTTTCAGGAGACTCAGTCGTCGCTGTAGCTACGGAGTTCGTGCTTTGTGTGGCGCTTTCGGTATGTCGCCATGCAGAAAGAGACCGAGCCATATGGGATAAAAACCCGGTCAATGAAGTCTTTCTGGTGACTGCCGTTTTCATCGACGATGAACTGTATTTTTCGTGGAGGACTTTTGTGTTGGCATTCTGGCGGCGGCATTATGCACAGTGTACCTGTGCGGGCTGTTGGCGTGCCGACACTCCTGTCTATTCCATTGTTCACATGGGGCAGCGAGGAGCATTTTGTGATATTCACTGGCATAGGAACGGAGCAATATGGGGACGACCCGTTGCCGTGAAGTTGGAACCGCGACTAACTAACTAACTATTTATTTATTTATCCTTCTTGTAACATACGGGAAAAGAAAAATATTACAGCTAACTGAAGCAATTCCGGAGAAAAGGATAGGCGTGTAAGAATGATAATATTTACATTCTAAGCTGCTAGATAGATGCATTGTAGTATATCAAATAGAAATGGAGATAGGTATCCTCAATTCGTAGTTACCGACTACTAAATGAAAACCAGAAATGGCTCGTAATAATACTCCATAGTACTGGAACAGACACATATGGTAAGATTCTACTAAGGTACCAAGTCAGGTTTTCCGGTAGAATGCCAAGAGAGCTCAGGGCATTTTCTGCCCTCAGAAGATGAGACTGCTCACTCTGGTTAGTCTAAAAGCGAGTTGCATCCGTAGCACCTTCACTCTATATTACATACACAATAATGCACTTGTAACTTTGATGAAATTAAATAACACAGTAGGCAAAGATTATAATCCTGTATACGGAGTGTACCCTGGTATATTTATTTCCTCTCGCAGGAGCATGGCTTCTTTCACTAAGGCTACATGTACTTGATGTTCAAGCAGTACCTTTGCAAACTCTGTTGTTTAAGTCCAATAGTATTAGCTATCTTTCTACATGCAGCACCGACTGTACTCCCATGCGTGAGCCTTGGTAATCAAAACAATGACTGAACGCATGTAAATTATATTTTCTGATATTGGATAATACTGAATTTGTGCTGCAGGCATCTTCATTCCCAAGGGAACGATAATTTTGTCTTTATCTTCTTCTTCTGCGTTCAAAGGGGTCTTTTATTTCTCCAGACGTTAGTTAGTTAGTTAATTAATCGACAGATCATCCTCATTGCACATCGAACCATTCAGTCCATAAGTGCTCGGATCCCCTCCTCAGTAAATCCCGCAGCGTGTAGCATCTGAGGACACCAATTCTGTGTTGGTTTATTAATCTTCTTTGGCTTCCCGCGTAGTGTTCTTTTTTGGATACACCTCTTTTAAGTTGCTGTTTTCGCAGTCTGACCATGCTTGAAGATCACAGTTATCACTTGGTTCTCGCAAAAGTCTTACTTCTCGTAGAGCATTCAGAATGTCAGCTTGGTCCATGGTTCGCCCGCCTTCCACAGTAGTCCTACCTGCAAGCTTGTCAGCCCGCTCATCTCCTCGTACACACGCATGCCCTGGCACGAAAGTGAAACTAATCTTTGCCAGCCGAGACCGTTCCAGAGACAACAGCCACTCTCTTCGGATCCACTCCATCTCTTCTTGAGCATGCTCTTTGAGTACTAAGGAAACATCCCCCAGCGAATGTCTGTGTCTCGAGCCATGTTATTGCTTTACTTACTGCCATGACTTTCATAGTCAGGCTACTTGTGGTCAAAGCAAAAGCACCAGAATCTTCCTTCACAATTCTCCCTCCGAGCAGTAAAAGCCCACAAACTTATCACTCGTCGAACGACCGACCCATCTGTGTAAATGACAGAATCACCCTCCAAAGAATTCTCAAAGATCAAAGCCTGTACTTCCGCCTCCACAGCAGCCGGATTTTCTTGTCTGCATTTTCTGTCTAGTTGGATGCAAACTGAAAAGGACGTACATAAATAAATCTGTTGGCATTCGTACCCACTCCTCGCCAGGTTCTAAGTGATTGCGTTGTGCCTATTTACAGTAGAGCTGCGGTCTTGCGTCGTTAGGCCGACACATCCGACTTCTGTGGGAATTTGTTGACCGGGTTGTCTTTATCTAAGACCTCTGGGTCGTTGGTTTGATCATTCGTTTGCTTGGCTCTGGAGAAAACTGCTTTGCTTAGCAGTTCAAACGTGATTCGCTGTGATGCTTTCTCTACTAGTTACAGGCGCTCATGTTGGAGGCCTAATTTCTCTGTTCTAAAGCTGACCTATTGCTGTGACCATGGTCGCAACCTTCATTCTATGCCAGTGGTTCTCAACCTTTTTTGCCCCGTGCCCCCCTTCACCATATTTTCAGAACGTCATCCCCCCCCCCTTTCGTATTTCCTACCTAAAAATTTGGCCTGTGCCCCCCTTCACCATATTTTTAGAACATAGTTCCCCCCTTTCGTATTTCCTACCTAAAAATCCTGCCCCGCCCCTACACAGTATACGTAATAATGGAAGCTAAATTTAATAGCACATACTAAAACATGTCTAGACGTCCATATAAAACATGATTTGTGGGTCTACTTACTTTATAAATTGAATTTTAAAAGGGTGAGACTTACATAACCATACAGTATGAAGGGAAAAACAATATCAAGTAATCGGTTCTTGTATTAAAACGATCTTGAATTAATCTTAATCTCCCCCCCCCCCCCCGGAAACCTTAAAATTCCCCCCTGGTGGGGGGGGGGGGGAATTCCCCACCGGTTGAGAACCACTGTTCTATGCTTTCACAGTTTCAGCCAACACTGTGGATTTCCATACATACTAGGCCTAGGTGGTTTAATCCCCAATTCAGAAGTCAAAAGTAAAATAAAAAGTATAGGACTTTTTTCCCAACTTGAGGCATACTGGGTATATGGTGCTAGCCCCATATTTGTATAGACAGATCACACTGGATGGGTGACGTGGTCACTATCATGCTGGTAACCTTTACTGTGCTGTCACATTAGTGGTGTTGATATGGACATACACTGATAATGATGGGTGACGTGGTCACTATCATGCTGGTAACCTTTACTGTGCTGTCACATTAGTGGTGTTGATATGGACATACACTGATAATGATGGGTGACGTGGTCACTATCATGCTGGTAACCTTTACTGTGCTGTCACATTAGTGGTGTTGATATGGACATACACTGATAATGATGGGTGACGTGGTCACTATCATGCTGGTAACCTTTACTGTGCTGTCACATTAGTGGTGTTGATATGGACATACACTGATAATGATGGGTGACGTGGTCACTATCATGCTGGTAACCTTTACTGTGCTGTCACATTAGTGGTGTTGATATGGACATACACTGATAATGACATGTGCATGGTTCGACGAGACTTCGATGCCTTGATTGTCTATGGTGAGGGAAAGACTGACCACCTTTTCGCCCATGCACTGAGGCCTACAAAATATGATGACCCTGTCGTATCACAGACTCATGGCAGATTCCTACTTCAGGACATGTTTGTTTGACCTAGGAGCTGGGGTCAATTAAAACAATATCTCTGCTTCAAGTGAGATTCAAACAGATGAACCCTGAGCTGGCAGGAAAGTGGGCTAGCCATTGTGCTACCAAGGCTGGCACATTGAACAAGGATTGATGGTCTTTGCTGCAACTGGGACATTGGGCATGGCTTGGATCCCTCTCAGGACTGTACATAGTCCTGCATTTCACCATTGACTTTTAGGAATCCTTCTTGAATAATGAGGAACAGATGAGACAACTTGGTAGTTGAGTGATTAAGAAATATTTAAACCAGGAGTAGGGCTTGGGTTGGTGCAGACGAGAGCATATTTCAATCACTGGGGATACATGCCTTAACCTAAGGGAGCCCCAAACTTCCCCCAATCCAGATAAATTCAAGGCTCTCAAATGCACCCACCACCAAACTGTGAAAAGAGGGTCACCACACCCGGGAAGGTTGTGGAGTAGGGCTTGGGTTGGTGCAGACGAGAGCATATTTCAATCACTGGGGGTACATGTCTTAACCTAAGGGAGCCCCAAACTTCCCCCAACCCAGATAAATTCAAGGCTCTCAAATGCACCCACCACCAAACTGTGAAAAGAGGGTCACCACATCCGGGAAGGTTAACCCGGTTAACAAATGCCCACATCGGATGTGTCAGCCTAACGGCATAAGAACACAGCTCTGCTGTAAACAGACACAACACAATCACGTCCGAAAAAACTCTCCGGATGAA
Organism: Cepaea nemoralis; assembly: GCA_014155875.1. Taxonomy (NCBI): domain Eukaryota; kingdom Metazoa; phylum Mollusca; class Gastropoda; order Stylommatophora; family Helicidae; genus Cepaea; species Cepaea nemoralis. The sequence continues at coordinate 353,199 of JACEFZ010013227.1, forward strand.
TACAGCAGCAGAAGAAGAAGATAGACATGTGTATAGAAGAGGGCACAAACTAGAAGCTAACTATTGAGAGCAGAGAGTAGATTCTAGAACTATTACTGCACCATGAATGTGAGGGGGTATTCGCTTGTGCATCAACATCCATTTATGTAGGTAGGATGTTGGGGTCTAGATCTTACATGGACCTCCAGAACAACTTGACAATAGCATTACAACACACCTGACCATATTAGAACAACCTTACAACACATTTCACCAATATGTTAGAACAACTTTACAACATACCTCACCAACATGTTAGAACAACTTTACAACATACCTCACCAATATGTTAGAGCAACCTTACAATAACTTTACTATACATTTCACCAACATATTAGAACAACTGTACAATAAAATTACAACATACCTCAATAACATGTCAGTAACAAAACTCAGCAGCTTAATTTTATTGGGAATGTTAACAATATGAAATAATCAATAACACAAAAATGTCTACATGGTCAGTAGCACTGTGGCTAGCAGGCTTGCCATGCCGACCCAACTATCAACTTGCCATGCCGACCCAACTGTCATGTGTTAGAATCCCTACTGACTCAACTGTCATGTGTTAGAATCCCTACTGACTCAAGGATGTGTACAAAGTAGGCTCCCAGGCAGACCCAGTTTAAACTGAGGACTAGAAAGTGTTCTGGGAAGTAATGGTGGCCGGTGTGATATTGACCAATTGGTCTTTACAAATATGGGCTAGCACCAAATATCCTATTTACCTCCTGGTGCGGAAAATGGTCCTTAATTTTTATTTTAATAATGACGACTGAGTATTTTACCATGACTATCGATATAATAATAACATTAAACAATTCTTAATAGATGGCAAGAATAATGCAGTGGAATATATATGAATACAGATGGTAAAGACAAAAATGTAGACAATTCAATGTTAACAGAGAAAGTGCTAGACCCAGCACTTGACAAAGTCCTGTAGGCAATAAACAACCTCAAAAAGGGAAATCACCAAGATGTGATTAGTGAACTCACAGCAGAGTTTATTAAAGATGGTGGAGTACAAAATAAAAAAAATATATCACATATTATGTAAAAAGATATGGGAAACAGGAATATGGCCAAAGGAATGGATGAAGTTGGGAAAGAAAACCTACATATGGGCAGACAAAGTCCTTAACCTTGGATGGAATCTGTATAGAGGAAGCGAATCTTACACAAAGGTATGCCAAAGTCTAACACAGACCTTTAAGGTGTATAACTAGGTGTGATGTACTTCCCTGGAAAGAGGAATGAAGAAGGCGAAGGAAGCGGAGGTGGAGAATGAAGAGGAGAAGGAGGAGGAGGAAGAGGTGGAGAAGAAGAAGAAGAAGAAGAGGATACCCATTGCCATACCGAAAAAGGGTGACATGAAATTATGTACCAATTACAGAACAGTTACCTTGATAAGTCACACAAGTAACGGTTTATTCAAGATGATCATGGGAAGATTATATGAGAATAGTAGAAGACATAAACATAGTACAAGCTGGTTTTAGATGAACTAGAGGTACACTTGACAACATATTTAACATGCGGGAAATTATAGTAAAATGCAGAGTGTACAATGCAGTTCTGTACCCTTACTTTATAGGTTACTGAAAAGCATTTGACTTTGAAACATGAAGCATTGTAAAATATAAGGAAAGAAATGGACTTCGAATTATGCTTAATACAGATTATAAGAACACTACACAGAACAAGAGGCAGCAATGAATTTATGTGATGATACAAAAGATTGTTTGATATAGAATAGAGTGTCAGTCTGAGTTGCATTTTGTCTTCTTATTTATTTAAATTATATACTGAAAAATTCACGAGACTTGTTAGAGAAAATATTGACAAGGTATCATATATTGACAATGATATCGTCTTCATTAGAAGAAAAACTTTTACTTTTTTAAAATAAATGCAAAAAAATGTAAGAAAAACAAACCAAAGGAATAATCACAGAATAAAACTATCATGATAAAATAGATCATCTAACATTTTGGGTATCATAATTAAAACATAAAAATGCAGAATTACTAAACTTGTTCATAATTTCTTAAGACAATCTTCTGGAATGCAAGTAATTTGAGGAAGACAACAACTGATTTCACCCGTAATGTAAATCAATAATGAATAAGATGGAATACAAATGGCTAACATTATAATAAGATTTAATTAGTAATCAATCACCTGGTATAAGAAAGACAATTTTCCAATGCTTGTTGGCAGACAACAACCAGAAGACAATCTAAGAATTTACCTTCAGTCAGTCAGTATACGGACAAGAAAAGACAACTAGGAAAACAAATTTATACAAGAAAGCAATAATATACTTTCACTCAAAGAATATTTAAAGAATACGATCTCACTATATGTTCAGACTATATGCCAGGATCTGTGGATTGGGGGAAGAGAACAAATTTTCATAACCCTGCATACCAGGTCTGAAATAAGCTGCAGGAAATTTAAATGCTGACCATTTTGTATTGATTTTTACCATGTTATGATCATCCACAGTTAAAAAAACAATGGCAAACAAAAAATACATTGAAAGCATAATCGCCTAGAAAATCTGGTTAAAAGTTAGTTACAGATCCTTTACAGGATGTCGCAGTAAACCCCAGCATTTTGTTCGCTGTTTGTGATGTTTTGGTAAGTTTAAATTCATTAGTTTGCCATTGCTTTCTGAATGACCGGCACTCATACAATTTTTATAAAAACCAATGAAAGGCGGTCTTCTGCCAAATTAGCTGCAGCTGTGTTAAGCACGTGGTATGCGGGATTATTAACTGCGCCCATAACCCCTTCATAGAGCTGGCTAGAAAATCACAAACAGCCAAAGAATACTTGGGTTGATTGCAATGCCCTGTAAAGCACATTGAACTAATTATTTATATGCTCAGAGAGAGAAATATTAAAAATTTCAGGAAATACAGATGATGAATGATTTATATTATGATTTTACATACACAACAATTAGTAACATCCTGATTCATTGGTTTTATGTATTAGGAATGCAAAGAAAGAAATATCTTAACAGAGGTCAAAATCCTGTAGACATTATATTAAGTTTAAGACTGAATAAAACTTTTTTGACAGGAATAGCAATAAATGTAGAAAAACAAGTTTAGGCAAAATTAAAGAAACACCTCACACTGTAATATAGAGTGTAATAAAGACAAAATAAAAGGAAGAACTAATGAAGACAGTATTTGTTCTTGAATCATCTATGCAAAATACAAATATGGCTTATGCTGATACAATGTTTAATGCACATCAAAATCATAATTATGTCTAAACATATTTTTGATAGTTTAGTTAAATATCTATTCAATGAAAGCACAATTTGTCAACAACAAAAATGTAAATGACCAGAAAAGCAACAATGTAACAGCAGACTGTTTAAAGAGAACTGTACTTTAAACTGAAAATGGCAACATTTTATCTTAAGCCAGATGTGACTGTGCTGAGTTTGTGTTTTTGTAGTGTATTCTTAAAAGAATTTATCTGTCCATCCTATTATTCATAGATTCTATCCAGGAGTCTCTGTGGCAAAGCTGACTGCCTCATGATCTGAAGGTCATGGGTCAACTGTCAGACTCCGTCATTCGGTTCATCTGTGCTATATTTTCAAAGACTTCTGGGGTCATCGCTGGGGCTACAGAGTTCGTGCTCTGTGCAATGATTTTGGCAGACTACCCTGTGAAAAGAAACTGACCCATATGGGATAAAAACCTGGCACAATGAAGTCACTTCTCTTGTCTTTAAAGCCCTATTTCCTGGGAAGGTTAACCCGGTCAACAAACACCCACAGAAGTTGGATGTGTCGGCCTAAGGGCGCAAATAAATTGGCACAAAGCAATTACATTAAAAAAAAAACCACTCTGGATGAACGCAGAAGAAGAAGAAGAAACCCCAATTTAAATACTTAAAGGAATCTATGCAACTGTGTCTCTGCCTTTCTCAAGCTCTGTAGCAAGAGATAAATGGTGACCCCAAAAAAGCAAACGGAACCAACAAATCTTTGAATGTGGCACTGGATTCACCTGACTTGAACCCCCTAGATTTTTATCCATGGGGGTATCTCAAGGATAATGTGTACCAGAACAGCAAAGATCAGGGAAATCCCCACAGAGGAATGCGGTCCAGTAATTATGCAAGTGTGCATCCAACCCTATGGAGGCCATTTGGAGCACATTTTGGAAAGAAGATAAGTTTTATGCAAAGCGACCATGGTAATTGAAACTTTTGGAAATGATTGTACACAGA
>JACEFZ010013227.1:362500-405000 GCA_014155875.1 Cepaea nemoralis
TTTTTACCCCCAGCAAAGAGGAAGACAAGAGCCACAACACCTAATGCAATGTTACTATATGGTATTGTTATGTAATGTGACTTCTCTTCCAAACAACAATCTCTCTCCTCTACAGCACTTCCTCCACATCATCATCTCTCCTCAGTAAAGGTAGATTCATCCTAAGTTTTATTTTTATACAAACAATACTGTTTTACCTGAAAATGAATTACATTACTAAAACATTATTAATGTTGTTTCATGGTTCAGTTTTGATTTCTTGCTTGTAGATTTTCATTCATTCATTCAATAGCATCTCCCTTGCAGAACTTCACTCCCATAACAATCTTCCAGAAAACTTCTCGGTCATAAGCAAGATGTCCCGCTTCCGACACATCAATCTGGAGATCATCTGGCACATCCTGCATCCATCTTCACTTTGGCCTTCCTCTTCCTCTCTTCCTGGGCATACACCCCTCAATTTTGGTTCTCTCCAAACTTTCATGATGTTTAAAGTGACCAAAATAGTTCAATTTTCTTTGTTTTATCGTCTTTAGTAGCCGACCTTCTTCAATATTCAGCTCTTGTTGTATGGATGCATTCGTTCTTTTTTGCATCCAAGATATTCTTAGAACCCGTATGTAACATTTATATTCAAAGTCATTTATGTGCTCTTCAGCTTGGTTAGAAAGTATCCAGGTCTCATAGGTGTATGTTGCAATGGAAAAGATGCATGCTCTTAAAAATCTAATGTTTGTAGTTCTGTCTGTATCACTCCACAATTTACTCAGTTGTTTTAGTTTTTGAAGAGCAATAGATATTTGTCTTTTAATGTCTTTCATTGTTTCACCATTGTTGGTATTTAATGACCCAAGATATTACAAATTTTCCACCACCTCCAATTTTTCCTCATTAACATATATTTCTTTCTCTATATTAGTTTTACCTTTATACATTATCATTGTTTTTGCTATATTAAGATATAAGTTGTGATTTTCACCATTAACATATATTTCTTTCTCCATAGTAATTGTATCTGTATGCATTATCTTTGTTTTTGCTATGTTAAGATATAAGTTGTGATTTTCAATATTCTTTTGATTGAGGTTATTAGTTTTTCTATACCATTCTGTGATGTGGATAGTAATATTGTATCATAAGCATATTGAATCTCTGATATATCATAACCATCTATATTTAGGGCATCATATTACTCCTTGCTATTTCATCTCTGACATTTCTCATTATATTTTTGGCATACACGTTAAACAAATAAGAGGACAGCACACAGCCCTGACAGACTCCATACTTGAGGTCAAATCAATCTGTCTCGTCATCTAATCCAGACAGAGTATTTTTATGAGTTGTACTACATGTGATGGAAAACTCATTTTTCTCATGATTTCCCAAAGTTTCTGTAATGTTATTTTACAAATTTAAATAACTAATAATTTGGCTTAAAAATGGTTGTGAAGAGTAATTTTCGGGGTCGAAAGCAAATTAATACAATGTACATTATATCCTATGAGAAAAATGGATTAAATAATCAGAACATTCAACATTCAGAACACTTTCAGGAAACAACAAATTCCAAAAACTGAAATTCTGCTGTATATTTATATACACACACACACACTTACATATGCACAAACACACAGACATATGCAGATGCATATGTGTTAATAAGAAAACCTAAAAAAACTGACTTTATTTTGAGTTCTATTATGGAAAACTATCATTACTGTGTTAATATAGATAACTAACTTGACAATGTAAATGTTGAAAACTAACTCACCTTTCAGTGTTATTATGGGATAAAAAGTTGAATTTAAGCATTAATCAAACCTAAAAACTCACCTCTGAAGCACTGTACACTGGAGGTGAAACTTGTGCTGCTGGATATGGATAACCTTGAGGTTGAGCAGGTAATGTACTATTGCTTGCAGTATGTACAGAAGTTCCATAATTTGGGTACTGCGAATTTGCCATGACCACATACCGATACCTGGCCCGTCTACGACGCCAGCACACCAGCGAACAGGCAAGGATTAGGAAGAACAGCACCACCCATATCATCCAGAACCCTGATTAGTTGACGACAGAAATAAAGGAACAATTCAGTCTACCTGATAAATATTGTCTTTTTAACTTGTAAGGGAGTCTCCGCAGCAAAGTTGTCAAGCCGTCTGACACGGGCTCCGAAGGTTGTGGATTCGCTTCCAGGCCGCGCCCTTCAGTTCACGAGTGCATTTTTTCAGAGACTCCTGGGGGTCGTCACTGAAGCTACAAAGTTCATGCTTTGTGAACGCTTTCCATGCTGAGCCATATGAGGTAAACCTGGTGCAATGAAGTCCTGTCGACTTTTAAGCAGCTTTTTTTAAAGTGTCTTTATAACTGTTAGTGTGCTGCATGCAACTTAAATTGAAATTCTTCTTCAGCATTTAATGTTTGCTAGGTGTCTACTCCAGCATGGGTCACAAATAGAACAATTTGGCTGAGCTCTTCACTGGTCCCCCATAGTTTGTCTGGAAGTGTCACTCCTGTGGGCCAGATTTCTTTTCTCTGTCTGGAAGTGTCACTCCTGTGGGACAGATTTCCTTTCTCTGTCTGGAAAAAAACAGGGCAGTCTAATAGGAAATGCTCTGGGGTTTTCTTTGGTGCTTCACTGCTTTACGCATCAGTGTGACCCATTCAGTGAAGGTGTGCTCTGAGTCCACAATGTCTTGAAGTCTGAAGATTTTGTTCTGTGCATTTCTGCCAAGCTCATTTATGCTGCTATGTTCTGGTCTGTAGTTTTCTTTTTCTTTCCTTCAATTTATCCCCACAGATTGAAGTGAAATTAAATTTACAGGGCATGTCAACAGAAGAAATGAAATAAAGAAATCAGTTTAATGTGGAGGAGCGGCACGAATGTCAGGTTTTCCTTCAGGAGACCCAGGTACACTTCGTCGTAAAGTGTGGATTTTTTGTCTGGGGCAAAACGAAACTCCTAACCTGCATAGTTCACGGTGACTGCACTAGCCAGGTGGCCTTAATTCCTCAGGCTCAAGACCCCCCCCCCCCCCCCCCGGGTCTTACACCGCAAGGTACTATAGGCAGCAGATGAAATTTGTTGTTGTTGTTGACAGTTTAATGTGGGAAAATACTGGGTAAATTAAAGCCCACACTTAAGCAAAATAACTTAAAGAGGCATATGGTATTTAGTGCAATGACTGGTTCATGAAATACACTCTTATTTCTGTAAAAGAAAAGGGAAAGTGGTATGTAATAACCAGAGTCCGTATGTGATTTGCAGTCCTGCATGCTGCATTTGAAATCAGCTGCAGGTGGTTTGGAAGCAGACCGCTGTGTGTTGATTTTTAACAAAGGTATGAGTGCCGGTCGTTCAGAAGGCAATAGCAAACTACTGAATGTAAACTTGCCAAGTAAATCACAAACAGACAAAGAATTTTGGGGTTGATTGTGATGTCCTGTAAAGGATATATGACTAACTTTAAGAGAAAGTAAAGAACCCTTTTTGCACACTTTGAGGCAGATTGGTTCTAAGGTAGTAGCTCCACATTTTAAAAGATCAATCTGTACTCAATGGGTGATGTAGTCAATGTCATGTCATGTCAGCTGCCTTTACTTCCTAACAAAACTGTCTATACTTATTAACATTTTCAGAAATTTGAAGGCTACATGCTAGCACAAAGTGTTTAATGAAGATTACTGTCTATACCTATTCACATTTTCAGAGATTTAAAGGCTACATGCTAGCACAAAGTGTGTAATAAGATTACTGTCTATACTTATCCGAATTTTAAAAAGATCGCGCTGACACAAAGTGTTTAATTAATATTACTGTATATACTTACTCATATTGCCAATATTGGAAGCAACATGTTAGCATAAAGTGTTTAATTAACATTACTGTCTATACTTACTAATATTGTCAATAGTGGAAGCAACATGTTAGTACAAAGTATTTAATTAACATTACTGTACATAATTACTCATTTTGTCAATACTGGAAGCAACATGTTAGCGCAAAGTGTTTAATTAACATTACTGTATATACTTACTCATATTGTTAATACTGGAAGCAACATGTTAGTACAAACTGTTTAATTAACATTACTGTCTATGTCATAACTGTCACTGTCATTTACTGCCAACATAGTACCTTGCGGTGTATGGCAGAGGGGTCTTTGAGCCTGAGTAATTAAGGCCGCCTGGCTAGTGCAGTCGTCGCGAACTATGCAGGTTAGGATTTTCTTTTTGCCCCCGACAGAAAAAAATCCCACACCTTACCGAGGAATCGAACCCAGGTCTCCCGAAGGAGAGTTCGGCATTCTAGCCACTCGGCCAGCCGCTTAATTACTCATATTATCAAGATTTGAAGCAAAATGTTAGTACAAAGTGTTAATTAACATTACTGTCTATACACCAGTACCAAGAAATGTTCTGGGAAGTAAAGACGGCTTGATAATATTGACCGCATGACCTATCAAATGCCGACTGGTCTGTAAAAACACCATATACTCAATGTCTCATGATGTATAGACAGGTCCTTTACTTTATGTAGAAGTAGTTACTGTCTCTACCACCCATGTGTTACCAAGATCCATAAGAAAAACAAACAACAGTAACACTGTAACCTTCATGCATGCAGTACAAGGCAACTAAAGAAGGTTAGCATGAGACTGGCTACCTCAACATGTAGAAAACTTTAGCTGCTAAATTTAACCAACCATGAACAATTCTTCAAAAGGTTTGCTTTGAGTTGGTTGAAGCCTATGCTCCACTGGGAGATGAAAGATAGCGGAAGAAGAGAAAATTTAAGTACTTATAGGATTGTCACTAGTGTAGTGACCTCATTCTGGCCATATGGGAGAGCAGGGGAATGAACACGCTGATAGGCTGGCAGTGAATGCACCTCTTGGTGGTAGATTACCTATGGACAAGGGAAAGGAGGTCGAGCGCCTGTGGGACCAGGTAGAGACAGTGGCAAACAGATTGAGAACCCATATGTAAAAAGAATGATATTGCGGGGGATTGGCAGAAGTTCTGAAAGAATCTCAAAACTGAGAGGGAAGACCAGGAAAACTTTCAATCTGATAATGGTGGGAACAATGACTCTTCACTCCATGAACAAGGGGACGCAGTTCGTTCGTATAGGAATGTCCTGAGTGCAGTGATGTCGGTTCTCAGCTCAACTCAACTCAACGTAGTGCCCTCAATTCTTCATCATAAATCATAAGTGCTAAATAAAACATTGCTTACACCAAAAATGGTAGACGTATGTGGTCCAGCAACATCCGTAACTACCATTGGACTGCCAACAACAATAGGCACCAGTTCCTGAGAGAAACATAAACATATATTAAAAATGATTTATCACTCTCTTCATACTAGATGGTGTAAGCAGAACTTGATATCTGGTATTCATGACATGATGACACATGGGCTCATTTGACTTGACAAACTATGTCTTATATACTTGACATGAAGACACATGCTATCTTGTCTTGCCAAACTTTGACTGATATATCTGACATGAAGACACATGTTGTCTTGGCTTGTCAAATTATATCTCGTATATCTGACTTAAAGATAGATAGTCTTTAATTGCCATACTATGTCTTGTATATTTGACATGTAGACACATGCATTGTCTTGACTTGCCTAACTATGTCTTGTATAACCGACATCAACACACATGTGCTGTCTTAACTTGCCTAACTATGTCTTATATAACCGACGTTAACATACATGTGCTGTCTTAACTTGCCTAACTATGTCTTGTATAACCGACGTTAACATACATGTGCTGTCTTAACTTGTCAAACTATGTCTTGTATAACCGACATCAACATACATGTGCTGTCTTAACTTGTCTAACTATGTCTTGTATAACCGACATCAACATACATGTGCTGTCTTAACTTGTCTAACTATGTCTTGTATAACCGACGTCAACATACATGTGCTGTCTTAACTTGCCTAACTATGTCTTGTATAACCGATGTCAACATACATGTGCTGTCTTAACTTGTCTAACTATGTCTTGTATAACCGATGTCAACACACATGTGCTGTCTTAACTTGCCTAACTATGTCTTGTATAACCGACGTCAACATACATGTGCTGTCTTAACTTGCCTAACTATGTCTGTATAACTGGCGTCAACATACATGTGCTGTCTTAACTTGCCTAACTATGTCTTGTATAACCAATGTCAACATACATGTGCTGTCTTAACTTGTCAAACTATGTCTTGTATAACCAACATCAACATACATGTGCTGTCTTAACTTGTCTAACTATGTCTTGTATAACCGATGTCAACATACATGTGCTGTCTTAACTTGTCTAACTATGTCTTGTATAACCGATGTCAACATACATGTGCTGTCTTAACTTGTCTAACTATGTCTTGTATAACCGATGTTAACATACATGTGCTGTCTTAACTTGCCTAACTATGTCTTGTATAACCGATGTCAACATACATGTGGTGTCTTAACTTGCCTAACTATGTCTGTATAACCGGCGTCAACAAACATGTGCTGTCTTAACTTGCCTAACTATGTCTTGTATAACCGACGTCAACATACATGTGCTGTCTTAACTTGCCTAACTATGTCTGTATAACTGGCGTCAACATACATGTGCTGTCTTAACTTGCCTAACTATGTCTTGTATAACCGACGTCAACATACATGTGCTGTCTTAACTTGTCTAACTATGTCTTGTATAACCGACATCAACATACATGTGCTGTCTTAACTTGTCTAACTATGTCTTGTATAACCGATGTCAACATACATGTGCTGTCTTAACTTGTCTAACTATGTCTTGTATAACCGACATCAACATACATGTGCTGTCTTAACTTGTCTAACTATGTCTTGTATAACCGACGTTAACATACATGTGCTGTCTTAACTTGTCTAACTATGTCTTGTATAACCGACGTTAACATACATGTGCTGTCTTAACTTGCCTAACTATGTCTTGTATAACCGACATCAACATACATGTGCTGTCTTAACTTGTCTAACTATGTCTTGTATAACTGACGTTAACATACATGTGCTGTCTTAACTTGCCTAACTATGTCTTGTATAACCGATGTTAACATACATGTGCTGTCTTAACTTGCCTAACTATGTCTTGTATAACCGATGTCAACATACATGTGCTGTCTTAACTTGTCTATGTCTTGTATAACCGACATCAACATACATGTGCTGTCTTAACTTGCCTAACTATGTCTTGTATAACCGACATCAACATACATGTGCTGTCTTAACTTGCCTAACTATGTCTTGTATAACCGATGTCAACATACATGTGCTGTCTTAACTTGTCTAACTATGTCTTGTATAACCGATGTCAACATACATGTGCTGTCTTAACTTGTCTAACTATGTCTTGTATAACCGACATCAACATACATGTGCTGTCTTAACTTGCCTAACTGTCTTGTATAACCGACGTCAACATACATGTGCTGTCTTAACTTGTCTAACTATGTCTTGTATACTTGACATACAGACACATACAGTCTGGACTTGTCAAACTATGTCTTGTATAACTGCCATAAAGATACATGTTCTGTCTTGACACACCAAACTATATTTTGTATACTTGACATGAAGACACATGTGCTGTTTTGACACACCAAACTATATTTTGTATACTTGACATGAAGACACATGTGCTGTCAACTTGCCAAACCAAGACCTGCTTCACAGCAAGGATTTCATATCTCCCTGCCGATTCTCAGAAATACTTAGAGAACAAGAGGCACATAGACACCCAATGAAAGTAAATAAAATATGCAAGTGGACTGTCTAGGCTTGGGTGCAATATACATCATGAATTGCACTTTTAAAAAAATGTTGCATATCCCTTACAGGATGCTGCAGTCAACACCAGCATTTTTCAGCTGCTGTTGATGCACTAGGCAAGGTTTACATTCAGTAGTTTGCCATTGCTTTCTGAACGACTGGATCACATACCCCCATAAGTTACCAGTACGGCGTGACCCACTGCCAAATCTCATGCAGCTGTTTTTCCCCACGTGGATATACGGGATTACGAACAACGTGGTTAACTCCTTGGCCAGGGAGACGTTCTGAAAACACAGGAAGGTAACATTCAAAATAAGGTTAGGATGGCTGAATGGATAAGAGTGCTCATTCTTGAAACAAATCTGGTGTGCTGATGCCTAAGTAGTGGGTTTAACTCCTACACTGGTCAGTTGGACTGAAATATTCACTTCTTTTCCTCAACATGAGAGATGTAAATTACAAGTGCCTCAGAAGTTGGAGTGGGTTCACCTGATGGTGAGGGACACTGGTAATGGAGAAAGCAAATCCACATGCACAATTCAGTCATGAAGAATTCAATCAGTTGTGCAGCAGAAAAAACTATTCCAAAAGTAAAGAAAGTGGGCCGTAAGAGATGGATGACTGAAGAAATTTTGCAACTAATGGAAACAAGAAGACAGAACAAAAATAATCTTGCCAAATATGAAGAAATTCACAGAAAAGTCAGAACCTTATGTAAGGAGGCAAAAGAAACATGGCTTGAGAAAAATTGCAGAGAAATTGAAAAACAACACAACAGTAAAAATGCGAAACTAATGCACAAAAGAATTCAAGAGCTTACCAATCAAAGAACACGTACATCAGCAGGCTGCCTAAAGACAAAAGATGGAAGAGTCATAATAGAAAAAGAACAGATTTTACATGTATGGTCAGATTACGTGAAAAACCTTTATGACGATAACAGAGACGAACAGTATGATGTTCAGAATAATAATGAAGGGCCAACAATTTTGAAGATGGAGGTTCAGAATGCTCTTAATCATATGAAATCTGGCAAGACCCCCGGTCCAGACAGCGTCACAACAGAAATGATTAATGCTTTAGAAGAATATGGAATAGATAAAGTTACCAGTCTGCTTAATACAATATATGATACTGGAAATATACCTCATGAGTTATGTAATTCTGTATTTATTGCAATCCCAAAGAAATCAGGAGCCTTGGAATGTGATCAACATCGAACAATTAGTATAATGAGTCACATCACGAAGATTTTGCTAAGAATTATCATGCAAAGAGTGAGGAGGAAAATACAACCTGAAATAGGAGAAGAACAATGTGGGTTTGTAGAAGGCAAGGGTACAGTAAATGCTGTGTATATACTGAGAACCGTAATCGAACGTTCTATAGAAGTAAACAAAGATCTACACCTTTGCTTTATTGACTACACAAAGGCTTTTGATAAAGTGAGACATGTCAACATGATAAGGATGCTTGAAGATCTACAAATTGATGGGAAAGACCTTAGACTTGTAAAAAACATATATTGGAAACAACAAGCTGCCATAAGAGTTGATAATGAAGTAAGCCAATATCAGCCTATTAAGAGAGGTGTGAGACAGGGATGTGTAATGTCTCCAGATCTGTTTTCCCTGTACAGTGAAAATATTTTCAGAAATATTGAAGATATGGAAGGAATCAACATTGGGGGACGATGCATCAATAACATTAGATATGCAGATGATACAGTATTAATTGCAGACAATGAACAGGACCTGCAAAATTTAGTAGATGCGGTTGTTACACACAGTGAACAACAAGGGTTAGAATTAAATTGTAAAAAGACACAGATTATGGTCGTCACTAGGAAGAACGAAATACCACAGTGTAATATACAAGTAAATGGGAATATTCTTCAACAAGTGAATAGGTACAATTATCTCGGAACAGTGATAACATCTGATGGGAGATGCCTTGAAGAGATTAGAACAAGAATCGCCATGGCGAAAGTAACCTTTAGCAAGATGATAAACATACTGGCCAATAAAAAGATGTCAATTGAAACGAGAACAAGAGTGTTGAGGTGCTACATAGAACCTGTACTTTTATATGGATGTGAAGCTTGGACAATGAGCAGCCAGGCTGAAAAACATCTGATGGCTGTAGAAATGTGGTTTCTGAGGAAAATGCAAAGAATACCATGGACAGCCAGAAAGACCAATGAACAAGTCCTTCAAGAAACAAATGAAGATCGTAAACTGATCAGAGACATTAGACGTAGACAGTCACAATTTTTTGGACATGTTATGAGAAGAAATGATTTGGAGAACTTGGTGACAACTGGTAAGATCGAGGGAAACAGACCAAGGGGAAGACCTAGAAACAAGTATCTGGATGGCTTGGCCTTGTGGCATGGTCGAGACAGAAACACGGAACTGATCCACGACTCTGGTGATCGAGTGAGATGGCAGAACATGACCGCCCACGCTTACCGGCATGGCACATGATGGATGGATGGATAAGATCTGTAACTTTCCAAGATGCCTGTTACTAAAATCACTACACCACAAAAGTGAAAACAAAGTAACTCGGCTTCAATAAAACGACAACAGATTTAATAATCACATAAAAGAAACATGATACTGAAATATAGTTAAAGTCAATAGTATTAATTTGGGGAAATTACAGACAGTCAGGTAGTTAGGTACATGGATAACATCAGATGGAAAGATGGATCAGAAATAAAGAACAGAATAGGGATATGCAAACATTGCCTTTTATCAAATGAAGAACATCTTATGCAATAAGTGTCTGTTATTAGAAGGCAGAAACAGAAGCTACTGTGTGTTACATAGAACCCATTTTAATATATGGCTGCCAGTCCTGAACATTCAGTAAACAAGCAAAACAAAAATCTATTGAAGCCACAGATGTTGTTTTACAAAAGAATGTTGAAAATACACTGGACAACTAAACTGTGTAATCTAAATTATTTGAAAGAGGCCAAGAAAAAAAAAAGACAACTTACCACAAACATTAGAGAAAGAGGCAATCAACATCTTTGATCACATTATAGAATATAGAAATGAAACAATGAGACATTGCAACAACTTTGATCACATTATAGAATATAGAAATGAAACAATGAGACATTGCAACAACTTTGATCACATTATAGAATATAGAAATGAAACAATGAGACATATTGCAACAACTTTGATCACATTATAGAATATAGAAATGAAACAATGAGACATATTGCAACAACTTTGATCACATTATAGAATATAGAAATGAAACAATGAGACATATTGCAACAACTTTGATCACATTATAGAATATAGAAATGAAACAATGAGACATATTGCAACAACTTTGATCACATTATAGAATATAGAAATGAAACAATGAGACATATTGCAACAACATGAAAGATTTATGGGAAAAGAGATGGAGGAAAACAATGAGAGAAGATTCTTGACAGCCTTCCATAATGATATACAGAAGCATTTGTGGTAAAGTTTTCTAGAATATATTTGACTGACATTGTTACTGTCAAAATTGTAACTGTCAGTCATTCAGCATATGCATCGTCAGTGATTTATTTTCTCTGTATTCTTGTCTGAAAGACACACACTCTCCCTCCCTATTTTTCCTCCCCATCTTTCTTTTTCAGATAATTTCCAGAAAATTCTGTAAATTATCTAGAGGAGTGAGCACACTCAATGGCTGTATGCCCTCCACAGCGCGTTTTATCCCTCAGAGCGTCTCATGTTTCTTTTCTTCTGTTTTCTTTCCAGATGAAATAATAATCCTAGCCTGCACACAGCATGGTGACTGCTTTGGCAAGTGGTCATTATTTCTCAGCTCAGAAAACGCTGCCACCAGACACCAGCAATTGTACAAATGGAGTGGTTCTACAGTTTTTAGGCATGGGGGAGGATTACAGGTACTCATTTTCTGAAAGTAGGGATTCATGGGAATGCAGTGGCTAGCATGCTTTCCTTGTCATGGGTTCAAATTCATATCGAGACAAATTTTACAAAATTACTTGGGCTCCCAGGCTAAAAAGGATAACAAAAAATGTCTTAGGAAGCAATGCATGATATTGCTGGCATAATATTGACCACATCACCCCTCAATTGCCAGTTAGTCTGTAGAAATATGGGGTTAGCACCACAAGCCCAATACGCCTCAAGGCCTGTAAGAGGGGTCCTTTATTTTACTTTACTATTTTCAAAAATGGCTACGGTCACAATATGCCTGGTCACTGCCAGGAAGGAAAGCAACGGCAAACTACCTTCTTTAAAAATGCCTAGTTCATCTTGATTGGTCAAATCACAGAAAACACAACTCTGTGATCGCATGAGATGGCGAAACATGACCGCCCATGCTTACTGGTACGACACATCATGATGATGATTTTGCAAAAGTGGGTCAAATCCTGAGCCATACAGGTAAAAATAAGTCTGCCATTACTGGGGATTCAACTCTGGCCTCTGAGTTGATAGGCAAACACACTAACCATTAGGCCACCATATGGCATGGTAGTAGTGGTATATCATTAATTTAATATACTAAGTACATGAGTACAAAGTACAGAGTTCTAAGAATATCTTGGGTAAAGAAAAGAACAAACGCATCCATACTTCAAGAGATGAATATTGAAGAGGGTTGGCTATTAAAGACGATAAAACACAGAAAATTGATATATTTTGGTCACTTCAAAAATCATGAAAGTTTGGAGAGAACAATAATGGAGGGGTTTGGGATAATGCCTGGGAAGAGAGGAAGAAGAAAGCCAAAGAGAAGATATGCGCAGGATGTCGCGGTTGATCTCCAAATGGGTGTATTGGACGCGGTACATCTTGCTTGTGATAGAGAAGTTTTCCGGAAGGTTGTTATGGGAGCGAGGTTCCGCAAAGGACATGCTACTGAATGAATGAATGAAGCACATGAATAATACATACCAAGGCATGTTCTCCCACCACAAAATGCGCTCCCATCCTATTGAATGAGGAGAAAAACAATGAATAAATTTATATTTTAGCTTCACAAAACACATAGATTACACTTATTAAGAACTAAATGTGTCTTATAGGCTACAATAACATATGTTGTCATATAGGGTGTATTTTTAATGAATGTGGTGTTTTTGAAAACATTGCCGTTCCAAATTTTGTATTCACCCTTTGTGGAGTTCATGAGTAACTATAGGCCAATTTCCATATTATCCTCATTATCCCAACCGCTAGAAAAGCACATTAATAAAACAACACTAGAGCACTTAGTTCGCCACAAATTAATAGTTGACAGTCAGTCAGGATTTCAGCCAAAATATTCTTGTCATACAGCCCTAACAAACATAATAGAAAACTGGCATCAAAATATTAACAATACTCTATGTGGAGCGGTGTTTATAGACTTTAGAAAAGCATTGATATGATAGATCATACTATTCTAATTAAAAAACTAGAAACAATGAAAGTAAGCTTTAATATAGTGACATTAATAAAATCACTTTTATTAGACAGAAAACAAGTGGTATCACACAATAAATCTTTATCTCAAGCATTACCATTAATATTGGAGTACCTCAGGGGTCTATACTTGGCCCTCTGTTATTTGCCATTTATATAAATGATCTTCCCTTATATTTGTCATCATCCTGCGATCTATTTGCAGACGACTGCACAGTATATAAAAATGCTATTGATTGCAATGTGCTAGAATTATCCTTGCAACAGGAAATAAATAGTGTAGTTAACTTGAGTCATGCAAACTGCATGCAAATTAACATTTCTAAAACAAAATCTATGTTAATAGCAACCAGGCAAAGACTTCAAACTCTAAACATGCAGAGAACTCTTCAGCTGCACATTGGTAGCATGCCTATAGAAAGTGTAACTGAGCACAAGGCACTGGGTCTTATCATAGATAAAAATCTAACCTTTAATTCCCATGTTCATGCTCTAGTTAAACAAATAGCCAAAAAAGTATACCAACTTGCCAAAATTAAAAATTTCCTTGATGAAAACACAAGAAAGATATTCTATACTTCCCACATACAAACATATATTGATTATTGCTCCACAATCTGGGATGGATGCTCCAAATCAATAACAAAATGCCTTTATTCACTCCAGAAAAGGGCAGTGCGTTTAATCAATGATGATAAGCTTACAGACAATTCTAACCTACATGAACGTCTTCAGTTACTGCCACTCCACAAATGCCTACTTTTTAATAAGGCTAAACTAATTCACAAAATCCTATTTCAAAATGCTCCAAGCTACCTTTGGCCATTGTTCAAATATAACGCAAGATATAGCGAAGCTACCTTTGGCCATTGTTCACACATAGCGCGAGAAATAGCAAACGGCTAAATATACTTCATGTCCCTAAACCTAGGATAGACTTATATAAAACCTCAGTACAGACTACATTCCCCCACCTAAAAATAATAATGGTAAATTATCTCAAACGACCACTAGTTAATAAACATTCCCATTTGTATGGCACGTTACATCTTCCTTAGGTATTTATCATGCCCATGGTAAACATTTCCTCAGTGAGTCATATATTATTGATTATTTTTCATGCGTATTAATGCTTATTGTTCTTTGTTGTCTAAGATTAGCTTCATAAGTGATGTTGAATGAAATAATGTATAAGAGGAATTAGAGAAGAAGGGAAGAATGTCAGATGGGCCTGCGTGCCCAATTCTTAACCCTTTGAAAATAAAGATTGTTCGTTCGTTCATTCGTTTCTTTCATGCAGGTACATACAAAACTTGTAACGGCAATATTTACAAAAACTCTACAGTCATTAAAAATACACCCTGTACTAGTATAGACTAGCAAAATCCTTACAGGTTTCAGTGTAATAATTCAAGATGGTTCCTGGAAGAAGAGGCAGGGGTCTAGCAGCACAAAGATGGACACAGGGTATTACAGACTTGTTGGGCATGAGGGTGCAGGAGAAATGGCCAGAGACTTTTCAATGGATCATGTTGAGAGCAACATTCAAAGTACCTGCTACATGATGATGAGGTTGATGATAGTAAAGATACAGAATGGGAGAACACCAGCAGCAGTAAAGATCACATCACCCAGCAAATGCCAATTCCTCTATACAAATATGGGGATAGCACCATCTATCTCAATACACTCAGGATGTGCAAAACCATCTTAATAACCTATCTTTGTAGTTGCAATACAACTACCAGTCCTCTCTGCTAAACTGTGAGGGTTTGAGTGCATACTATAGGCTAAGAATAGTTTTAGTTCAAACTTTCCAGTGTTACTGTAAATGACTGGCACCTTGCCATTTAAACAGAGGATAGTTTGTAAAATGGAGCTATACCTCTCCATAACACAAAGCCTGGGCTGAATTTTGAGACTATGTATTGCCCATGCAGCATGATCCCTTTCTCGGCCTGTCTAGTTTACTCCAGGGGAAAGGTAACACCAATACTTTTGGAACAAGACAAGCTGCAGAAGCTGCAGGATCAGCATAGCAATACTCTGTTCACCCTAGACCAGTTGTTCACCCAGGATTAGGGCTTGGTCTGCCATGCCATGACATTTAATCTTTAGGTTGCATTTCCTCACACAAGGGTAAGGCTTGTACCCTCCCAATTGCATTCCTCTGCCCGAAGCCATTGGCACATTGTGGAGTGTCGTGTTTGGTGAGTGCCGCCCAACATTCGGTGCTAACAGAAAGCAGGTAGTACCACCTACTGTCATAGGTAGCTTAGTCATATCTGACTAAGTCTTGACACATACTATAAATAATGTTCACATTATTATAACTATTATTATGACTATTATTATTATTATTATTACAGACAACATAACAAGTAACAAGTTCTTCCTATCTTAGATATGTAATAACCAATAATGACATATGTGAAACAGAAATTTAAAGGAGAAGAGGATTGGCCAAAACTATATTCAACACCATAATAAACATATTAGCATCAAGAGACATAGACAATACACTAAAATGAGAATTGTCAAATGTTACATATATTCAACACTGCTTTGTGGGCACAAGAACCTGGTCAATGAACGAGCAATTATAAAGTCAAACTGAGAACCTGAAAATATGGAAATACAAAAAGAATAAGTCATATTACAAGGAAACAAACACAGTCAAATACAGATGTACTTGACAGGCTAGGAATGAAAAGAGAGCTGATGAAACAAATAAAAATGGGATCATTAAGTATTTCTGTCACATTATAAGATATACGGCTCTTTTATAAAAACTTTAGAGAAGGAACAAATTAAGGTAGGCAGCCTATCTTCAACTGTTCCCTTCTGTAAAGTTTTTATAAAAGTTTTATACATTTTAATGTGAAGCAAGGAAGAGGTAGACAGCAGTACAAGTTGGAAGATAACATCAAAAGATAAATGAACTGCAGTCTGTCAGAGTGTACAACCAGGGTAAGAGACAGTGTTGGAGATCTATTAAAGTCACCTTCATTGTGCAGTTGGCATCCGATTGAATGATTGACAATGTCATAGCAGCAGTATAGTGCAGTGATTGCTGCTGTTGGATTTTTGTATATTTTTTTTTACAGGACATGGCTGTCAACACCAGCATTTTACTGCTGTTGTTGATGTCTTGGCAAGTTAACGTTCAATTGTTTGCCATTGCTTTCTGAATGACTGGCTCCCATAACAACTCGTTACAACCCAGCGCAATGTGGTCTGCTGCCAAATCGATTCCAGCTGTGTTTCGAATGCGGGTAAGCGGGCCTACAAATTTTTTCCGTAAGCCCTTTGTCACGGAGACCGGCGATTGCTGCAGTAATATGTCAATACTGTGGTTTGAGTTCAATCCCAATTGTGGCAGGATTTGTTTTTGCAGTCAGTATGGTTCTGAGATCAGACTGGTCTCCGAAATAGGAATACCAGAGATCTGTGGTAGGTGAAGAAGCTTGTCACTCAACCTTATAATTTAATATCGTGACCTAATATATGCAAAGGCCTAGAAGTGAAAGACGACATGACCCACGACAGTATGTGCTACCGTATTACTATGAAAAGACATCACAATACATTAGTAATTAGCACAGTATAATTATATTCAATTATAAATATAATAAATATTATTATTATTAATATTATTATTAATTAAATTCTAAATTTCAACTTAATATCAGATTAATCCATCCATCATGTGCCATGCCGGTAAGCATGGGTGGTCATGTTCTGCCATCTCACTCGATCACCAGAGTCGTGGATCAGCTCCGTGTTTCTGTCTCGACCATGCCACAAGGCCAAGCCATCCAGGTACTTGCTTCTAGGTCTTCCCCTTGGTCTGTTCCCCTCGATCTTACCAGTTGTCACCAAGTTCTCCAGATCATTTCTTCTCATAACATGCCCAAAAAATTGTGACTGTCTACGTCTAATGACTCTAATCAGTTTACGATCTTCATTTGTTTCTTGAAGAACTTGTTCATTGGTCTTTCTGGCTGTCCATGGTATTCTTTGCATTTTCCTCAGAAACCACATTTCTACAGCCATCAGATGTTTTTCAGCCTGACTGCTCATTGTCCAAGCTTCACATCCATATAAGAGTACAGGTTCTATGTAGCATCTCAACACTCTTTTTCTCGTTTCAATTGACATCTTTTTATTGGTCAGTATGTTTTTCATCTTGCTAAAGGCTACTTTTGCCATGGCGATTCTTGTTCTAATCTCTTCAAGGCATCTCCCATCAGATATTATTACTGTTCCGAGATAATTGTACCTATTCACTTGTTGAAGAATATTCCCATTTACTTGTATATTACATTGTGGTATTTCGTTCTTCCTAGTGACGACCATAATCTGTGTCTTTTTACAATTTAATTCTAACCCTAGTTGTTCACTGTGTGTAACAACTGCATCTACTAAATTTTGCAGGTCCTGTTCATTGTCTGCAATCAAGACTGTATCATCTGCATATCTAATGTTATTGATGCATCGTCCCCCAATGTTGATTCCTTCCATATCTTCAATATTTCTGAAAATACTTTCACTGTACAGGGAAAACAGATCTGGAGACATTACACATCCCTGTCTCACACCTCTCTTAATAGGCTGATATTGGCCTACTTCATTATCAACTCTTACGGCAGCTCGTTGTTTCCAATATATGTTTTTTACAAGTCTAAGGTCTTTTCCATCAATCTGTAGATCCTCAAGCATCCTTATCATGTTGACATGTCTCACTTTATCGAAAGCCTTTGTGTAGTCAATAAAGCAAAGGTGTAGATCTTTGTTTACTTCTATAGAACGTTCGATTACAGTTCTAAGTATATACACAGCATTTACTGTACCCTTGTCTTCTACAAACCCTCATTGTTCTTCTCCTATTTCAGGTTGTATTTTCCTCCTAACTCTTTGCATGATAATTCTTAGTAAAATCTTCGTGATGTGACTCATTATACTAATTGTTCGATGTTGATCACATTCCAAGGCTCCTGATTTCTTTGGGATTGCAATAAATACAGAATTACATAACTCCTGAGGTATATTTCCAGTATCATATATTGTATTAAGCAGACTGGTAACTTTATCTATTCCATATTCTTCTAAAGCATTAATCATTTCTGTTGTGACGCTGTCTGAACCAGGGGTCTTGCCAGATTTCATATGGTTAAGAGCATTCTGAACCTCCATATTCAAAATTGCTGGTCCTTCATTATTATTTTGAACATCATATTGTTCGTCTCTGTTATCGTCATAAAGGTTTTTCACGTAATCTCACCATACATGTAAGATCTGATCTTTTTCTATTAAGACTCTTCCATCTTTTGTCGTTAGGCAGCCTGCTGATGTACTTGTTCTTTGATTAGTAAGCTCCTGAATTCTTTTGTGCATTAGTTTCGCATTTTTACTGTTGTGTTGTTCTTCAATTTCTCTGCAATTTTTCTCAAGCCATGTTTCTTTTGCCACCTTACATAAGGTTCTGACTTTTCTGTGAATTTCTTCATATGTAGCAGGATTATTTTTGTTCTGTCTTTTTGTTTCCATTAGTTGTAAAATTTCTTCAGTCATCCATCTCTTACGGCCCACTTTCTTTACTTTTGGAATAGTTTTTTCTGCTGCAACACTGATTGAATTCTTCAGCATTTCCCATTGATCATCTACATCTTGAAATAGGATCTCTAGATCAGACAATAAATCAAATTTGTTCTTTACTTCTATGTTAAAATTATCTTGTATTTCTTTGTCAGTTTTCAATTTTCACAAGTCATATTTAGGGTTTCTTTAACTTTACCCTCAATGTGCCTATAATTAATCTGTGATCACTGTAACAGTCTGCATTTGGAACTGTTTTTACGACTGTTAACGCATTTCGAAACCTTTTTCTAATCAGGATGTAATCTACCTGGTTTTTAATCTACAAGGATGCTGTTTAAACCAGGTGTTTCCTACAACTATTTCTTGTTCTTTTGCCCATTCTACAAGTCTGTATCCTCTTTCATTTCTCTCTCCCAAACCATGGTTGCCCACACTGCATCCAACGCTTTGCTTTCCTATTTTTGCGTTGAAATCACCCATTATGATATATTATTTATTTCTGATTTTTTACAGTTCATCAAAGCAGACTCTATGTCATTATAAAATTACTCTATACTTTCTTCATTGCATTCACTTGTTGGGGCATATACTTGAATGACATTTATTTTAAAAGGTCTTCCGTTTAATTTTACTAATCAGATTAATATCAACTTTAATATCAGATAGTATAATAAGACAATATTATTAATATCTGCAATAATGCATTTCAAATTGCTTATTTACTTATTTATTAAATATTTGTTATAATATAGTAACTAATATTACACTATTTAGTATTTATGCTAATAAAATAAAACAATATTTTTATTTTAATATTTATTAATAAGAAACATTGATTAAATAATAACAAATCGTTTACAACATATGCACTATGTACAGTACAGTAGTAGTACATCCATACTGCATGATGTTTATTTGATCTGTTATTAATACTAATTTTACACACAATACAATACAGTAGTAGTCAGTAGTTAGTAGAATCAGTAAGTCAGTAGTAAGTGAAAGACCTACAAAATGAAAAAAGTGTACACGCCCCCTCAGTGGAACGAAAACATTTAGTCATTTAATTTACTTTCGCTAGGGCAACAGTTAATTATTAATAACCATAATAGAACATATTCGCTTTAAATACTTACTGCCAGCGACAGGCAAACTAACAAAACATAACCAACTCTCTTAACATGTTCCATTCAGCTTGATTTGAAAGAACCAAAAGCCAGCTTAGCACAGGAAGGTTTTCCATCAACTTTCCTTTCCTGCCGTCTCTGACTAATGTCGCAAAACATCCTGTTTGGTTTGACTAAGCATCGCATGGGATGTCAGGAGTTTTACTTTTACCTTTGTTGAAAATTATGAAACAATCGCTACAGGGGAAACCTGGGACACTTAGCAATATTTGAAGTGAAGCCACGGGAAAGCCCCTGGGAAAATGAACACGAGAAATAAAGTCAAAAGTATTGACTGGCATGCTTAGAACTCAAGAAGAAATAAGTATAAATAGGAGAACTCAATAAGATGTCAGAAACAGTGAAAGTTGCAGGCTCGTCGGAATTCTAAAGTTGATTTAACTACCCTGGGGTTATATTACTCAACTCTCTCTGTGTGTGTGTGTGTGTGTGTGTGTGTGTAAGTGTGGGTGTGGGTGTGTGTGTGTGTGCAAGGGAAAGTAATTAAGCAACAGACATTTTATTATAAAGTACACGGAATAGTATAGACAATAGAAAATCTTATATCAGGATATAAACTGGCTCTTAAGCAATACCCAATATAGAGGCCGCGAGGATTGAGCGGTTTGGCATAAGCAATAGCGATAAAGAATGGCTGCCCCACTGACGACTTGCACCGTGAATGAACAACAAACTTTATTCCTTTTGTGTGGTCGGATGGTGTTCAGAAGAATGATAGTTCAGTATGGAGACAGTTGTTTGAGTCAGGGGTGAGCGTATGGATGCGCAGAAAGATTTCAGAATGGAAGACACAATGTAAAAAAAAAAAAAAAAGTCAAAAACACAGGAGTGTGCTATGTGTTTGTCAGACAGCGGAACGTTGCTGTGACATCCTTGAACCTTCACCACCATTCTCAGACTAGATATTCTGATATCATATGCCAGGCACTCCTGCATCAAACACCATCCACCAACTGTCGCAACAAACGGGGGAACCCCTAGACACTTCTTCCACCTCTTAGCACAGAGCCATCCGTATAGATGATTACACCACATGGACGCGAACTGTCGTGAATCAATTGTTGCACCTTCCCATTCAGCGCAGACTGTTGGCTAATCAGTTATTCTAATCCCTGCATTCCGGATCCAATGTGATCCTGCTAATTCTTCCTTGTATGAATGTACTTCTCAGATTATTGTTCTATCTTTTCTAGAAAGTACTCTTAGAGATAACTGATAACGGGTAGTAATGAGGACACTTGTTCAGTCTGTCTCTCCTGTCCCCTCTCTGTTTCTTTCTCTCTCCTCCTTCCTATTCTCTCTCTCTTTCTCTCTCGCTCTCTCTCTCTCTCTCTCTCTCTCTCTCTCTCTCTCTCTCTCTCTCTCTCTCTCTCTCTCTCTTTACCGAAAAAGCCATTCCATGTTCCCGCTTGCCCCAAATAAAAGCAGCAGTTAATTTCAGGATTTATCCCCGTACAACGCTTGGTTGAATGAAGTTAGCTGATGTCATGCAGGTTGTCGCTCGTTGTAGTTGTTGCAAATAGGCCGGGGGTCTAGAAGATAAATAACCATCACTGGCCATTGCCACACCTCCCCCCCCCCCCACACACACACGCACTCACGCACGCACGCACGCACGCACGCAAGCGAGCACGCACGCACATAGTCTTACAGAGAGAGAGAGAGAGAGGAAGAGAAGGAGAGAGAGGAGAGAGAGAGAGAGAGAGAGAGATCGTAAAAACCTATCTTAACCGTGTCATCATCATCATCATCATCATCATCATCATCATCATCATCATCATCATCATCATCATATCATCATCATCATCATCATCATCATCATCATCATCATCATCATCATCATCATCATCATCATCACCACGTGCCATGCCGATAGGCGTGGGCGGTCATGGTTTGCCATCTGACAAGCTCACCAGTCTAAAACCAGGTCTGTTTTCTTGTCTGATTTATACATTTCAGCAGTCATTTCGCCATCCGGTGTTGGGCTGAGTTAAGCAAGGATACAATCGGTGTTAGCGGTGTTACTGGCTTGTGAAGCTTAGGTGAACCATACAGTCAAGGTGTCTGGGGGGGGGGAGTGTTTGTACAGTTTAGGTGAACCATACAATCAAGGTGTCTGGGGTGGGGGGGGGAGTGTTTGTACAGTTTAGGTGAACCATACAGTCGAGAAGTTTAGGTGTACGTGAAGTTTAGGTGCTTCTTCAGCTTGTCTTGTTCCAACTGCATTGATGTTACCTTTTCTCTGAAGTAAACTAGGCAGGCCGTGAGAGGGATCATGCTTCATGGGCAACACACGTGTAACAAAATTCAAGTAGGTCTCAGTCGGACAAACTATTTCCCAAGTATTCCTGAACCCTCGTTGCAGGGGGAGGATTTAATTTGGGGTGGGGGTGGTTGATTCAGCGCACATGAAAAATTGAGGCACTCTAAATCTAAACATTCCGTTTTCTAGTGAAACACGTTTTCTCTCAATCAGACTAACGGATTTCTGTGAGTGCACAATGATCATTCTATAATCACATCCTTGCATCCCGTAAATTAGGACTGTCTCGGAAGTTCGTCGGTTTTTTTTGGTTTTTGTTTGGGGGTGGGGGGTGGGGGAGGGGAAATACATACGGGCATACCTATAGCTAAAAAGAAGCCAGCAGAAGCCACACGAAAGACTGCAAAGAAGCCACAAGCTGAAGCCAAGTCAAAGACCAATGAGAAAACCACAAGTTGGTCAAAGATAACTGAGAAACCACAAGCCGAAACCAGCAACCCACTAAAATTGACCAAGAAAAACAGACGAGACCAGCTCCTACCTGGGAGACTACAGATGAAAATGACGAATCCACCTGGTCTCTCTGAAAGTCTGACGAGGAGACTGAAGAACAGCGCAGAGAAATCAGAAAGGAGGCAATCAAGATTGTGAAAGCGAAGCTAACGGCCATGATGCAGGCAAAGAATCAAGCAACCAAAGAATGAGTCGTTCTCAGGACCACACCCACCAAAAACAGACGAGCCAGGAGCCAGCACTGACAAAAGAAACTGCAGGAGGAATCGAACACAAAGGAGAACCTGCCGGCCAATCCCCAGCTGACGTCACAGGCATAAACGCTTCTAAATCGAAAAGCCAGCTAACACTGGCTCAGAAAACGAGACAAACTTAACCCGCACAATGAACCACCGCAAATATAACCAACGCCACAGAGGCTGGTTGAACGTGGTGGAAAGTTATGTTTATTTCTACAAATGGATGGATGGAGGCTGGCTATCGTTGGCAATCACGCCACCGGCTCTCCTTACAACTATAAGGGATTTGGACTGCGTAGTATTCTATGCTACATTTCTACCAGCTAGAGAGTTGATCTATTGCGCAGTCCATTTGGCGTGATGAATTCTTAACTAAAGGAACACCCCCCCCCCCCCCTATTTTTTTCTGCCTAGATGGTGCATGAAGGGCCATAACCGAAGTTCTTCAGTAATCTGTAAGCTATGGTGCATGTAGAGCCATAACCGAAGTTCTCATGTAAGCTAAGAGCTACTTTTTTTTTTTTTTAAATTCGCATATCCTTTACAGGACATCGCTGTCAACAGTAGCATCTTTCAGCTGTCTGTTGATTTCTTGGCAAGATTACGCTCAGTAGTTTGCCATTGCTTTCTGAGCGGCCGGCTCAATTATCCCGCAAGTCACCAGCGGGGGACGAACCGCTCCCAGTTCTCTCCCGCTACGAGACTCTGCGTGATAAACGGGATTACGGAGAAAGTGGTGTAACCCCTCGGCCAGAGAGACCGGCAAGAGCTACTTAACCATTCAGAATTAGAGCCACGAAGTTACCCCTGGGAGAAGCCTCATTTGCTGGGCTTTTGAAGAGATACGATCCACCTACCACCAGTCTAGTACCTAGCGGGGAGGACAACTAAAAGCTGCTGGTGAATTCGGTCTCATACTGACTTTAACATTAAATGTGACTGACATACCTGCAACTCCTGTCAGAAGTTTCCGTGAAGAAGATGCCAACCGGCCTAGTCACCCTTTGAAGCTGTTTTCTATAACTTTTCAGTGTCAATGTTCTAAGAGGGGGAATCTCTAATACATTTTATTTCTGTTGTTAATTTACTGTGGCTTGTTAGTTTCCTTAACTGTTTTAGATAGTTCCTTTAGTGTGTCTGCAAGTGTCCATGGTCCTGAAGTGGGCGGAAGGAAAACTATAAGGGGACAGACAGGAGAACCACTTCAAGCTCTATAATGACAAGAGTGGGTATCCCGTCCCAATCTCGCCACATTATATTGAGTGGTCGTCCCAGGCTTTGTGCTATGGAGAGGTTATTATGCCTTTAGAAAAAAAAAACAAACACACAGTGTAACAAACTATCGTATATCAAGACGGCAACGTGCCAGTATATGGGCTAGATGCTTGGAATAACTATAGATTGACTCCATGGTAGGCTAATTGTTAAATCAGCAACGATGCCATTAAAGTTAATGGCATACAGTGATATTTACATAGAACCAAGAACTAAAGAGGGCAGAATGTATATGCCTAAATAAAATATTTATAGAAGGCGGGTTGGTGTAACGGTTATGAAATTACGATGACAATGGCGTGATCGAGGGTCGGACTAGGATTCGATGCCTGCAGATTGTGATAATTGTATAGATTTTTTGCTCTGGCCATGTGGGAGTGCGGGGAAATGAACAGACTGATAGGATGGCAGGAAATGCACCTCTTAGTGGTAATTAAGTATGGACAAGGGAGAGGTCCTGGTAGGACCAGGTGGAGAGGGTGCGACTGTAGGACCAGGTGAATAGGGTGCGCATGTAGGACCAACTGGAGAGGTTGGAGAAACAGAATGAGAACCCGTATGTGGAAATAATGAGACTGCGGGGGATCGGCAGGGGTTCTCGAAGAATTTCAATGCTGAGAGGGAAGACCAGAAGAACTTTAAATCCGATAGCGGTGGGAACGATTAGTAGTATGACTCTTCGCTGGCTGTTGAACGAGAGGACGGAGCGCGTATGGGAATGTCCTGAGTGCAGTGATGTCGGTTCTTAGCTCTAATCAGCTCAACTCAATGGGATGCCTGTAGTAACCGTCAGCTTCGGGAAGGAAACATTGACGATCTATCCCTCCGTGCACTCAGGTTAAAAAAAAAAACAACAACAAAATACCAAAGCACGTTCCTGTTACGGGACATTCTGCTTTTTGTTGGTGAAACATTGATATTACACCAGAACTTAGATATGGAGGTAAATACCTAAATACGGATTAAGAAAAGTACGGAACACCGGATCAAGAGTGCGGGAATGTTATTATGCGTGTATAAGTGAAACTAAGTAAACACACACACACACACACACACACACACACACACACACACACACACACACACACACACACACACATATATATATATATATATATATATATATATATATATATATATGTATGTATAATCTCATCTCATCTTATCATGTTCCTCTTGTACCTTGCGGTGTCGAGGTGAAGTATAAACATCGTGAGAGTGCCCAATTGCCCGATTATGGGCTTCATATATCGATATTCCCATGGACTTTGCTATTCCTTCCATCCAACATTTACGTGGTCGGCCTTTTCGTCTGTTTCCATCAAGTCTGTACATCATTGCTTGTTGTGGTATGCTGTTGACTGGTAACCTACTTGCATGGCCAAACCATTTGACTCGCTGCTTTCTAATAAAATCTAGTGCTGCTTAACCCCAACTTTAGTCCTGATTTCTTTATTTCTGATCTTATCTCTTCTTGATACGTTGAGTATTCTTTTCGGGAACCTCATTTCTGTTGTTGTGATATTTCTTTTCTCTTTTTCTCTCATTGTCCATGTTTGGCATTGGTAGCATATTATATATATATATATTGAAATTGTCAAATATTCTTCTTTTTTGATACATATATCTTATAATTAAAAGCATGAAGCAGGAGGGTAGGTTTAAGAAATTGTAAGAGCAAATATCACCATAGACCTAAATTTAAGTGTTATTTGTTATAAACGTTAAAATGTAAATAAATGTGCGAAAGCCGTGATTATGTTTTTGTTTTAGTTAGTAGCATATCCTTTACAGGGCGTCCCAATCAACCCCAGCATTCTTTGGCTGTACGTGATTTCTTGGGAAGTTTACGTTCAGTAGTTTGCTATTGCTTTCAGAACGACCGGCACTCGTACAATTGTATGAAAACTAACGTAAAGCTTCCAAATCCACAGCTGATTTGTGAACGCGGTATTGGGATTCGGGACTACGTTAATCACAAAATAAGGTTTAAAACACAAGAGGTTCGGCTTCATTGCATGTCGTTTCATCCCACATGGATCGGTCTCTTTTCGTAGGGTATCATACCGAAAACGTGCCACAAAGCATGAACTCCGTAACTCCAGTAACGACCCACAGGAGTCTCCTGAGAAAATTGAACTCGTGAACCGAAGGACGCAGCCCGGAATCTAACCCACGACCTTCGGAGCTCGAGGCAGGCAGTAAACACTTCGCCACGGAGACTTCCATATAATTACACATGATTATTAGACGGTAAATCATAGTAATATAGTGAAGATGAGAATAACAATGACCTTTACGTTATGAGACGCAATGTGGAATTAGACTTCCATTGTATCAAAATGAGGGGTGGGTCGGTCTCCTGATCAAAGGTTAGATGATTCCAGCATAGTGACTGTCAGCCTATAAGAGGTTTGAAATTAGGAGAGGAAAGACGGTCCACTGACTTAACGGAAAACGTGCGCAACATAAGTTGAGTGAATTAAGCCTGCGCAAGTAGTGGGCTTATGATCCTTCGAGGACCAGGCGTGGTAGAAGACGGTTCTTGTCCCGTCTGAATTAACATAGCTACTTACGAGTGAGATCTTGCTGAGGTAGCGGTGTATTGTGATTAGATAATAATCTAAAGATAGATAAGCTAGATCTGAACCTAAAATGACACAAAGTAGTGCAGCTTTACATAACAGAATTACGACACATACAGGACGTTGCGGCGATTAGCCTTCATCAGCAAACAAACACATTCACAAAACATAACATTTAGTCACGGAGATCTCCTGTGACTACATTGTTGTGATTTGTGAATGTGTTTGTTTGCTGATGAAGGCTAATCGCCTCAACGTCCTGTATATGTCGTAATTCTGTGATGTAAAGCTGCACCACTTTGTGTCATTTTATATTGTTTACATTTTCACAGCGTTACCGCAGTTCCACTAAATTTTATTCATAGATCTGAATCTAGATGTCAGATGTTTATTATTTTCAAGTATGTACATTTAGTCTCCCTGGTCTAGGGGTTACACGACTTTTTCTGTTATCCCGTATATTCTTCTAAGTAACGTGACGTGCGCGAGAATCGGTAGCGGTTCTCTTCATGTCGGTAACTTACGGGGTATGTGAGCCGGTCGCTCAGAAAGCAATGGCAAACTACTGAGCGTAATCTTGCCAAGAAATCAACAATCAGCTGGAAGATGCTGGTGTTGACAACGATGTCCTGTAAAGGATATGCGAAAAAAATGTACATTTAGGCGCAATAGTGTTCCTGGCTGCTAAAAGGGAAGTAAAGAAGAGTAACACTGTAGACCTTATATAATCATCCTGTGCATTGCCGGCTGGCGTAGGCGATCATATCTCTCCACAAATTACGATCGCCGACGTCATGGATCAATTCGTGTGTTGACTCCCTTCCGTGCCATGACACAAGATTGCCAAGAATCTTCTCACAACGCCTTCCTCTATATCTCTGTCCGCAAATCTTCCAGTTGTCACATGTTCCAGTGTTTGTCTTCTCATAATGTGGCCAAAGATGATGACTGCTTCTTTCTGATATTTGTAATAAGTATTCTTTGCTTCCCACAAAATGTCCAGATTGCTCATTTTGGCTGTCCAATTAATTTTCAGCATTCTTCTATAAAACCACATCTCCAAGGTTTTTTTGGACCTAACTGCATGCCGGAAAAAGCGATAAAAGAGGCTGGTTTGAGATTGGCTGAGATTGAGTCGGGCCGGTCTCCCTGGCGAGGAAGTTTAGGACGTTGCTCGTAATCCCGTATACTCATGAACGAAATACAGCTGCGCGGGATTCGGTAGCGAATTGCGTCGCGCTGGTTACTTACGGAGGTATGCTAGCCGGCCGTTCAAAAAGCAATGGCAAACTACTGAACGTAAAACTTTCCAAGACATAACAGCAGCTGAAAATTGCTGGTGTTGACAACAATGTCCTGTAAAAAGATTATGTGAAAAAAAAGAAACAACAACAACCTCAGAAGGTAGTAAAAGCCAGCTAGCATCTAACCAACCATGAAGGGGCCTACAAAGGGCTAATAATGTGTGGCTGTTGGCCTCTACTCGTAGGAATCTCAAGGGGAAAAGAAAAACTCAAGGTCGGTGCAGCCTCAAATTGGTAGCAGTAAATTTCCTGAGAAATAAAGGCTACCGATATAAATACTGACCGCATGACACATCGAGCGCTGATCAGTCTACCAGGATGAGGCTAGCACACATACCCAGTACTTCTCAAGGTGTGAAAGGAAATCGTTTATTTTACCTATGTACGTTTAGAATACAATCCATTCGTGCCAGACTGTCACCGGTCTTGTGTGATTTGTGGAATCAATCAATGCTTATCGAATGAAATAAACATGAGCGAGAGAGAGAGAGAGAGAGAGAGAGAGAGAGAGAGAGAGAGAGAGAGAGAGAGAGAGAGAGAGAGAGAGAGAGAGAGAGAGAGAGAGAGAGAGAGAGAGGGAAGCAGACATTTTCAGCTTTATAACAAATGTTCGCAATCAAATTGACTACATATTGATTCCGAAGAGATAACAAAAACCAGTTTATTGAGAGGAAAAGCCAGATCAGGAGTGGATTGCTTTAATGATCATGTTCCAGTTATAGGAAAGACGAGATTGACACTCGAGACTATGCAAAAGACCCTAAGGTTTGCAATTTACATACATCACTACTTTAAACAGACAAATAAATGAGGGGATGTTTAATGTCAGATAAGGGAGAATTTAATCATCATCATCATCATCATCATCATCATCATCATCATCATCATCATCATCATCATCATCATCATCATCATGTAAGATCTTTGCAGAACGTTGCCCTTCATCCCTCACCACACAAGCTAAGAACATTCTCGATCCTTAGCCAGTTCTCCTATCTCATGCATGTTTATGCCCATATTGTTCTGTATCCATCGTTGTGCTGGTTGACCTCCGATTTTCTTTCTGGAGCAATGGTTTCCATTACTGTTGTTTATTGTGGGACGTGTAATATGGGTAAAGTAGTTCAGTTTCCGACACATAATGCTGCACATGAGCCAGTTTTCTTCGATATTCAAATCTGGTAAAATGCATTATTTATTCTTGAGCTACGATGTTTTAATAATTTTCCCGAAACATTCAAGTTCAATAGTCTAAATTTTCTTCTTTATAATAAAATTGCACACACATACACACACACACACCGAATACCCCCCCCCCCCCCCCCACACACACACACTTACAAATAAAAGAAAAGAGAAACAACAACAGCAGAAGAAAAAGGAGAAGGAGAAGGAAAGAAAAGGAACGAGATCACGAGAATGATACTGATGAAGAATACGAAGTAGTGGAGAAAGAGCACGAGTTGCATGAGAAGGAGAAGAATGATTAAACTAATTCGGTGTAAATAACTCTGATTATTATCTAAAGAATCAGCTGTTCATTCTGAACTTATCTCGATGTTTAGAAGTAGTTGAGAACATTATTTATATTTAAAATATACTTACTCCGTCATTACGCACCACAACTATGACTGTGGTGGTTTCCAATCTTGCATCGTGACCACTCTCAGAATCAGAACGGTCATCGTTCTTATGACTGTTTCTCTCATGATAATTGTCGTTATCGTTGTGATTGTGGTGCACTATATGAGTCAGACTTATTTGCGTCTCTTCTGGTCTGATTCTTGTCTTGATGGTATCTTCATCTCTCTGCCACCATTCGTGGTATCGACCCGATGTGTTAGAAAAAAGGCAAGATAGAATTATCAAAGTTAACAAATAGAAATGCATTGGAGACATCCTCGGAGTATATCAGCTACCACACAATTGTACTATATCCACTAGTCTTACAAGTAGTTTGTAAAATATCCAGAGACAATCTACTATTTATTTTTCTCTTCCACTGGACAATTTATTATTCGACACACACGTTCAAATGGTTTGTTGGCACGCGTGTGTATGTAGTTATTGTATACCTTAGTCTGCCTGTCTGTCTGCCTATGCCTTTTGTCTTCCTACCTGTCAACCTAGCTAACTCTGCTGCTACACACACCTGCGGACTATATACTACTACAGAAACCTTACGCACACGAATACACTGTACCTTGATAACCACACGCAATATCTATCACTAGAACAAAGCTCACATCCCTATTATAAAATTCACACGATGCCTTGATAACCACATTTAGTCCCCTATCACAAACACAAGGAAACAGTCCCTACTATACAAACACTAGCTCCTTATCTCACAACACTCAACATCTAAACACTTGAGGCCAACAGCTACATCCTGCAGCATTCATATATTCCTGCCTTATCTCAGCAAGACAAGAAGCATGAAAATAGTTCCTTGAAGTATATGACACATGTTAAGTGTAGCTTTGCAACAACACACAGGGCCTGAGGTCTTACTACCTCAGGCAGTAACTAGAATAACCGATTCTGTAACATTTATTGCTGTAACCCCTTCTGTCCGATACAGTCGTCGATGTAATAGATTCAGTGCCAAACAAAATGTAGTCTTTGGCCGTACATAAATGGATGGCGGAAAATGCCATCACAGTTATGACTTAAACGTTAATATGGTAGAAGACAGGTTATTTTGTATATCAAATTAATAGGGATTGATTAGGGAAAACTAATGTATATAAGTCCATGGCAGATACGGGAAGTCGCTTAAGACGATTAATCATACAATGGCACTTAATCAGTTAATCCACACTGACCATTATTAGATCAATGAACTCATATCAATCTCAGCTATGCAAGTCTCACCTTTTAGACATTAATAATAAATCAATATGGCATTACATATCAGTATGGTATTCCTACCATATATTTAAACATATAACCTTATTATTATTTGCGTGTTATTTACAGGACGTTGCAGTGAGCCTTGCCATTTATAAGTTGTTTGTGATTTACTAAGCAATTTAGTTCAATAGTTTGCTATTGCTTTCTGGACTGCCGAAAGCAACACAAAGCGACTGGATATGTCGTAGATTGTGAAACTCCGTTTCACTGTCCCCTAAGCCAGAGCGATATCCTAATTACAGGATATACAAGTAAAGGATGGGACACTTTTTACCGCCTTGTGGCCTATGGGATATATGGCTTTCTTCATTCTCTGTCTTTCATTTCTCAGTGGAGCGTAAACCCTCTACCAACTCACGACAAGTTCTTTGTAGACTTTTTCATGATTGTATTTCTGCAGTAGAATTGTTAATGATTGGTTGTTTTTGCAGTAGAAAAGTTCATGGTTGGTTAGTTTTTGCAACAGACTTGTTCTTGATTGTCTGTTTATTTTACAGTATATTTGTACATGATTGTCTGGTGGTTGCAGTAGATCTGTTCAAGATTGGATGGTTTTTTTGCAGCAGACTTGTTCATGATTGGGTGGTGTTTGCAGATATGAGTACATTTATTTGCTGGATGAATATGGGTATTAGGTGCTATTCC
This sequence comes from Cepaea nemoralis, assembly GCA_014155875.1. Classification (NCBI taxonomy): domain Eukaryota; kingdom Metazoa; phylum Mollusca; class Gastropoda; order Stylommatophora; family Helicidae; genus Cepaea; species Cepaea nemoralis. The sequence goes on from JACEFZ010013227.1 coordinate 394,309, forward strand.
CATATATTCTATAAAATAAACCGATCTGCACTCAACGGGTAATGTGATCAATATAACTCAAGTCGTCTTTACTTCCCAGAACATTTCCTGGTACTTATTTTAGGCCGAGTCTACCTACAGTCCATTTACAAATGATTGTCCTAATTCATGATCAGTTTGTTGTTGTTGTTGTTGTTGTTGTTGTTGTTGAAAACTATCTGTTTTATCGTTATGAAATTATTCCTGCCGTCTTATATTTATCCCATCCAAGGTATATGTCTTTGATAGATCCAAAGGCAACTTAAATCATGGAAAGCGGCGACATTTCTTTGATGTTTTGGCGAAAAACTAGTGAATTTACGCTACCAAACTTGTTTTACAGTAATGCCCGTCAATTCAGGTGACGACACAAGGGTTATCCAGATTCATATGGGAGTGACTGCTATGTGTGATACTATTAAAGACAAAAATTTACAGAGGCATGGGGTAAATAATGTGGAATCGAAATCGAAATGGACAGGAAAGTAGAAGGAATATATTTCTTACCTTATTTTTCATTTCCTTCTTGTTTCTTCAGCTTCTGGTTAATAATGTGTACACAAGGAGTCATGTTACTAGGATGCATTTAGCTTTTTATATGGAGTTCGTGAAAGCTTCTAAACAGCTGTGCGTTAGTGTGCGTATGGAGTGACCAGAGATGATACCGCAATTTAGTCATCATGTACCAATTTTTATGGATCTGTTCAGCTGTCTGTGTAGTTTATTCACACGTGCACATCGGTGATAGAACCGTTTTGAGTCTTCGTGAAAGATTGTCTACACTGCTGTTTACTGTTCAGAGAAGGAATGTGATTACCTGTTTTGCACGACGAATATAGTTGTGAATGTCTCTATAATGGGCTTCCTTCTTAACAGCCAAGATGTTGGTCCTCTTTTCATTGAAATTTATAGCTTGATTCGTATGTTCGTGTGTTGTCCCTTAATTTGACAACGTGTTTGTTCTCACGTTTTTTGTTGTTGTTATGCCACAATATTTTAGTTTCCACCGCAATATTACTCTTCTGTTGGTATTCATTGTCTTTAGTGGTTTTTGTTTTTTTCATTGCCAGTTGTTTGTCACCATTGAGGGTTTGCGGAACAGAAAATTCATCACTGTGGAATACAAACTGTTACTACTGAAAAGTTGTATTGTTTGTGCCTACACTGTAATGTTTAAGGCCTGCAATTCTTCTGAGTAGTTGGAGCAAAATATTCAAGTAGGTGCGCATGTGGATTAATGTCTGCGATCTGCCCAGACCTTAATCTGTGTCGGACGATTCCAGTAGGTTGATGACTGCTATCGGTTGCATAAAATGCAATCCATCCTTTCTCCAATAGTCATCTTCCTCTTTCAACACACAGTCTTCACATTTTTCCCAATAAATTTTATCAATATTTAATAGCGTGGACTGATTTAGTATCCCGACGTCAGACAATTTGAATGTAGTATTGTCAGCTGCCACCTGTCTTTTAATGTTAGCACACACAAGTTCTATAGGGTTTAAATAAGAATTGTACGGCGGAAGTCTGAAGCACCTATGGCTACGCTCTTCTATCAAATTGTCGATTTGACATTTCTTGCTTTTTGACATCTGTTTTACAAGGGACAACAATTCTAGCTTGAAATAATTTCCTGGAAATGGTATGTTTTCCCTTCGGAGCCATATCTTGATTGCTTCCTTTGTGCTTGATGTCGTAGATATTTTGTCTTCTTGGGCAACAACATTGTGATATGATGCATGGTCCATAATTAGACAAGACGGTCTATCTAGGGATTGACGCACTGTATTCTCGATCAATCTCGAAATACATTATCATTCATCTCATTATGATAATCCCTATTGTCTGTATGCTTTGATACAAACACGAGTCCAGCATTCTGTAGTAAGCCATTATGAGTACTACCAGCATAGGCTATGACCAAATGCTGTCCTTTACTACTGGGCACATATTGCTTTATCTTTCCATCCACTAATTGCCATTCTTTTTCACTTGTGTGGTGCGCATTAATCCAGGTTTCATCCAAATACACTATGTCATAATTTTCTTTGCGTATTTCCCTTATTTCACGTAGGTATTTGCTTCTCATTGCTCCTAAATGCAGTTGCTCGCAAATGACATTTATAAGTTGTACTTTCTAAACGTGAAGCATAGTGTCTTTATAATTTTCCACAAAGTTGTTTTGGATAGCTCTATGTCATTGTTCTTTTTCAACCAAACCCTAAGTTTTCTTACAGTCACTATTTCTTTGGCATCCAGCATTTTTATAATAGCTCGCCTTATGACATCCTTGTCAAAGCTGTCTAGATTTCCTTTTCGCTTATTGTGTGGTGGGTTCATTCCAGATTCTTGCACCCATCTTTAAAATAACCGTTTACTTAAATTCAATTCATGCACTGTTCTTTTCTCGGGATTTGTATAATATGAAACAGTTTCCTGCGATCAGCTTCTTGACAAAAATATGTGTACAACTTCATAGCGAGCTTTGAAGTGTACAACATTTCACATTCAATCCCATTCAACGATATTCACACATTAAGATGTTAGCGATAAATGGTAAGATTTATAAAATTATCACGTCTCAAGAAAGCATCCATATTATTGACGACACCTCTGAACACTCCCGTTCCACTACACGAGGTTCTTGTCATAAGGTCATTCTTGTGCAGCACGAGAGAATTCACCATTGAACGCTGATGTGTCCGTGTGAAGATGTAATATATTTCAAAATATGCACTTCATCTCTGACCGTAAATTATATACCGCATATAAACAAACATTGAAATTTTCTGTACAATCTCCAGAACAAAAATGTTTATTGTTGGTTGGACATAGTGAGGAGTGGTTACACAGCTATCTGATTCCCTTGCCGAAGACTGGCAAAGACCACACACAAATTCAGGGATATCGAGTTATAACCATGCAGAATACAATAGGCAAGCTGCTGGAGAAGTTAATTGCCAGGAAAATATCAAACCAGCTAGAGAGGCAAGGTGTTTTCCCACCTTCCTTGGGTGGGTACCGTCCAAAAAGAGAAACCTGGATTGACGAATGCAGCAGTTTTTGCGCATGATGTCTATGAAGATTTCCACTCAGGCATTGAAACTTTTGCTGCAGCGATTGATCTTGAGGACGAGTACAACAGAGTACCATTGGATTTTTTAATGCGTCAGCTTCTTGAACTCAAAATAAGTCCATTCGTCCTTAGTTGGATCGCTGCAGCCCTCTTCCAACGGAAAGTAGTTTTTAGATGTGGCAGTTAGACTTCGGAACCAACAACAATATATCCTGGCCTACCACAGGGATCACCTTTATCTCCGGTACTGTTCAACGCCTACACAGTGAGAATCACCAGTGGGCAGATCACTGGACCTGGTAGGACATTGTCATATTCCGGCGATGTTTTAGTGTATCATCAGGGTAAGGATAGAGATCAGGTTGCTGTGGAACAACAAACTAAACTCAATCGCATAAGTACTTGGTGTGTTGAAGTTGGGGCGATGGTCAACCCAACAAAGGCAACAGTGACTTGGTTCTCGTTGAATAATCATATTGTCAACACTCCAACACCAACTGTAAAGCTGTGTTCAGAGACGGTTCAAAGAACACAGGCAATGAATTACCTGGGGATACAGTTTGATCGAAGCCTTGCTTATAATGAGCACATAGACCAGGTGATAACAAAAGCCAAACGGGGTTTGGCTGCGATGCGTGTGATGGCGGCAGCAAACTTTGAGCAGTTCCATCTATGTCTTCTGTACGAGGGGCTGGTCATGTCTGTTTTTGAGTACGCGATGGCAATCCTGACTCTCAGCCGTAAGCAGATAAAAAGGATGGAAAGGATACAGAATGAGGCTATGCGCATTATTCTTGGATGTACAAGAAATACAGCATGCAGGGCGATGCGCTACCTTCTTGATTTTCCAACCATTGAAGACAGAATACAAGTTTGCAGAGCACGGGCCTACCTCAGAGTTAACGCAAACACACAACATCCACTGCATAGTGAAATTATGAAGGTGAAGGACAGCAGGTTAAAAAGAGGACGGTCGTGGATGGGCCAAGCCGAAGACATCCTTCAACATGTGTGTTCACTTCAAAACTTAGAACTTGGCGAGGAGTGGGTACAAGTGTCAACAGATTTCTGCACATCCTTTTCAGTTTACATCCAACTAGATAGAAAAGGCAGACAAGAAAACCCGGCTGCTGTGGAGGCGGAAGTACAAGCGTTGATTTTCGAGAATTCGCTAGACGGTGATGCTATCATTTATACAGATGGCTCAGTCATCCGACATGTGATAAGCTCATGGGCCTTTACGGCTCAAGCCGTAGGGAGAATTGTAAAGGAGGACTCTGGTGCTTTTGCTGAGACCACAAGTAGCCTGACTATGGAAGTCATGGCAGTTAGTAAAATAATAACATGGCACGAGACACATACATTCACTAGGGCATGTTTCCTTAGCGACTCAATGAGCATGCTCAAGATGATAGAGACGGGGTGGATCCGAAGAGGGTGGTTGCTGTCTCTGGAGCGGTCTCGGCTAGCAAAGATTAGTTTCATCTTCGTGCCAGGGCATGCGGAAGTACAAGGAAATGAGCGGGCTGACAAGCTCGCAGGTAATACTACTGTGGAGGACGGTCGCGCCATGGACCAGGCTGACATTCTGAATGCTCTACGAGAAGTAAGACTTTTGCGAGATCCAAGTGATTACTGTGAATCTACAGCCATGGCCAGACTGCGAGAACAGCAAATTAAAAGAGGGGTGGCCAAACAAGAACACTGCGCAGGAAGCCAAAGAAGATTGATAAACCAACACAGAACTGGTGTCGTTAGCCGCTACACGCTGCAGGATTTGCTGAGGAGGGGATCCGAGCACTTATGGACTGAATGGTTCGATGTGCAATGAGGATGATCTGTCGACTAACTAACTATCTAACTGGACATAATGATAAGGTTATATACTAAGTCTCATTAATTCCCCTCAGTTGGTTACTGAGATATGGATTTTTATATGGGGGAAAACAAATATAAATATACTATAGGCACTATGGGAGAACAGGTCTGTGAAAAATCCGCCTCAATTGGGGTTCCAACACGTTACCACCAAGCAAGCACGTAAGTGCTTTAGCCACAGCGCTACTGAGACTATGCAGATAAAGAAAAATACAGGGGAGTAGCGTGCGCGAGGAAAACAACGTTATATGAATGTAGGTCACATCAAAGGATGCCTTGGAAAAACCTGTACCAGGGCACAGTAGGGAAGCAGGACAGAGGGTTGGGGACTCATTATAGTCGGCCATCATTGTGGAGGTGATCCTTGATAATGAAGACCATTGCCCATGTCATCCAGGATTGTTTTTAAGGGACGAGGAATAACGACAGCCTGGTAAGTCGCTGTCTGTCTGTCTGTCTGTCTGTCTGTCTGTCTGTCTGTCTGTCTGTCTGTCTGTCGGTCGGTCTGTCTGTCTGTCTGTCTGCTTGCCTGCCTGCTTGCCTGCCTGCCTGTCTGTCTGTCTGTCTGTCTGTCTGTCTGTCTGTCTGTCTGTCTGTCTGTCTGTCTGTCGGTCTGTCTGTCTGTCTGTCTGTCTGTCTGTCTGTCTGTCTGTCTAGGAAATTAAACCACTTCCACACAGTCTGCCTAAGGAAGCTAGTGAAGATTAAATGGCAAGACAAGATTCCAGACACTGAAGTAATAGAAAGAGCGTCCATGCCCAGTGTCCACACTATACTGATGAAGAATCAGATTCGCTGGGCTGGTCACTTAACTCGCATGCCAGATCACAGGCTCCCTTAACGAATTTTTTACAGCGAACTGCGTTGTGGTAAACGCTCCCAAGGTGGCCAGAGGAAACGCTTTAAAGACACTGAAAATCTCACTGAAGGCTTTTGGAATTCATCATGACACCTGGGAGGCTGCAGCCAAAGACCCAAATTCGTGGCGTGCATCATTACGCAAGGGTGCAGTCATATGTGAGGCAACCAGGACTGCAAGAGCTGTGAAGAAAAGGCAGGACAGAAAAACCACTGCAGGAAATCCTCCTCCAGAAACGTCAAGCATTCTTTGCCCACATTGTCAAAGAACATTTCGAGCCAAAATAGGCCTTATCAGCTATCTTAGAACCCACGGCTCCATACCTTCAACCCCACTGGATGAAATGAATGGTCATCATCATTCTTGATGGACAAACAACATAACAACAACAACAACATAACAACAGATCGGTCAAGAAGACGCTCGGTCTGTCTGTCTGTCAGTCGGTTGGCCTGTCTGTAATTAAGTAGCCACTGCTGGAAATATAAAGAGTCAAACGTTGCTATGTGTTTCTTACATGTATCACACATCTATGTCTTGACCTCTCCACGCTAGCAGAATTATTTGTGACAGTGGGAACTTCGCAGTCTAAATTGCGTGTTTAAAAGTAGCGCTGTAAACAAATACATTTGTTACATAGTATGCAGGCTATTGAAGATAAACCTGTCATAGTCATGACGTATGCAAACATTGGGGGTCTTCGTGCTGTGAAGCTTTATTAATTATTTGTACAACACGAAACAGTGTCACGAAGTAGTGTAACATATGACGTATTCATTTGGTGCCTGTGCATACACTTACACGCTGATTACTTGCATCCAACAGTCTAACACATACATCTGTATAGACATCTGAGAGAAATAGGGACATAAAGATAAACAAACAGAGAGGCGGATGACGGAACGATAGGCAAACAGGCTGGTAGACATGCAAATGTATATATATATATATATATATATATATATATATATATATATATATATATATATATATATATATATATATATATATATATATATATATATATAAATCAACAGAATCGGAAAGTAGGAAAGACCAGTTGCAGAAGAATACAATCACAATTTTTTGTTTTAAATTCGTTCGATCACTGTGAACTTGAGTGTTGTCCACGCTGGTCAGATTTCTGTGTGTGGGAAATCTTTCCCTATTACCAATGTCCCGCGCCATCAGGCAAACTCACTCCGTCTTCTGAGGTACTTGTAATTTACGTCCCCATGTCAAAGGCAAGAAGTCAATATTGTTAGTCCAACGTCTGGTGGCACACATGGTGGCAGAGAGATCAAGACACCATCAAGACAAGAATCAGACAGGAAGAGGCTCAAATAAGCCTGACGCATATAGTGGACAAGAATCGCAGCGATAATGACAATTATCACGAGAGAGCGAGCTCTTTTATCCATTCGGCCATGCTGACCTCCACAAATACCATCAACTGTTTTATCCTTTATCTGATCCTCCTCTCATTACCTGTCTGTCATCTCCATCACCCCGTTTATTTACTCTCTTCCCACACGCAAGGACACACAATCTACTAAAAGATCTGCTATCGATTGCCATAAAGACGTGCAATTTCATCTTTGAAGTACCGATCTTTATCTTCCGTTTATGATCACATTCGCTGAGGGCTTCCGCCCGAGACAGGAAGAACTGGTGTCAATAACCGTAACTCGAGCAGTGGTGCCGTGGTTAAAGCTAAGATCTTGTCTTAATGTAGTAAATAATCGCAGGCAGTTTATCATTCACACAAGAAAATCGGTGACAAAACCTGTGGCGTCAGTGCAGGCACAAGAAAGAAATAAGATCATTCAATACCATGTTGATTAATATAAGATAAGAAAACAGTAAATGTAAGAGATAATGCAAGACAAGAGAAAATAAGAAGCTCATTCTGTCTCGGTCAGTGTATTTACATTTACTCCTTCTGTCTCAGGTCAGTGTATTTACATTTACTCCTTCTGTCTCGGTCAGTGTATTTACATTTACGCCTTCTGTCTCGGTCAGTGTATTTACATTTACTCCTTCTGTCTCCGTCGGTGTATTTACATTTACTCATTCTGTCTCGGTCAGTGAATTTACATTTACTCCTTCTGTCTCGGTCAGTGTATTTACACGTTCTCCCTCTATCTCGGTGAGTTTATTTACATTTACTCATTCTGTCTCGGTAAGTTTATGACATTTACTCCTTCTGTCTCGGTCAGTTTATTTACATTTACTCCTTCTGTCTCGGTCAGTTTATGACATTTACTAGTTCTGTTTCGGTCAATTTATTACACTTACTCCTTCTGTCTCGGTCTGTTTATTTACATTAACGCCATCTTAATCCGTTCAGTTTGTCACATAACATCTTTCTGAACCGATCCGTTTATTACATGATGATGTCATTATATCTTTCAGGACGGTTTATTACAGTGGTTCAAAATCGGTGGAGAATTCCCCCCCCCCACCCCCAGGGGGGGGGGGAAAGGAATTTTAGGGTTTCCAGGGGGGGGGGGGACAATGAAGATTATTTCAAGATCGCGTTAATACAAGAACCGATTACTTGACATTGTTTTTCCCTTCATACTGTACGGTTCTGTACGTCTCACTCTTCTAATATTCAATTTATAAAGTAAGTAGACCCACAAATCATGTTTTATGTGGACGTCTAGACTTGTTTTAGTATGTGCTATTAAATTTTACTTCCATTATTACGTATACTGTGTAGGGGTGAGGCGGGAGTTTTAGGTAGGAAATACGAAAGGGGGGAATGACGTTCTGAAAATATGGTGAAGGGGGGCAAGGGCCAAAAAAGGTTGAGAACCACTGGTTTATTACAACAATAAAGCTGTTTGCACCTATAGTCTGTCCGGAAATTAATGCCGTCATTCACGATCAATTATTTTGAAAACTGTCTGTTGCATCGTTATGAAATTTTTCCAGCCGTCTTATATTTACCCCCACCCAAAGAATATGTCTTTGAAAGGTCCAAAAACAACTTAAATCATTGAAAGCGGCGACATTCCTTTGATCTTTTGCTGAACAACTAGTGATTTCTCGCTAACGAAGTTATTTTTACGGTAATGTGAGACATGTCAATTCTGTTGACACACAAAGGCGTATCCGGATTCGTATGAGAGTGGGTGCAATGAAAGAATTAGCTTAAAATCGACAGGGTCGGCTGCATTGCACCGGGTGTTTATCCCATATGGCTCAGTTTCTTTCCGCAGCGCGGAAAGCGTCGCACAAAGCACGAACTCCGTAGCTCCAGCGACGACCCTCGGGAGTCTCCGAAAAAATGCACTCGTGAAATGAAGGACGCGGCCCGGAATCGAACATACAACCTTCGGAGCCCGAGTCAGACGGCTTGACCACTTCACCACGGAGAATCCCGAGAGGGGTGCAATGTGTAATATTAGTAAAGACAGAGAATTTACAGAGGCACGGGGTAAATAATTTGTAAATTAACAGGAAAGTAGAAGGAATATATTTCTTACCTTATTTTTCATTTCCTTCTTGTTTCTTCAGCTGATGCTGATGCTGTAATGTTTAGGGCCTGCAATTCGTCTGAATAGTTGGAGCAAAATATCCCAGTAAGTGTGTACGTAGATTAAGGTCTGCGATCTGCTCATACCTTAATCTGTGTCGGACGATTCCAATAGGTTGATGATTGCTCTCGGTTGCATAAAATTCAATCCATCCTTTCTCCAATAGTCCTCTTCCTCTTTCAACACATGGTCCTGACGTGTTTTCCAGTAACTTTTATCAATATTTAATAGCGCGGACAGACAGACAGACAGACAGACAGACAGACAGACAGACAGGACAGACAGACAGACAGACAGAAAGGTAGGTAGGTAGGTAGGTAGGCAGAAAGGTAGGTGGGTGGGTGGGTGGATGGCTGGCTGGCTGGCTGACTGGATGGGTGGGTGGGTGAGTCGGTCGGTCGGTGGGTCGGTCGGTCGGTGGGTCGGTCGGTCGGCCGGCCGGCCGGCAGGCAGGCAGGTAGATTAGATAGATAGATAGATAGATATTTAGATAGACAGATAGATAGATAGATAGCCAGATAGATAGATAGATAGATAGATAGATAGATAGATAGATAGATAGAAAGATAGATATCGGTAGGTCGGTCGGTCGGCCGGCCGGCCGGCAGGCAGGCAGGCAGGCAGGTAGATAGATAAGATAGATAGATAGATAGATAGCTAGCTAGCTTGCTAGATAGATAGATAGATACATAGATAGATAGATAGATATCGGTAGGTCGGTCGGTAGGTCGGTCGGCCGGCAGGCAGGCAGGCAGGTAGATAGATTAGATAGATAGATAGATAGATAGATAGATAGATAGATAGATAGATAGATATCGATAGGTCGGTCGGTCGGTCTGCCGGCAGGCAGGCAGGAAGGCAGATAGATAGATTAGATAGATAGATAGATAGATAGATAGATAGATAGATAGATAGCCAGCTAGCCAGATAGATAGATAGATAGATAGATAGAAAGAAAGATAGATAGATAGATAGATAGATAGATAGATAGATAGATATCGGTAGGTCGGTCGGTCTGCCGGCAGGCAGGCAGGCAGGCAGGTAGATAGATTAGATAGATAGATAGATAGATAGATAGATAGCTAGCTAGCTAGATAGATAGATATATAGAAAGATAGATAGATAGATAGATAGATAGATAGATAGATAGATATCGGTAGGTCGGTCGGTCGGTCTGCCGGTAGGCAGGCAGGCAGGCAGGCAAGTAGATAGATTAGATAGATAGATAGATAGATAGTCAGCTAGCTAGCTAGCTATATAGATAGATAGATAAATAGATAGATAGATGGATAGATAGATAGATAGATAGATAGATA
>JACEFZ010013227.1:407500-457500 GCA_014155875.1 Cepaea nemoralis
TCTGTCTGTCTGTCTGTCTGTCTGTCTGTCTGTCTGTCTGTCTGTCTGTCTGTCTGTCTGTCTGTCTGTCTGTCTGTCTGTCTGTCTGTCTGTCTGTCTAATCATTTATTAGTTGCAGTTAGAACAACCTTAAATAAACGAAGACCAACTTACAAAAAGCATTAGAAAGAGCACTTGAAAGATCTTTACATCTTCCCCAACAATTAACTTGGGTAAATGGAGCAGCGGCAGCAGCAGCAGAAGAAGAAGAAAAAGGAGGAGTAGGAGCTGGGAGGAGGAAGAGGGAGGTGGAGGAGGGAGGAGGAGGGAGGAGTAGGAGGGAGGAAGAGATAGGCGGAGAGAGGAGGAGGAGGGAAGAGGAGGGAGGAGGAAGGAGGAGGAGTAGTAGGGAGGAGGAGGGATTAGGAGGAGGAGAGAGGAGGAGGAGGGAGGAGGAGGAAGGAGGAGGATGAGGGAGGAGGAGGAGGCAGGAGGAGGTGGGAGGAGGAGGGGAGGAGGAGGGGAGGAGGAAGAGGGAGGAGGAGAGGGAGGAGGGGAGGAGGGAGGAGGAAGAGGAGGAGGAGGAAGGAGAAGGAGGAGGAGGAGGAGGAGAGGAGGGAGGAGAAGACGCAGGAGGAGGAGGGAGGAGGAGGGAGATGGAGGAGGAGGAGGGAGGAGGAGGAAAGAGGAGGAGGGAGGAGGCGGAGGGGGAGGATGAAGAGGGAGGAGGAGGAGGAATGTGGAGGGAGGAGGTGAGGAGGAGGGATGAGGAGGAGGAAGGAGGTAGAGGGAGGAGGAGGAGGGAGGAGGAGAGAGGATGAGGAGGGAGGAGAGAAGGGATGAGGAGGAGGGAGGAGGAGATGGAGGAAGAGGGAGGAGGAGGGGGAGGAGGAGGGAGGAGAAGGAGGGAGGAAGAGGGAGGAGAAGAGGAGAAGGGAGGAAGAGGGAGGAGAAGGAGGAGGAGGGAGTAGGGGGAGTACGTAGAGGAGGAGGAGTGAGGAGGGAGAGGAGGGAGTAGGAGGAGAGAGGAGGAGAAGGGAGGAGAAGGAAGAGGAGTGATTAGGAGGAGGCAGGAGGGCGAGGAGGCAGGAGGAGGAAGAGGGAGGAAGAGGAGGAGGCGGAAAGAGGAGGAGGAAGGAGGAGGAAGAGGGAGGAGGAGGGAGGGGAAGAGGAAGAGGGTAGGAGGTGGAGGAGGGGAGAGAGGAGGAGGAATATAACGCACATGCCTGTAGATTTAATAATGGCTGAAGTTGTTCCATGTCTTCTTAGAGTTGGCGACAGTGTAAAGAAATATAAAATCTTCAAACTTGATAGAGATAAGGTAACTATTATTTATTTATTCTTTAAGCATAAAAAGATGAGTTACAATGTTATGCATTATGCATTATTTTTATGAAAACTTTGAAAATGCCTTAAAGATTGTATCACTATTTATTATAACTCATATGCCGGTATATAACTATGGACTAAGAGTTTATAAATCTTTGAAAACGATGCAACAATATGACTATAAGTTATACAGAAAAGTTATGCCCCTTGAAATAACTTTTACAGAGTTAAGTCCCCTCGCTGTATAGAAATTACAATGAAAAATGGAAAATTAAATAATATTGGGTAAGCAGCCGATTTCACACTAAAAAAATATCACAGTGGGCTGTGCTGGAATGAAAGGAAGACGTTTAGAAAATTTCATCTCAATCGGATGGGCCGTTCGCGAGCGCATAAAGGACATACGGACATACAGACAGACAGACGGAGGTCGCCTTTTATATATAAGATACCTGGACATTTGTATAACTTTTCGGCTATTTTCGGAAATTGCGCACTTCATCAGTGTTATAATTTGAGTTATTTCCCCTCTAAAAATAGCCGGGTTGTTAAAATCAACGTCTGTGAAAAGAAAGATTGAGCTATTACAAGAAGTTGGAAAATAGTGGCGAAAAGAAAATGGAATTAGCAAAGAAATTCGACATTCCAAAATCAATGCTTTCAGGAATCATAAAAAAATAAGGATCGATATAGAAACATGTTTTATGGTGGCCAAGTTGACAGTCGCAGAAAGAGGAACCGAAAAGAGCCGTTGCATTTAATTAAGGATGTCATGGAAATACATTTTTATTAACTCAAGTGCGGGCACTAAGATAAGAAGACAATTGCAGCCTTTTCATTTCAGAGTGTTAAAAGCGCTGTTATTCTTTAGGTATGTGTGCCAACTGTGTACATTAACACTTTTGGTGTTTCACATATTTGCTGTGTCATACATGCGTTACCATATGCTTGAACTGTTATCTTGATAAGAGGAATTTCTGATAAGAAGAACTATTTCTTTGGTCCCTGGTGATTTCTCCTTATCAGGTCTATGCCCAAATATATTGACATTATGCACAACAAAACACACACGTGTGTGTGTGTGTGTGTGTGTGTGTGTGTGTGTGTGCATGTCTGTCTTTGTATTGTGCATCGCCATTATTATCACCAGCATCATCTTCAGGTTATTCGATTCAAAGACTGGTGTTGAAGTCGTGTAATCATGTCACTTCAGCGGCACAATCAAAGATTTGACATACAACTACATGCTAGTGACACTAACGTGATGATAACGGCCAAACAAACGTAGATAATAAATATTCCACGCATCAGAACCTAGAAGGGTTGAACAGGGTATTGTTGGTATAAGTGCAAAACAATACAATTTTCACCTAGAAAAAGTTGTTTGAATAATTGCAGTAGTTAAATGCAGAGGCAACAAGCAATTAAATTAAATTAAAATGTTTGCATATCCTTTACAGGACATCGCTGTCAACATCATCATCTTTCAGCTGATTGTTGGTTTCTTGGCACGATTACGCTCAGTAGTTTGCCATTGATTTCTTAGCGGTCGGTTGACATACCCCGTAAGTTACCGACGTGATGCGAACCACTGCTGATTCTCACCGTCATCACGTTACTTACGAGAGTATACGAGATTACGGAGAGAAGTCGCTAACCTCTAGGCCAGGAAGTCTGCCAACAAGCAATAGGTTGTACAATTTATTGCCTGGAATATTTCGTAAGAAATGGGTGTCGTAGGGCATGTTAAAACTAACTGAAATAAGAATAAATAACAAAAGCTACCATGAAAATATGAAAAGATTCACAGGAAAATTAGTAAATTGTGCAAAGAGACAAAAGGCTTGTAGAAAATTGCTAAGGAAGTTTAAAACCAACAAAGGACCTTAATACCAGATTAATACACAAAAATTAATGATGTTAATAATAAAAGAACACACACATCAACGGGTTGCCTAAAAACCAAAGATGGCAACATTCCCCCCCCCCCCCCAAAAAAAAAAATCTAATTGTAACTGTATGGTCAAATTATGTGAAAGACCTTTATAACGATACAAGAGTGGAACAGTAATATAGTCCCTATAACAATGAAGGGCTAACAATTGTGAAGATGGAAGTTCAGAATGCTCTTAACAATAAGTACACTGGCAAGACTCCGGGTCCAGACAACGTCACAACATATATTAGGAATGTCTTAGTAGAATATGGAATAGACCAGGTCTCCAAACTGATTAAATCAATATATGATACTGGAGATATACCTTCTGAATTATGTAAATCTATATTTATTGCACTTCAGCAGAAATCAGGAGCTTTGACATGTGATCGAACGACAACAATTGGTATAATGAGCCACAACATGACAATTTTCCTATGAATCATCACGCAAAGAGCTAGGAAAATAATTCAAACCGAAACATGGAACAAACAATGTGGATTTGTAGAAGACAAGGGTACAGTGAAAGCTGTGTATTTTCTGAGAATATTAATGGCGCGTTGGAAGCAGTAAACAAAGACTTTCTTTGCAAAAGATTTCTATCAAGTAAGACATGTCGACGTAACGAAGATGCTTGCATATCTACAAACTGATGCAAAGACCTAGACTTGCAGAAACATACATTGGAAACACCAATCATAAAGACTGATAATGAAGTAGATCTATATCAGCCTGTTAAGTGAGGTGTGAAGGATAATAATGTCTCCATATCTTTTTTCCTATGCAGTAAAAATAGTGTTTGAAATTTACCAGATATGAGATGATTCAACTTTGAGGAAACATCAATAATCTTATACAGTTAAATTTGATTAACCGTCACTCGAGGAACAGTCAGTTTCTGTTATCCGTCATCGCATTTAAAATATACAGAGATACAACATAAAGGACGCTATTTTCAATGTCGCCACTGCCTGGGCTGACCTTACAGTGTCTAACCTAAAGAATGGGTGGAATAAACTCTTTCCTGAATCTATTAACGAAATTGCAGGAACTGAGACTTTTAGTGTTGACGAAATTGTGCAACTGTGCAAAATTGTAGTTGTATTTTAACACAGATGGTTCGGTGTTGAGAGGTAGTAGAAGTGTCTGGGGTTTCTTGGCAAAGGCTAATGGTCGACGTTTGGTGCAGGAGAGCCTGGCATATGATACCACAACATCTAGCTTAAGAATGGAGGTGGAGGCAGTCAGTGCAGCTTTCCGCTGGATGGAGAATACGAGACACACACACATCGTGATTGTAACTGACTCAGAAAGCATGCTGAGTAGGGTGAGGACTGGCAAGCTTCGTGCCGAGTGGCTTGCTTCGCTTCGGAAGTCACGGGTGGCAAGCATCGTCTGAATATTTTCTCCGGGGCTTGCTGGTGTGTTGGGGAATGAACAGGCAGACAGATTGACTGGCTCTGCAAAACTTGGTGGAGTATTGATGCTTGATAAGGCAAACGTGGTTGCGGCCTTGTGGGAGCACGTGTATACCTCGGAGGAGGAAATGGATCACCATGGTCTGGCAAGAATGCGACAGCGTGGAGTGACGAGGGGATCTGGCCGAGGCTCGACGCTTAAAGGAAAGGCGAGACGCACATATAATCAGACTGCTACTGGTACTATTGGTGTTGGAACTCTTCGCTGGCTTCTGAGGATGGGGACGGAGCGCTTATGGGAATGCCCCGAATGCCTAGATGTCGGTTCCTAAATCAATCAATCAATCAATCAGTCAATCAATCAATCAATCAATCAATCAATCAATCAATCTACTATTTAAGAAGAAGAAACTGATGACGATGAACGATCAGTTCTTAACCAAAAACCTACAACTAGCCACTCAGAAGCAGAAACAATGTTATCAAAATGCATCGACCGGTTTGAAATACAAGATGAGGTCATGATATGGGAACAACATAGGAGCTTTGTCCAGCAGTGTTTCGTTTCTTTAAAAAAAAATGTCTAAACTGTCTGTTAATTGTTATATAACTCGCTGTGTGTGAAGGTAAAGTAAGACCTTTGTTAGACACTAACCTACAATATAAAACGTTAGACCTATATATTCTAGGTCACAAGATAATTATGTGAGGTAATCAGTTTCGTTTCTCATCACATTTTCTTTCTAATTAACTTCCATAAGCTTCTGACAATCATTCGATACCCATTTGATGAGTATGGGTTGACTCCAGGGCTGTACTGGTCGACAAAAAAGAGTCCTGCCACAGCGGCAGATTGAAACCTAATCACTGCTTTGGTAGGCGAACAAATCAACTACTATGCCACCCCAACACAATACATACACTGTCAAGTACGCCGTTGTTTCTTTGTGGGAGTTGTAATAACTCAGTGGTTGGCATTCTTGGTCCCAGGCTCGATGCTCATGTATTCGAATTCTCTTTGTGAGAGTTGTAATAATGCAGTGGTTGGCATCCTTGGTCCCAGGCTTGATGCTCATGTATTCGAATCCTCTTGGAAGGTTTTTAAATTGTCTGGGAAGTAAAGGAGGCCTGCGTGATATTGACCACACCAACCGATTGGTTTAAAATTATGAAACTAGTACCATTTTCCAATACACCTTATGACGATGGAAGTGATGGCAGTGACAAGGGCTTTCATATGGCTGGAATAACAGAATTATACTAATGTTTGTGTACTAAGTAATCCAATCAGCATGATTAGGAAGGTAGATGCGGGGTTCTGTACCTAGACAGTGGATTGAAACGTTGCCGAGGTCTGCTGTTCGCAGAGTCACGTTCATCTTCGTTCCAGGACATGCGGGAATTGAGAAAAATGAACGAGCTGATAAACTTGCCGGCTCTGCTCCCATTGCTGATGGCCAGCCCATAGATCGTGCCGATATTGTCAATGCCCCTAGAGAGATTTGCAGAGTCGGGGGATTTGAGACCAATGAATCCACATCGTTGTGTATAATGAAAGACTTGGAACTAAGAACTGGCACTGCCAGAAACGAGAGGCACATCGGGAGAACCAGGAACTTCGTTAGCCAACACAGAACAAGCAATATTAGCATCTGGTCTCTGATGCATATGTGGGGGAGGGGTGATCTGGATACTCATGGACATGGCCGGAGTGCAAGGTTACCCGAACAGATAATGTAACTAACTAACTAACTAACTAACTAACTAACTAACTAACTAACTAACTAACTAACTAACTAACTAACTAACTAACTAACTAACTAACTAACTAACTAACTAACTAACTAACTACCTGACTGACTGACTGACTGACTGACTGACTGACTAACTAACTAACTGACTGACTACCTACCTGACTGACTGACTGACTGACTGACTGACTGACTAACTAACTAACTAACTAACTACCTACCTACCTATTTACCTGACTGACTGACTGACTGACTGACGGACGGACGGACGGACGGACGGACGGACGGACTGACTGACTGACTGACTGACTGACTAACTAACTAACTAACTAACTAGCTGACTGACTGACTGACTGACTGACTGGCTGGCTGACTGGCTGTCTGGCTGGTGGGCGGCGGGCGGGCGGGCGGACTGACTGACTGACTGACTGACTGACTGACTGACTAACCTAATGGCATTAAAAGGGAGACTTGTCTATGTTTGTCACCACAGTTTTGCACTAAAGCAGGAGAAGTATGCCAGAAGAAACACAACAGCAACATAGTTGATTGGAGGAGCTATCAGCAAGTGTCACTCAAGGTGTCATTATCTAGAAACATTAACCATGTGATAGCGGTGACTGCAACAGGATAACATAAAAATCCACCCAGAAGTGAATAATCTTTTCTTGTTCAGGTGCCTGACTGGCGCAGACAGGCGATAACGAGTCTTCAGCTCTCTATGCCTGCTTCTTCTTCTTCTTTCGTTCGCTTGAACATTGTCTATAACTGCAATGGTGCTCTTGTATAAATTTAATTGTTTTTCTTTTAGTTCACTCAGAGGTCCATATAGTTTTTCTTCCATTTTTTTTTTCTCCAGGCCAGAAGGTTTGCCTTGATTTGGTTCTCTATGCCATCTGATATTTTGATGAAGTTGGTGTCGCTTATTTTCTAAATGTTTGCTTAGCTGTTTAAGCTTTACAGATACAGCTTTCCCTGCCTTCCGTTGCCTCTATTGCCTAGTCATTTGATTGCAGACCTATGAGTTCCAACTGTAGTTCAACCGGCACATCGTCAAGGTTACAACCAAACGGATTCTGGAACAGAAGTCCGTCAATCTCAATTCTGTCAAGATCTGAAAATCTCTTCAAAAATGCTTCTTCATGTCACAAATAATTGTTTACCTTCTGAAAATCGAGGTTGACATCTTCGACGATTGTAGCGCAAGATTCTTTCAAACAGTGAAAATGAAAAAAAAAGGTTTTCTCCTTTCAGTTGCGCTTTAGACAATGACAGCTTTCTCTGAAATCCTTTGATGATTCTGTAGAGATCACAAACGAGGTTATTCTTTCCCCGAAGTTTCAAGTTCGAATCATTCATGTCGGATGTGATGTCGATAAAAAATGACAACTTTGACAGCCATGTAGGATCTGACAGTTGTGGATCAGCTCTATCTTTTTTCAGTGAGGAAAACATCTATTTCATTTCGGAGCTTGTAAACACGAAACAGGACTTTA
Source organism: Cepaea nemoralis (assembly GCA_014155875.1). NCBI lineage: Eukaryota > Metazoa > Mollusca > Gastropoda > Stylommatophora > Helicidae > Cepaea > Cepaea nemoralis. The sequence continues at coordinate 415,410 of JACEFZ010013227.1, forward strand.
CGGCAGCTGAGACACCTCACTGATGTGGGATAAACAGAATTCAGAATCAATTTCTCAAAGAAAAGCCTGGAACTGACGGTGATTGAGTGCATGTCCCCGAAAGAAGTTCACAGCAGAAACAACTGGTTTCAGTACACAAGAAATATCTAAATCTTTCCCACAGATGGCTTGATGATGTATGATGCAGTGTATTAACAGAGTGCCCGGAATTTGCAAATCTTCCAAATGATTCCTGATCTGCCCCAACAGACCCTTCCTAACTTCAGCCATGTTGTTTCCCTTATGAAATGTAACACATTGAAGCTGATTCCACTGACGGTTATAGTCTTGCAAATTTTTGTGTGTGCATTTCCACGAAAATGTCTTTTCCAGTTGTTGTTCCATGCATGCTGAAAACTGATGCCAATTCTTACGTTATCTGAAAGTCCAAATTGACACCAAGAATGAATACGAAAGGATGTGTACTCGAGAGAACAGTAGGCTCACCCAGCGCCAAAGAATACCACAAAAAGTTCCTAGCTTTCCCGCGTATCTGTAGCACAATGTTCTTTCCAATTTCTTCTGTTCTCCGCATAACTAAACTTGCCGAATGCTGATAGTTCCAAACAAATCGGCTTTCTCAGGACACAAGTCATTTGCTGCTCCCATCATAAACTCTTTGATGAAGTTGCCATTAGTAAACGGTTTTCCTCGTTCTGTCATCTTATGCACTCTTTTGTAACTGTATGAGTGACAGATTCATTTTCCGTAAACTTTCTCGTGAAGAGATTTCTTTGTGTTTCTAAACTACGTTTCATGGACTCATATTCCCCAGAGCGTAACTTTCCAGAAAACTCTGAATATGTTGATAGATGGTTTGTTTCGCAGTGACGCCTAAGATTGTACTCTTTCAAAACGGCAACACTTTCGCTGCAAATTACGCAACTGGTTTTCTGATCCTTTGTTTCCACAATTCTTCATTGAAACTTGACACTTGGCGTCCACTTTTCATTTCTTAGTAGCCATAATGAAGGGCGAAGTAAATAGGATCTGAAAGTGAAAAAAGACATTGAATTAGAAACACAATTAAAATCCTATTTAATCACAAGAAAAGCAGAGGACTAGTGGCCACTAGTGAAGCTATGGCTCACCAAAGGTACGTATAATGTTTATAGATACCTTTGGTTATATAATAGTTCACATAATAAGGTTTGCAATATATATAAATACGTCCGGCTTAAATAAACAGCCTAAAGCAGTGTTTTTCAACCGCGAGTGGCAGCCTTGGGTTCCACCGAAACAGACCGAAATCGCCTAAATTGCAACATTTCTGCCCATCTGTTTTATTACATAAAGTAGGACAGACACTTGGATCATCGCACAGAGTTCACTGAGCTACGTAAGCATTTGCGTAAGGATCTGCTCCAGCATAAAGGTTGAAAACACTGGCCTAGAGACCAGCTCGATTAATACGTTGACCGGGAAATGTTTCTGAGCGTGATAACGCGATACTTCTATGGCATTTTTATGCTATGCTACTTTATTGCCTTTATTCACACATGTACTTCACTTACTATCACTGTCAAACAAAGAAATCCTAGTTTCATACCTGTAAAATGGATACAGACACAAGGAAATAAATATTTCTGGAGCGTCGGACCTGTGTTGATAGACGGACGCATTTGGGTGCGGGAAAGATGCGTGTTTGTGAATGTTGCCATGGTAACGTCAGAACTACGACGAGCCGGGGAAGGACTGGCGATGGCGCGAAATAAACAAAGATTACAATGAACAAGAAAATCTAGAAATACTAATTTAAAATTGGAAATAGTACATTTAAGGCACATAGCAGCCTTTTAAGATATATATGAAGATATAAATGGAATCAGCATTGGAGGACGAAACATCAATAACATTAGATATGCAGATGATACAGTATTGATTGGAGAGAATGCGCAGGATCTGCAACAATTAATAGATGCGATTGTTGTACACAGTGAGCAACTGGGGTTATAATTAAATTGTAAAAAGACACAGGTTATGGTTGTCACTAGGAAGAACGAAATACCACAATGTAATATACAAGTAAATGGGAATATTCTTCAACAAGTGAATCGGTACAATTATCTCGGAACAGTATATAACATCTGATGAGAGATGCCTTGAAGAGATTAGAACAAAAATCGCCATGGCGAAAGTAGCCTGTAGCAAGATGGAAAACATTCTGACCAATAAAAGGATGTCAATTGAAACGAGAAAAAGAGTGTTGAGGTGATACATAGAGCCTGTTTTCTTGTGTGGATGTGAAACTTGGACAATGAGCAGTCAAGCTAAAAAAAAATCTGATTGGCTGCAGAAATGTGGTTTCTGAGGAAAATGTGAAGAATACCATGGACAGAGAGAAAAATCAATGACCAAGTACTATAGGAGACAAATGACAGTCGTAAATTGATTAGAGAAAATAGACGTAGACAGTCAAAATTGTTTGGACATGTTATGAGAAGAAATGGATTGGAGAACTTAGTGACAACTGGCAAGATCCAAGGGAACAGACCAAGAGAGAGGAAAATACCTGGGTGGCTTGGCCACATGGCATAGACGAGACAGGAACATTGAGCTGATCCACGACTCTGGTGATCGAGTGAAATGGCGAGTCATGACCGCCCACGCTTTCCGGCATGGCACATGATTGATTGATTGAGCAGCCAGGAAGTCTCCTCACGTGTGAAGATCTCCTAGTATTCTACACAATATTTAAATTTAATTTGCATCACAGCGTCTCGTGTTCCATACGTTTTATCAAGCAAATTCTAGTACCGTTGGTGGGCCTGATGAACTGACGTCGCGGGCCGGATGCGGCCGTAGTTTGGTGGCCCCTGATCTAGAAGATCTTAACATCGACGAAAACTGGCTTGTAAACAGCTTGCCCATTTTAAATGTTACAGTTTTTTGGCATGAACAGTGATGAATGGCATGATTCTTTACAGAATAGACAGGGGCCGACCATACGAAAATGGACACAGGACAACGAAGTCATCTTGAGCATGACAATACATGAGGCAAGGGAACTGGCAAGACGTCGAGAGTCTTGTCTGCTGCCAGTGATGAGAGCGACGACTGCAAAGGACTTGGTACACCATAATAATGAAGCGATAATAGTGTCCGTTCAGTTTTGCTGATGTTTTTTCCTTTGCTTGTATTTGTTAATTAAACCTTAGTTCACTATGAAAGTCTGGCAGTGTGACATAATACGTTACGACTTGTTCTCATAATTCCTTCTTACTTTGCAAAACTATCTCAGGAAGTATGACTGATGAAAACAATGCTAACGTTTTAAGTTCAAACACTTCTTTGCAACGTAGAGAACAGCGCTGACGCGTGAAATGTGAAAACAGTGTGACTGCCAATGATTACCGCCCTGACACGCTTACGACATAACCTAATTGAATGCAGTAAACAGCCTGACACTTACTGTGATCAAGATAAGACAGCGTGGTCGGAAAGGCGTGAAATGTACGTTCCCCAAACTGAATGGTAGACGTAGTGGAGACCTCTTATTAATTTGACAAATATGGCCAGACTATTTATACTTATTAGGCTGTCAGGTGTGAGTTAAGTGTCAGTTTGGGTAGGCCTCGATCACCGAGCATTACCATATATATATATATATATATATATATATATATATATATATATATATATATATATATATATATATATATATATATATATATATATATATATATATATATATATAAATATATATATATAATCGTTGCCAGAGAATCCGCAATTTGCATTCGCAACTGCTAGCGCTAACAAGACAAGTCACCTGAACAAGTCAAGCAGCTTCATACGGGGGGAAATGGCACGTTGCAAGAACACCAAAAGACACGTGGCATCCAAGATGCGCAGCGTGGGAGCCGACAAGAAGACGAGAGCAGAGAATCTACTTGCGAGCTGCAGCAAACAACAAGAACCTCAAGAAACCTCTAACGAAACTACCACGAGGAAGGACGACGACAGCCCACCACAAACAAGAGCCAAACCTCATAAGAAGCAGAGGGAGGAGAAAGACACCAGATTCGGAGGCATCGACTCACCGACAAGCAAGTGGGTTGTCAAGCGTATCCAAGTGGGGCTATCAGACGAAGAAATCCTGAAGCAGCTTCGAGAAGAGAATCTTCACATCCGATTCTTGAAGGTGGAGCAGCTCCTCACGTACTCCAAGATTCCCACAACCTCAGTGGTGGTGATGACAGAGGGCAGTGAGCTTTCTCTATTCAAATTTCTACCATTTATTGTGAGGCTTCGGAGATCAGCTTTAACAATCCTATTGTTCAGAGAGAACCACAAGAGATAGATGCATTTTCTGGGTTAATAACAGCATTCATCTCATTGCACCAATTCATCACTTTTTCAAGTGTCGCCTGCAGCTCCTGAGCTGTTTGATTTCTGTCCCTCCCCTGCCTGTATGCGAGAACATCATCTGCAAATGTTAGTATCCTTCCAGCGCCTGGTGCTTCGAGGCTTACAATCTTGCTCGTATACACGTTGAAAAACACAGGTGAAATTGCTGACCCCCGCGGTAGCACGGGGCCTATGATACATGGCTCAGAGGCCCATGTACCCACCCGGAGAACCACTCTGCGAGAATACAGAACAGTTGCAATCCAGCTCACCAACCAAGGACAGACTCTCATCTCCATCAAAGCGTACATCAAAATATCATAGCTGACGCTGTTGTACGCGACCTGGAGACCGAGTGCTGTCACCACCGTTTCATGTCTGTTTTGGAACCATCATAAACATCATATGCAACGGTGGCTGCATTCGCCAAAGTATCCTTCTCTGGTCTGTAACTTCCCAAATCTTTCGGGAGGAGTTTTTCGCTTTCTAAATATTCATGAAGCTTAACAGCAACGATCTTCCCCAGCACCGTGTCATATTTAAAGCGCTTAAGTGCTCCCAGTGACTTGGTCTATCCCCTGGGTGATCATGGGAGTGACCATCTATCCTGTTCAGTATTGATTGCTAAGTGCAACAAGACCAACGTTCTGTTGTATGTAGTTGTGCTGCTATATTTCTGTTATTCTTACCATACAAGTGGAAATGTCACGTTACACTTTGAATATTTTTCACGAATGTTTTATAATGTTGCTTTACACCATGAATGTATGATGTTTAAAATAGTTCTAACACACCAGGGTGAATGTTTGGTTTTGCTATGATTCGCTTTCTGTAAGCATATTTCCTATTGTTGTTGTTTGCCACAGTTGTAATATGCGAAAGAGTTGACACAAATCCCAGTTAAATGTTATGGTACATTGTTGTGCTTGTGTTTGAAGCATCATTGCTATGGTGTATACATTACCCAAACTATGTAAGTGTAAATGGTGTGCGTAGCCATTGCAGGTAGGTGACGAACATGTGTTCATGGAAACTCACTTGAGGCTAACACGGAGACTGATCACCGGCAAATAAATGCGCAAATCATGCGCTCTGATGTTGACACGGTTAACACTTGATCTGCTAAACCAACTTTCGTGAAGGGGCGGCTGCATAAAAAAAAAGCAACCTTGTATCTGCATGAGAGACATAGACTTAGGACACTTCAGTTCATCTTAATATGAAGGCAACAAATATAACCGACTGGACTTTTTACACTACGTAAAAGTCCTTCCGAATCGACAGAGTTAGAGATAAAGAGAGAGAGAGAGAGAGAGAGAGAGAGAGAGAGAGAGAGAGAGAGAGAGAGAGAGAGAGAGAGAGAGAGAGAGAGTTAACCTGGATGGAGAGACATATTGAGACATTACCACTATGATAAGATTTTATATGTTAGATCCCAGAAACCTCACAATCTTTGTCCGTCAATTTCTAGCCCCCAGACAGAGTGCCAGATTCAACAATCCTGTTTATGGAAAGCGAGGAGCGAACTGGCAGGGAAAGACTCCAATTCGATGAGATTTCTCGCCCATCTAACCCAAGGCGAAATCTCATGCTGAGACCGGTAGTCCTGTTATACAACTAACTTTTAGGTAACGTATTTTGTCATATTTGTATGTTGGTGTTAAATCACAATACTGTTGTACATTATTTAATACGACAATAATTTCATTTCTAGTCTTTGGTGAATGTGTTGTGTTGTTCTATATCACAATTTCACTATCATCATACCAAAAATCATTATATTATCATAGCTTTTTTTTTTTAATGTTGCATATCCCTTACAGGACTTTGCAGTCAATACCAGCATTTTTCAGCTGCTGTTGATGTACTCGGCACATTTTACGTTCAGTAGTTTGCCAATACTTTCTGAACGACCGGTTCCCGTACCAATACGTTATAACACAATGCGACACGGTCTGCTGCACAAAACGGTTGCAGCTGAGATTCGAACGCCTGGTAAGCGGCTCACGAACCACGTTCGCAAGCCTTTGGCCAGGGAGATCGGCTATTTTCATATTATCGTAGTATTCTGATGGATTTATTGACGATATTATGAACATCTAGAAAGTAAATAAACACAGTGATAGTTTGTTTAGCTCATAGTTATATCTAAATAGTTTCCAAGTATATGTAATTGTGTATGTTTACATATTTACTTTCAATATTTGAGTGGGATCTGGGAGGGTGGGCCGGGGGGGGGGGCGGGGGGTGAGGGTCTTTATATTAACCAGGGATGGGAGATTGTCAGGGAGGAAACCTGCCCTACCTAGTATTTCTTTAATACACGTAAATCTAGGCATCCAAACTCCTCCTTGCTACTCCTTGGGGATACCCAGACCAGCGGCATTTAATTTTCTACGAGCCATTTTCAGCTTTGCACTATGGTATCCAGTGACTTTGTCTGTTTCAGCCAAAATAGAGACACTTCCCGAATTTGCTTGCTTGGATTTGGAGCTCCGGGGATTTGAACCAACACTCACTACAACCTCAGTGTGAGCGCTAACGTAATTAATGACAATACGGGAGACAGCTGGGGACTGGTATAGAATCCAGGTCAAACTCAATTACTGACAGTAAGTACCAATGTTCACCCTGTTTATTGTACTCTCTAAAGTACACGTCTCCGTGGTGAAAGACTTACGCCCGCACATCGTAATCCTGGGTACCCAAGTTCGAAACACAGCTGCGCGCGATTTGGCAGCACACCGTGTTGCCTTGGCTTTGCGTTGGTATCGTTGCCGGTGGTTCAGAAAGCAATGGCAAGCTACTGAACGTAAACTTGCCAAACGATCACAGCGGCAGAAATTCTGGTGTTGACTGCGATGTCCTGTAACAAGGATATGCAAAAAAAAAAAAAAACCAAGAGGACCTCAAGCATGCTCCACTCAAACTCAATATATAGTAGACTAGACGTGATGGTGGCTAGTAATGAGTTGATGAAAATGAAGGCGCTGAACACCTGAAACACTTCTATACCTCGGACATTCTTCTAACTGTTATTTCTGGCAATATGGCGTGGAACCCATTAACATACTTCCGCTGTATACAAGCAGAAATGTGTGGGAAACATTCCGTGGAAGCTGAGAGTTGTGTTAGTTCATTAGATGATAGGATGGTGAAATACAGAGAAAATCATATATCTTTGTCAGAATGTTTGTGGTTTGGCCTTGACAGAAAATAATGAAAAAATTGTGATTGACAAAATAATATGTTTTTAATTTTAAAACAACCGCCAATAAAGTCATAAAAAGCATATGATAGATAGATAGGCAGACAAACAGACAGATAGACAGACAGATAGACAGACAGATAGACAGACAGATAGATAGATAGATAGATAGATAGATAGATAGATAGATAGATAGATAGACCAGATAGATAGACAGACAGCAGATAGATAGATATATAGATAGATAGATATAGATAGATAGATAGACAGATAGATAGATAGATAGATAGATAGATAGATAGATAGATAGATAGATAGATATAATGAAAGTCTTATTTTCAAGGTTTTAGGAATTGGGGCCAACCAGGCCCGTCTGACATTCTGACCCTTTATTCGCTAGTTCCTCTCATAGCATTCCGTTCATTCATCATCTCTTTAGATAGATAGATAGACCGACAGATAGATAGAGTAAGTGGACAGACAGGACAGATGGATAGATGGATGTGATAAGATAGATTAGATAGATAGATAGATTAGATAGATAGATAGATAGATAGATAGATAGATAGATCAGACAGGTAGGTAGGTATAATAAAGGAAGACCAGACATACATACAGACGAACGGACTGACGGCACGAGGGATGGACGGACGGATGGATGGAACGAACGAACGAACGAACGAACGAACGAACGAACGAACGAACTTTATTTTCAAAGGGTAACAAATTGGGCACGCAGGCCCGTCTTACATTCGGCCCTTCCAATCACTCATCTTTCGTTCATCAGTGCATAGTGCATTCACATAGGAAAAAAAACATTGTCAAATGAATGTTGTAAACATAAACAATGCATGTTACCATGTTATGAGACAAATCCCCCACCCACCCACCCATCCCCTATCCATCCGCGTGTCCCCCACACACACATCCACCACCCAACCACACACATACCACAGGCACATACATGCCCCCATCCATCCACCCATCCCCCAACCCACACATCCTACACACACCTCCACATACACCATCTCCCCACCACACAACATCTCCCACCCACCACACATCCATCCACACACATCCCCCACCCACCCACACACAAACCCAGGCACACATGCATGCATCCACCCATCCATCACCTACCCACACATCCCCCACCTTCACACATCTCACCTCCCACACGCACACATCCTCCACCCACTCCATAATCTACCAACACTCACCCACACACATATCCTCCACCACCCACCCACACACACCCAACCACTCAGCCAAACACACATTCTCCAACCACATATCCAACACCCACACACGCATATTCCCGCCAACTCCCATATCCCGCACCTACACACACACAAAACCCCACCCACCAACACATCCCCCACTTACACACATCCCCCACCAACACAATCTCCCCCACCATCACATCCCGCACCCCACACCACACATCCCCCACCCACCCCCAAACCTACACACACTCACCCTCCCACACATCCTCCACCCACACACTCGCCAACCACCCCCTACCGATCTCCAATCCACAATCACACATCCCTTTACTACACATCTCACCACCCATACACTCACTCACACATCCCCACACCCATACACACATCCCCACCCACCGACACAATCCTCATCCAAACACACACACCCCATCACCAACATATATCCCACCCACACACATTCGCAGCTCACACACATCTTCCTACCCATACACATATCCCCCACCCATAGACTCATCTCTCACACACATCCACCCACTCACGTACTCATCCATCAACCACTCACACCCACACATCACCCACCCACCCATCAACATATGCATCTCTCATCTACCCTCCCACCCACACACACCCAACCACCCAGCCAAACACACATCCCCCATCCTCACATACATCCTTCATCCACCCGCATATCCCACACCTCCCCCACCCCTCACACATCTCCCCTCCCACACAACACCCCACCCATAAACACATTCCCCCCACACACACACATCCCCCCACATGCATTCCCCATACGCATCCCCGCCCACACATCTCTCACCCACACACACACATCTCCCCACCCACCCACACATCCCCCACCTACAAACATCCTCACCACCCACACATACATCCTCCACCCACTCACATTTACCCCATCCAAACTCACACACTCCCACCCACACAGACATATCCCATTCACAGACACACCCCACACCCAATCCCCACACCCATCACACACCCATCCTCCAACCCACACACATCTCCCACACACCCATTCACCCACCCAAATACACATTCCCTACCCACATCCCCAACCCACCAACACCCACATACTTCCAACCATCCTCCCAAATATCCCCACCCACACACACATCCCTCACACACCACACATACATCCCCCACCGACCACACATCCCTTCACCCATCCACACATCACCCATCAACCCACACACATCCCCACACACAACCCCTCCACACATACATTCCCCACAACCCCCACACACACACATCCCTCACATACACACCCACACACACATCCTCACATCTAGACACATACATGATGCCTCACATGATCACTGAAACTAATAAGAACAAACTCCCACACTTTACACACAGTTGAGACACTGACGATTGTCGTGAGCATTCTCGCAAAAATTGTAAGAAATAGAGAAAAAATTGTACATATACATTGTGTAGCGTAAACATTAGTGAGGCAATTCAACTCTCTCTCTTTCCTCTATCACACACCACACACACACTACACATTCTCTCTCTCTCTCTGCTCATCTCTCTCTCTCTCTCTCTCATCTCTCTCTCTCTCTCTCTCTCTCCCACTCACTAACTCTCTCACTCACATTACAGTAACGTTATATTATACATGGTAACATAAAGTGGCATACTTAATGATAATATGAAAGATGAGAATACACAAAAAATATGGAATGGCATGTTACAGGACATGTATGCACCCAACTCTCTCTCTCTCTCTCTCTCTCTCTTTCTTTCTTTCCTTCTTACACAGGCACACACACACACACGCGCGCGCACACACACAATCATTAACTCTCTCTCTCTCTCTCTCTCTCTCTCTCTCACTCATACTCCCTAACTCTCTCACTCACTCTACAGTGTTGTACATGTGTTCATATTATAAATGATAACATCAATTGGCATTCAAAATGATAATATGAAATGAGAATACACACAAAAAATGGAATAGCATGTTACATGACATGCATGCGCTCAAATCTCTCTCTCTCTCTCTTTCTCTCTCTCTTCTCTCTCTCTCTCTCTTCTCACCAACACACACACACACACATACAGAAACTCACAAACAATGCACACACACACACATACACACACACACACACACACTACACGCACACTAACACATCCATTCTCCCACTGTCTCTCTCTCGTTTGCTCACTCTCTCTCTCTCACTCTCTCTCTCTCTCTCTCTCTCTCTCTCTCTCTCTCTCTCTCTCTCTCACTCGCAATCACTATTTCACCCATTAAGTCGCTCTCTCCATCTTTAATTCACTCTATATCACACTCTCATTCACTCTCACTCACACACAGACAGACACAAACCCCCACGCTATCAAATGCACATTCCCTCGCATACACACGAAAGCATATACACATACACACACGAGCATACACACAATATACACACGCAAATACACACATATATCCACGCACACATACACACATCCACACCCATAGACACATACTTACACACTCCCTCGCATACACTGCATGCATGCGCACATACACACAAACATATGCACATACATACACGAACATACACATATATACACACGCAACATACACACATATACACACGCACATACATATAAACTAAACACACACACATGTATGTACACATAAACACACATATAAACATTCACACAAGCACACACACATACACACATTTACACACACTTACACATACACTCCCATACGAACATTCAGAAATACACACACATACACCCACATACACACGTGTAAACACACACATACACACATATGGGGACACACGTACACACACCCACCCATCCACCCACACACTTACTCACACATAATCTCACCCTCTCACTCACACTCACCCATTTACTCTCTAAACCACACTAACTCACTCTCTTACTCGCACACACAGACAAGTACACAGAGACCCACACTCACCCTCTCTCTCTCTCTCTCTCTCTCTCACTCATTCACTTCTCATGCACTCTCTCACACATTCACTGTCTCTCTCTTACACACTCACTCGCTCTCACACTCACTCACACACGCACATACACACATACTCACACATTCTCCCCCTCACTCACTAACTCACTCTCCCTCACTCACTCATCCACTCGCTGGCTCTCTCACACTTACTCACTCACTTTCTCACTCTCTGACACAGACAGGTAGACACACAACACAACCTCTCTCTCACACTAACTCATTCTCTCACTTAATCTCTCACACATACGTGCACACAGACATTCACTTACTCTTTCACTCACGCAAGCATACGTGCATACATACTCTCTCACTTTCTCTGTCTCATACTCACTCTCTCACTCACACTCTTTGTCATTCACTCTCTCACCCACTCTCTCACCCACACAGTGAAAAATGATAGTGAAAAATGATAGATAGATAGATAGATAGATAGATAGATAGATGGATGGATGGATGGATGGATGGATGGATGGATGGATGGATGGATGGATGGATGGATGGATGGATAGATAGATAGATAGATAGATAGATAGATAGATATACAGACATTCAATGAGAGAGCGAAAGACATACATTTTTAAGTCAGACACTTAGATAGAAAGAGTGCACTTGCGACTCTCGAGAACGTGAGCACAGATGCTAACAACAATCCTGCATATATTCTGGAAGATGGGAGGCTGAGAGCGTAGAATCGTTACCGTCGGCTGCTCTACACGCTGCCTGCAGGGTACGCATACAAGAGCTGAGACGCCCGCGATCTTGACCAGAACTCCGGATGGGACGGTCTAGTGAGTTTTCCAGATTGCACATTGTTCTATTGATTCCGTGATGTAGTATCTATTTACCATGTGTATTGCTGCTGGCTTCGTGGAATGATATTGTAATTAAGCAGCGGCTGTGGGTATTGTCTATAGATGTGCTTAGTTAGAATTCTCAATGTGTTACAATTGTTGGTTTTACTATTGGTTGCGTTTAAGTTACTGTTTTGATTTGTTACTGTTGATATTGTAGGCATGCGTCTGTGACTCAGGGATTGTGAAGGTAATTTCAGAGTCGACATACTGGGTTCGAAGTTTCGAATCGCGCAGCGCTGAATTTTACAATGATAAGAATGTCGGCCGTTAACAAAGCAATGGCAAACTACTAAACTTACGATTTACCAGAAAATCACAAACAGCTAATAAATGATGATGTTGACTGCGACGTCCTGTAAAAAAAAAACCATGTACCGAACTTTTATTTTAGGAACGATGTGCAACAGATACATGGTGTTTGTAAAGTCTCATTACACTTTGCATGTAGAATAAATTTGAAAAAAATTTTTTTTTTCTTCCGTTGGTAACACCATTCTGTTTGGAGTGTAAAGAATTACCCCGGCAGACGACAGCCATTCGTAGCATATTGCTTCACGAAGGACTGAGGAACATATTTTTTATAACATCATGTACTTCATTTTTCAAATTTGTTCTGCAAACAAAGTGTAGAGAGACTTTATAAACACACTGTATGACACGCTATGTACTGTGCGAAGCAGTCAACGTGATCGACAGAATAAAAGCGCTCTAACTCTTAAACTTCCGGTACGCTAATGGCGGGTAGGGAGGAGGTTCAACTCCTATACCAGTCAGCTGGAATTAAATGTCGATTTCTCGTCCAGGAAACATTGGTAAACATTTTTTTTTTAAAGTTACATATCCCTTACAAGACGTTGCAGTCAACACAAGATTTTTTCAGCTGCTGTTGATGTTCTTGGCAAGATTACGTTCAGTAGTTTGCCATTGATTTCTGAGCGACCGGCTCACATACCCCTTAGTAACCAACGCGACGCGATCCGCTGCCGAATCTCGCGCAGTTGTGTTAAGTGGTTATACGGGATTACGGAGAAAGTCGGTAAACCCTTTGCAGGGAGAACGACATTGGTAAACTACTAAACGTAAAATTGTCTAGGAAAATCAACACCTGGTTGATCGCGATGTCCTGCAATAGACAAGCAATGTTTGTTTTTAATGTAAATGTACTGTGGCAACTTCATAAGGTTAGTTAGTCAGTTAGTTAACTTCACGGCAAAGGGTCGCCACATTATGCTCCGTTCCTGTGTCATTGAAGATTACCAAATGTTCCTCACTGCCCCATGTTAAATGTGGAACAGTTGGGAGTCTCAACAAACCAACAGCCCGCAGAGGTATACTATGCATCACGCTTCATAAGTTTGATCAGTCATTGCCTTCCGTGCCACTTTGCCAACCCATGGAACATTTTAATTGTTTGTCTCGAATATCTTCAATATCCCCGGTTGTCGCAACGTTCCCCTGGCCTTCTCTTCTCATAAAGCGACCAGCAGTTGCTACAGCCTTGTCCTGATGGGAGTAACCAGTTCGTTTCATGAATTTGAGACCTACAACACTTGAAATGTTTGGTCTTTTTATCTGCTCATACCATTCTTAATATTTTGCAAAACAGCAGATTGAATGCACACCTAGTTTCCGTCTAGTCTTGGTATTCAAGGATTCACAACCATACGGCAGTATTGGTATTATGTAACATCTTAAAACACGTATTGTGACTTTAAAGGACAGGAATCTACTACGCAGAATATTTTTTCTTCTCGTGGAATGCTGTCTTTCTTTGGATGCTTCTTAAGCTTATATCTGGATTGATTTGTCCATCTGTCGTGACCATCTCTCCCGGGCAGTTAAATCTCTCTACTAGCTTCAATAAAATGCTGGTGCTGACTGCAATGTCATGTAAAGAATATGCAACTAACATAACGTTAACTAGCTTCAGTGTTACCGCACTTGCAGTCACTGTACACTCTGACTGCCTGGTTTTCTTGGTCGAGATTAGAACGTTTTAGGTGTTTGTGTTGTTTAGTTTTCCTTATCTTCTTAGTTTGTGGTTACGATGTCTATCAATCCCTGAAATTCATTGTCGATTCTTGCATATACGCATTGTGTCATCAGTATCACGTAGATATGTAAATTTTGCTCTCCAACATTCGTATCTGGGTGTATCTCTAGTAGAGCTCATTATATTCTCCATGGACAATAAATACATGCATAAATAAATAGTGTGCCAACGCAACTCTGCCTGACGACTTGTTTTAAATGAACTGTTCGAGACCAGTCTGACGTCGACAAGTATAGACAATACGAGAAATAACGGCTGCACCAGGATATGGCACTATAACACGGAAACAGGTATATGTGGCTCCTGAGTTAGAGAGAGAGAGAGAGAGAGAGAGAGAGAGAGAGAGAGAGAAAGAGAGAGAGAGAAAGAGAGAGAGAGAGAAAGAAAGAGAGAGAGAGAGAGAGAGAGAGAGAGAGAGAGAGAGAGAGAGAGAGAGAGAGAGAGAACAAACACAGACACAGTTTGCATGCCCTACAATGAATTCCACTCTGGTGAACAGAAATAACATCATTTAAGATGAAAATTTAAAAGCAATAATAATAATAAAATATAAAAATAATACTACAATAACGTGAAGCAAATACTACAAATATGCCATTAAGTATAATTGCCTGCTACCTAAAAGTAATTTTATAACTCTTAAATCTTTGCCATGGATTGATGAATGAATGAATAAATAATCAGCTATATGACTAGACATTGTTCTAAACATTTAGATGGAGATGATTTAGATATAACTTGATTTCTATGTTCTAAATGTGTGCCCTATCAGCCTCACTTGATATTAAAAGTATTAATCCTAGCTGTAAATAAAAGAAACATGAGGCATGAAAGAAAGTATAAAACATAAATTATATAGTTAACTGCCTATGTTTGTGATTGATTGCGTTTAAAAAAAAAACAACCTCCACGGCTTAGTTAGCCAACCAATAACTACATTATGGCGAAGTCCTTGTAAAAGTGAAGGGCCGTTTTATTCGCTTTGAGGTATATTGAGTATATGGTGACGGCCCCATTATTTTAGAACAACCGGCACTGGGTGGTGCAGTCAGTATCACGCCGGCCGTCTTTTATTACACATGACAATTAGTGAATGCAACTGTAGGCTGGTCTACTGAAAATTACTTCGATGGGGATTAAAACACACGACCACCGCGCCGACAGCAAGCATGCTAGCCACTGCACTGCCGCTACCTCCCTCGATGAATTTGGGTTCTGTCGCTTAAAAGTCGCTTAAAAGTCGACAGGGTCGACTTCATTGCACCGGGTTTTATCCCATATGGCTCGGTCTCTTTCCCCAGTACGGAAAGCGTCGCACAAAGCACGAACTCCGTAGCTTTTAGCGACGACCCACAGGAGTCTCCGAAACATTTAACTCGTAAACCGAAGGGTGCGGTCCGGAATCGAACTCACAACCTTCAGGGCACGAGTCAAACGGCTTGACCACTTCGCCACAGAGACTCCCCTCTCGATGAATTTGGGTTGTGTGATACTCCCGACAGTAACGAGAACCTGCCTGGCCATTATCAGTGATCCATTAGTAGATGAGGCTTTGCTGTGTCAGTACGTATCAGCCCACGTATTGAAGTAATCTGTTTGTTCAGCGATGCGACGTTGTTAATTAGTTGTCTGGTAATTATAGTGCATTCACAAATGTATCCCTCCATATAAAATACATAATTCAGTAACCAACTGAGGGATAATAATGAGATTTGGCATATAACCTTGTCATTAGGTACACCCAACAAACAACGTTTTTTGTTCTGGAGATTGTACATCAGACCTCAATGTTTGTTTATACGCGGTTCGAAACACAACTGCATGCGATTTGGCAGCATACCGCCTTGCGTTGGTTTTCTCTGAAAATGGTATGGGTGCCGGTGGTTCAGATAGCAATGGCAAAGTACTGAACGTAAACTTGCCAAGAAATCGCGAACAGCCAACAAATGCTGGGGTTGACTGCAACGCCCTGTAAAGGATATGCACTTAACTAACTGTATATGTGGTATATAATTTACGGGTCAGAGATGAAGTGCATATTATGAAATGTATTACATCTTTACAAGGAAACATCAGTGTTCAATAATACATATTCTTCGTGGTGCACGGGAATTTATTTATGAGAAGCAGGTCACATAGTGTAACGGAAGTGTTCAGAGCATCACTGTAAAACAAGTTTGTTAGCGTTAATTCAATACATTTTCGCGAAAACATCAAATACATTTCGCCCCTTTCTTTGATTTCAGTTGCCTTTGTATCTATGAAAGAAATATTCCTTCGATGGGAGTACATATAAGACGGCAGGAAAACATTCATAACGATTCATAACGATACTTAAAAATCCTGAGGGGTTGAGTGGTCTTAAGGTATGGTATCCGCCTCGAGTGCAGGAGGTCCTGGGTTCAAGCACCGGTGAGGGCCGGGATTTTTTTCACTTGGACTTCTAGTAACATAATTTCCCATGATCTCTGGGTTGTGAGATCGGACGCCCGTGTGTATATATGTACGTAAAATATCCCTTGGCAGTTGGAAATCCAAAGAGAGTAGCCTATCGGTGCTGCCCGGGCAAGATTTAGAGTTAAAAATCTCCCCAAAGTATTTCAGGATCCTCGCCGGTGCTACGGAGTTCGTACACTGAGCTGAGATTCTACGGACTCAGGCTTGAGTTAGGGGTAGAACGGAGCACTTATACCCGTGAGCCGTGATGTTGATTCGTCGACTAAACTAAACTAAGCTAAACTAGATACTTTAAACAAAAATTGAACGTGAATGAGAGCAACCATTTGTGAACGCACTTTAATAATTGTTTGTCATGCAAGTCATTCTTGTAATTTATCAATCTTTGATGTGCTTGCTTGCTTGCTTGTGTTCGTTGGCTTGAGCTCCAACGCAAAGTCCTGTATGTCGGATGAAGGCATCCTGTTGTCCAACATCAGTGTGATGTCATACAGTACCTGAGGTTTGCGTGAGTATCCGTTGTCCCATGTCTGGCTTATTGGTGTGCAGACTGGTGGTTCCTCGCCATACAGGCAGACACTCTCCGACTTCGGAGGAATCGGCGATCCTATTGACTTAGCCAGGACCCCGAAGGGACCTGTTGCCCAGGACGCTCGGCGAGGACGCGTCAATAGGTCTTGGCCAGTATATAACCCGGCCCTGGTGCCTTGGAAACACCTCTGCGTCCCAATCTTTGATGTGAGTGGATGTTGCGTGACTGAGTGGTTGCTTCCCACAATTTTTGAGTTTACTTGAGCTTACAATTTCTCTTCTGACGGTGGTGTAGTGCATTCGTTCTACACTCCGGTCATTCATTCAGTAGCATTTATTTTGCAGAACCTCGCTCCCATAACAACCTTCCGGAAAACCTCTCAATCATTAGCAAGATGTCCCACGTCCCATACACCCATCTGGAGATCATCCTCCACATCCTATACCCATCTTCTCTTTGGCCTTCTTCTTCCTCTCTTCCCAGGCATATACCCCTCCATTATTGTTCTCTCCAAACTTTCATGACGTTTCAAGTGACCAATATATTTCAATTTTCATTGTTTTATCGTCTTTAATAGCCAACCTTCTTCAATATTCAGCTCTTGAAGTATGGATGCATTTGTTCTTTTCTTTACCCAAGATGTTCTTAGAACCCGTCTATAACATTTATATTCAAAGGCATTTATGCGCTGTTCAGCTTCTTTAGTTAGTATCCAGGTCTCACAGGCGTATTTTGCAATGAGAAAGATGCATGCTCTTAAAAATCTAATTTTTGTAGTTCTGTCTGTACCACTCCATAATTTATTCAGAAGTTTTAGTCTTTGAAGCAATTGATAGTCGTCGTTTAATTTCTTTCATTGTGTCACCGTTGTTGGTAATCAATGACCCAAGATATTCAAAATTTTCCACCACCTCCAATTTTTCCTCATTAACATATATTTCTTTCTCCATAGTAGTTTTATCTGTATGCATTATCTTTGTTTTTGCTATGTTAAGATATAAGTTGTGATTTTCACTATTCAATTGGGTTGAGGCTATTAGGTTTTCTATACCATTCTGTGTTGTGGATAGCAATACTGTATCATCAGCATACCGAATATCTGGTATGTCATGACCACCAATATTTAGGGCATCATTTGGCTCCCTGTTTATATCATCTCTTACATTTCTCATTATATTTTCGGCGTACAGGTTAAACAAATAGGGGGACAGCACACATCCCTGACGGACTCCTTGCTTGATGTCAAACCAATCTGATGTCTCGCCATCTATTCTAACCGCTGCTTGTTGGTCTAGATAGAGCATTCTTATGAGTTGTATTACATGTGATGGAAAGCCCATATTCCTCATGATTTCCCAAAGTTTCTGATGTTGTACACAGTCAAATGCCTTTGAATAATCCACAAAACATGAGAATAGGTTTACATTAAATTCTCTGCACTTCTCTATTATTAAACGCATGTTGAGAATGTGATCTCTTGTTCCTCTTCCTTGTCTAAATCCAGCTTGAACCACGTTAATTTCTTCTTCCATTTTCTTACGAAGTCTTCCCATTATGATTTTTAGTAGAATTTTACTTGCATGACTGATCAGGGCAACAGTTCTATAGTTGGTGCATAATTTCAGGTTGCCCTTTTTTGGTATTGGAATGAAGATAGTTCTCTTCCAATCTTTTGGCCATATACCATATTTCCATATCTTTTTACATAATGCGTGATAGATTTGTATGCTTTCTTCTCCTCCCGCTTTAATTAGTTCAGCTGGTATCTCATCACATCCAGGTGATTTACCATTCTTCAGGTTCTTTATTGCCCATGCAATTTCATCTAATGAGGATTCAGGTTCTGTCTCTGCTGTCATTGGCTCATGTATCTCATTCATATCCTCACTGTCACTCATATCATACATTCCACTGCAGTATTCCTGCAATCTTTCTAGAATTTGTCTAGATTATGTTAAGGTATTTCCCATCTTGTCACAAATAACATTCAATTTAGGTTGAACATTTCTTGTCAATAACTTCATTTCTTTGAACATTTCGTAATCTCTTCCAGTCTTATGATATTGCTCTATTCTGGTACAGCAATCTTGTATATATTGATGTTTGTCCTTTCTTGTGTTCTTTCTTATTTCTCGAGTTAAAGATTTATACTTTATCCTGCTGTTATCGGATTCACCTCCTTTCTATTTCAGTTCTCTTCGTTGTTTTATTAATTCTAACATGTCTGATGTAATCCATGGCTTAAGTTGCTTTTTCTTGGTCGGAATTAATTCTTTGGCTGCAGTTATCAAGATATCTCTATCTTGTACTGCCAGTTCATCAGGTGTCATTTCCTCTTGTACAGACATCAAGGCCCCCTAAAAACGATTCATAACTTCTACGTTGTATGCACCTTATATTTTTGTGAGATCAAAACGAAGTGGCCTTGGTCCTCGGGTAAGCTTTTTTGAGTTTTAATGTCACGTCTGCTTCTAGTAACTGATGATCTGTATCAAAGTCTGCAATTCGTAGGTTTGTTGCAGATGTTATGCTTGATCTCCATCTTCTTTGTATTAAAATATTATCTATCTGATTTTTGGTAATACTGTCCGGGGACTTCCATGTGAACAGTCTTCTTGGGTGTTGTTTAAAAAGTGTGCTGACTATTGTTAACTCATTTTCTGTGCCAAACTCAATTAATTTGTCACCTGCATCATTTCTATTTCCCAATCCAAATTTTCGTAAAACGTGCCTCTCATTTTCAGCTCTTCCAGTCCTACTTTCTAATTAAAACATCCCATTTTTATTGCTATATCATTATGAGTATTCTAATGTAATATGTCTTGCAGTGTGTTGTAAAAATCTTCAATTTCGTCCTCCTCTGATATTGAAGTAGGTGTATATATCTGTACGAGAGTTGTGTTTTTTGGACGGCCTTTAAGTCTAATTGTGAGGAGTCTATCACTAACTGGGTTATATCCCATTAAAGCTTTTGCAGTTGTTTTATCTGAACAAAATGCCACTCCGCTTTGGCCTCCGACGTTTCTACCAGAATAAATGAAAAGACTTCCATTTTCAGTTGTGAAATGTCCCTTGTCTCTCCAGCGATGTTCACTAATTCCTAAAATTTGAATATTTAACCTCTCAATCTCATCACATACTACTTTAAGCTTTCCCTCATACAGACTTCTCACATTCCATGTTGCTATTCTCACTCTGTTTCTTAGTCTGACACAGGGGATTTCCTTGGTAACACAATCAGGATTAATTCCGTCATCACGATTACTAGTACTGGTCCCTGTGTCACACTCTTCCCCAATGTTATCTGACCTGCCTGGCCTGGAGGTCTCGCCACCAGATTTCTTTCGTATTATCTTTTCTTTCATGATTGTTATGGTTTCTTGGCAAGTTTTGCAGAAGGTAGTTTGCCATTGCTTTCCTTCTGGGCAGTGACTGTACTAGTCGGTGGCCATAGCCATTGTCTCTAGTGATGAGATCATCTGCCTATCGCCGCAGAGTGCAGACCATAACTAACAACTATCTGTCGGCTGCTCTCCCACTCTATCCACAGGGGTTGCTGTCTATTCCACTATTCCCATGGAATAGTAACAGTTTTTGTGTGATATTGGCTGGTACAGGAACGGAGCATTATGGGGTGACCTGTTTGGCATGATCTTGGAACTGCAACTAATGACTAATGACTAAACCAAGTAAAGTATAATAATATATTCACAATAAATAATAATACTCTTTTCTATAATTAGTTAATAATAATCTTTCAACACTTAATTAATTCGATTTTGTGACACAAGAAACGTTAGATATCTTGTATCTGTGTAATGAATAAACACGTGCCATTTAAATAATTGATAAACACGTGTCATACAACTAATTAAAAGACACCGGTCCTTCAAATAATTAATAAAAATATGTCATCTAACTATGTAACAAACATGTCTTATCCAAGTAATTAATAAACATGTTATCATCAAATTAATTAATAAACATCTGTCAACCGAGTGATTAATAAACATATTATCATCAAATTAATTAATAAACATCTGTCAACCAAGTTATTAATAAACATGTATCTTGCAAGTAATTAATAAACATATGCCATGCACGTAATTAAATAACATTATTATCCAAGTAATTAAGTGGCATCTATAATCCAAGTAATTACCAAATGCGAATAATCCAAGTGATTGATACATGTCTTTAATCCAAGTGATTAATAAATATTTGCCATCCAGATAATTGATAACAAGCATTGTTTCGTTAATACTAATATTTAATACAGTGTGATTGCTTGTTATATTAATGCATCAGTCGGTAGGTAGGCTGTCCCCATATCGAGATCGGCTGTCCATCCCATCATAGGAAACAAATAAAGACAACATTTCAAGAGCTATAGCACAGAGCTTCTAACTCACCAACAGGAACTGTTCTATGTTTGTAAAGGGACATAGCAGATTCTAAACGAATCAATCACCATACGTTGATAAAAACAATAACTCTTTGTTGTTCCAGAAACACATGTTATGTCTGGATTAAGCCACTATCGACGATGAGTCTGTCATGTAAAATGGGTGAAAAAAACCTTTTCCATGAGGTTTGAAAGCTTTTGAATATCACTTTAGAATGTGCGATGAGTGGTTTAAAATGAGGATGAGTGGTTTAGTATGCAATTAGTTAAAGTGAGATGATTATGGTGAAAATGGGAGCTCTAATTGATGGCTAATAGTAGTGGTGCTTCTTCTTACTTCTTGCTTGTTCATCCTGAAAAATACGTTGGTTCCGTTTTTGCGTAGTTTCTTTTATAGAAAAGCTGCAACATTTGCACCTTTTCACGGCTTTGACTTTGTTTCATTTCAATCTCTTGAGCATGGTCAGCAGCGCAACCTGTTACTAGGACCGCCATTTGAAGGTGGAGAGGGATCTTCGCTAGACCTGGTTAACTGACCCTGACCTAAGCAGTCAAGCTATTAGCTACTGAGTGCTTTCATCACTTTTGGCGTGTCATTAGATTCCTAGAGTATATAGATCGTAGTTTTTTGAAGAACGTGTTTGTGGAGTACAGGTATGTTCCGTAACGACTAGTTGTGTTCATTCCAGGTTTTCACCCGTCATCCACATTCAACGTACCAGTTACTGTAAGTTAATGTCACCATTGTGGTCAGCTGTCGTGAGATAGTGATAACAGAGCCAAGTGACAATTTATCAATAATGTTTCATTATAGGGTTACTCCTCTCAGAGATCACATATGGATATCTCTATAAGTGCTCCACTCTCCTCCCATAGATCACACACATATATCTCCTTATTTGCTCCACTCTCCTCCTATAGATCACACAGGGATATCTCTATAAGTGGTCCACTCTCTATCCATAGATCACACGCGGATATCTCCAGATATGCTCCAATCTCCTCCCATAGATCACATACTGATATCTCTATAAGTGCTAGTTTCCTCTCATAGACTACACCGATTTCTACATAAGTGCTCTAGTCTTCTCCCATAGATCACACACGGATATCTGAATAAGTACTCCAGTCTCCTCCAATAAATCACACTTATATATCTCCATAAATGATCCAGTCTCTTCCCATAGACTACACACATATGTCTCCACAAGTTCTCCAGCCTCCTTCCATAGATCACACACATACATCTCAACAAGTGCTTCAGTCTCCTCCCATAGACCACACACGGATGTCTCCATAAGTGCTCCAGTCTTCTCCTATAGACCGCACACGGATATCTCCATAAGTGCTCCATTCTTCTCCCGTAGACTACACACGGATATCTCAATAAGTGCTCCAGCCTCATTCCATAGACCACACGGCTATCTCCATAAGCACTCCAGCCTTCCACCCATAGACCACACACGGATATCTCCATAAGTGCTACAGCCTCCTCCCATAGACCACACACGGATATCTCCACAAATGCTCCAGCTTCCTTCCATAGACCACGGATATCTCTGTAAGTGCTCCAGTCTTATTCCATAGACCACACACGGATATCTCCACAAGCGCTTGCTCGTCTCCTCCCATAGATCAGACACGAATATCTCCATAAGTGCTCCAGTCTTTCCCCCCCCCCCCCCCCAAGATCACATAAGAAGAATTTCAGCACAGTGCACGATCTCAGTAGACCTGGCGAGTATTCACATGTGTAGAGACCAGAATCACACTATTATATTTTGTGGGTGGATTTTTCTAATGTTGAAACTTTGTCTGGACCGGGCCATTATTCACTCAGCTATTTTCGATTTACTCTGTCAGGGGATATTTGTTAAGGGTGCACAGTGCACACAAGGGTCCTGTGACTAATTTGTTCTTGTCTAAGAAGGCTATGCGTTCGATCCACTACCTCAGGATCAGGGGGAATATATTTTCTCTTCTTTTTTTGTAAACATCCAAACAGTCCGCACGGTAAATCGAACAAGGTCGACATGAACGAGATGCGAACGTCGTAAACTCTAAGCCATTCGATCCCCACGCCACCATATAGGTAAAGTACGATCACTATCACGTGACTTCAAACCGTGCTGTCTAACTACACTGTCACAGTATTCTGTCCCTGCTGTTAATTCAGTCATATAACGAGAAGAGAGGATTTGGAAAACATCGTGACAGTAAAATCAGGTTGAAGGAGAGGCAGTGGTAGACAGAGATAAATAACACTGAATGGACTGAGACGGCGACAGGGAGGGACATCATCAACATCAAATTGAAAACAGGAGGGAAAATGTGATATTCGTTAACATTTCACCTGGAGGGACGTGAACGCAAACGTCAGCTGGCTACATCATGGTGATGATACTGTTAATCTCATTACTGTTCCACGCAGTTATAATCATTCTTGTATACCGGGCAGTTATACCAATGTCAGACCTAGATAGTTACAACTATAACGTGATAATTAGTGCCTGCAAGGACGGACATGTACTAAAGGTCTCAAAGGTTAAAGGTAAAAGGATAGACTTCGTTGCATCGGCATTTACGCTGCCTGGCTCGGTCTCTTCCCGCAGAAAGGTTTCATCTATGCTTGTACTATTCTACCTGTCTTGAACCCTTCACTTTCAAATACCGCAGGACGCTGACACCTACGCTTATCGGCACGGCACATGATGATGAGATTAACAGGGGGAAATCCTCTGATTAAAAGATTTGTTTACAACAGACTCGCGTGGACATTCTTATTGTGTGAGTGTGTGTGTGTATGTGTGTGTGTGTGTGTGTGTGTGTGTGAGAGAGAGAGAGAGAGAGAGAGAGAGAGAGAGAGAGAGAGAGAGAGAGAGAGAGAGAGAGAGAGAGAGAGAGAGAGAGAGATGTGTGGTTGTTTACTCTTCAGGTTTCATTTTTGTAATGGTGTTCAATTAACAATTCAATATTCTAATTATTTTGTCAGTCTGAGAGTTTGACAAATTCCATTGGCTGCTCGTTACATCATTAAACCTCATTTCTTTACACGACCAGAAAGAAATCAATGCATGCCAGCGCTGTATTATCTTCGTGCGTTACTGCCACATTATGTTGAAGACTCTTGAGTCAACATAGCCGCCTCTTGGATTTCTTGTCGTTGTGTGTCATGATTAGTAAAGTGAATTTTGTTGTGGGGCGTTCGATAATGATTCAAATTATCTCTTCAAAATGCAAAATGCGTGCGCAAATAATAATAATAATAATAATAATAATAATCATAATAATAATACTAATAATAACAACAACAACAACATAGGGTTTTTTCCTTTTTATACGTTGCACTTTAGCTGCATGGCACGTTAATTGAACATTTCTCTAGAGAGGCCATCATCGATTGAACAGTTAAACATGTAATTTAAATGCCAACACTTACATTATTCACATGACTGTCTGATTTACGTTACCGGGTGAAGTACTAGACTGTAATCAACGGGCTGCTGTCGCCATTATGATGGTCGAATGGAAGAATAAATAGCCAGCTTTTTATATCTCTTGCTTTGGCTGGTAATTCTGAAATATGCTGTTCGCTCGTCTCTTGATGTCTTTTTTTTCCTGTTTGTATCATTGTCCGCTTGTTGCTCGCCTTATCTCGACGTTTCCCCTCAGTAAAGTGACCCAGGCTAACCAGCCTAAACTGGACAGCAGTACATGCGGTGGAAAGTCATGGCGGCGGGTATAATGCTTACAACATCACCCCTGCAGTGCTGATGAGTCTATGCACACTGGGTCTAGCACTATTTACACGATGAGCCATAATGTGTGTATAATGGTCCTTTACTTTACTTAGAGTCTTGAACTAAAAGAGACTCCTAGTTTATAATCTTGCTATACTTTTTGAATGTGTCGTTTTTTTATAATTTCTATTATATCTGTTTTCACTTTCTGTTTCTCTAAAATATATGTATTAGTATCTTTTTGCACACAGTGAACAAATGGGGTTAGAATTAAATTTTAAAAGGACACAGATTATCGTCACTAGGAACAACGAAATACCACAATGTAATATACAAGTAAATGACAATATTCTTCAACAAGTGAATCGGTACAATTATCTTGGAACAGTCATAACATCTGATGGTAGATGCCTTGAAGAGATTAGAACAAGAATCGCCATGGCGAAAGTAGCCTTTAGCAAGATGAAAAACATACTGACCAATAAAATGATGTCAATTGAAACGAGAAAAAGAATGTTGAGGTGCTACCTAGAGCCTATACATTCGTATGGATGTTAAACCTGGACAATGAGCAGTCAATCTGAAAAACATCTTATGGCTGTGGAAATGTGGTTTCTGAGGAGAATGCAAAGACTACCATGGACAGACAGAAAAACCAATGACCAAGTCCTACAAAAAACAAATGAAAATCGTAAATTGATTAGAAAAATTAGATGTACACAGTCAACATTTTTTGTGCATGTTATGAGAAGAAATTTATTGGAAAATTTGGTGACAACTGGCAAGATCGAAAGGAACAGACCAAGGGGAAGACCAAAAAGTAAATACCTGGATGGCTTGGCCACATGGCATAGTCGAGACAAGAACACTGAGCTGATCCACGACTCTGGTGATCGTGTGAAATGGCGAGTCATGACCGCCCACGCTTTCCGGCATGGCACATGATGGATGGATCTTTTAATTTCTGTGAAAAACGATGTATTCTTCTACGCCTTTATATTACCAGGATGCTAATACGATGTTATAATTGCCAGTTTATTGTCCACCTTCATGCGTCCCATGGGCAGTGGGTTAGAGTCCGTTGACACTGAAAGACCTACAACCCATGGACGAATCATTACCAGCCTAGGCCTAATCCAAGGCGTCTGCTTGTGCTGTAATGAAAAATTGCCTGTTTACATCCCTATATGCCTCTGCGTAGATGCGAGATTAAAGTACACCGGGTTTGCATACCCAGCGGGTATTCAAGCTTGAAGAAAGGATCCACATAAGTCTCCTTAGAGAGGGTACTTTGATATCGGGTCGGGAGACAAGTCTCTAAACCAACCTCACTCCCATAGATGCAGGCTCTTTTCAGGGTTCAGATAAACTGAACGAAAACGATTCGGAGTTAAAACTCAGACTTCCCGTGGATTCACAAGCAACAACAACAACAACACCACCACCACCAGCAATAACAATAACAATAACAACAACAACTCATAATCTGACTATGGATTTAAAATATTATCTTTTCTATTATGATTTTGCTATCTTAGGATATAATTAATTCTTTTGTGCATTAATTTGGTGTTCCGGGCGTTATGTTGGTTTTCAGATTCCCTGCAGTTTTCGTCAAGTCAAGATTCTTTTGCCTCTTTGCATAATATCCCAATGTGAATTGCTACATATTTTTCATGGTTATTTTTGTCATTTCGTCTTATTTTCTTGAGGTTTAAGATGTATTCCTTCATCCATTTCTTACTTCCTGTGATCTTCATTTTTAGGATAGTTGTTAATTCAGATTGGCTGACTGAGTTCTTCAATATTTCCCATTGGTCACAGATATCTTGAAATAGAATTTCTAGATCTGACAATGCATCACATCTGTTCTTTACTTCCACGTTAAATTTATCTTTTATCTCCTCATTCTTGAGTGCACTGATATGTTGTGTTTCTTGCTGTATATTTGACCTTCTTTAAAATTATATGGCCGGTCTCCCTGGCCAAGAGTTAACGTCTTTCTCCGTAGTACCGTATATTCTCGCGAGTAACGTAACCGGCGCGAGAATCGGTAGCGGTTCTCGCCGCGTTGGTAACTGGGTATGTGAGCCGGTCGCTCAGAAAGCAATGGCAAATTACTGAGCGTAATCTGGCCTAGTACATCAACAGCAGCTGAAAAATGCGGATGTAGACTGCAACGTCCTGTAAATGATATGCAAAAAAAATTATATATATATATAACCAATCTATAGTCGCTATAGAATTCTGCATCTGGTATTGATTTAGCGTCGTTTAACTCATTGTGAAATCTCCTGCTGACGAGAGTTACATCAATCCGGTTTATGATCTTATTGTCAGGACTTCCATGTCCATAATCTTCATGGATGTTGTTGATACCAGATGTTTCCAATAATCATATCATGCTGTTTTCTCCAACGTTTTTAATTGCGTTACCCTAGTCCAGCTTACCTACTGGGCATCTATCTTGTTGACTTCCAACTGTATCATTAAATGCCGATATTTAATTCTGAGTATTTGTACTTCTTGAAGATATTATCCAAATAATATACAACTCATCGATACTGTCATGGCTGCTTTGTGTTGTTGGTGCATCAACTTGAATGATGTTGACATCACAAGGTCTGCCACTTAACTGTACCAGTAATATTCTGTCTGACACAGTCCAGTATCCTTTGATGGATTTAATCTCTCCAGATCCATACAAAGTACTATGTTTTCTCTCCACTATAAAGGATTATTTTATATTCCTATTATTTTATCATGTCTGTTACTTTCCACGTAGCCTGATATATAATTAAAATGTTAATATTCAATATTCTCATTTCCTGCTTGATATTATCAAATTTGCCATCCCTACTCAAATTTCTGCCGGTCTCAATGGCCGAGATGTTAAACGACTTTCTCCGTAATTTCGTTTATCCACGTAGGGTAATGCAGCGCGCGAGAATTGGAAGCGGTTCTCGCCGCGTTGGTAACTTACGGGATAAGTAAGCCGGCCGCTCAGAAAGCAATGGCAAACTACTGAGTGTAATCTTGCCAAGAAATGAACGACAGCGGTAAAATGTTGGTGGTGACAGCGATGTCATGTAAAGGATATGCGGACCAAAAAAAAAACCTCATATTTCTAACGTTCCACATTCCAATGTTAAGTTATGTTGACCTTTTGCACTCTTTCGCTTGCTGATGGTCTGGAGTCCCCTGGTGCGCATGACTGTTCCTATCGAGCGAGCCTGCTCTTCTGGAGCACCTATTTATCGGATGCTCTGATTCTCTATGAATTGAAGAAATATGATTATCTTGGTATCTACAAAGAAGGTAGTTTGTCATTGCTTCCTTCTTAGCAGTGACCATGCTGATCAGTGACCGTAGTCATTGTCTCCTAAAAGGTCTCTCTGCCTACCGTCGTGAAATTTAAGATCATAACTAATAACTATCTGTCGACTGCTCTTCAACTTCATCAACCACTTGCATCCATGGTTTCACGTTACCCTGATCTGGGGCTAAACGGGCAATCCACCTTGCCCGAGTGCTATGTCCAGATTGCTCATGTTAGCTGTCTAATGTATTTTGAGCAATCTCCCATAAAATAACTTCTTGTCTACTACTTCCCCCCCCGTCAGTTTACTAATTGTCCAGGATTCCCAGCCGTATGTTAACATTGGATCTATGTAACGTGCACGAACTCTTTTTCCAACATACAGTGTCAAGGGCCCATTGCATAAAATGTTCTTCTTGTGATAGAATACAGTCTTTGCTTGTCCTATTCTGTTCTTTATCTCTGTGATGCATCTTCCATCCGATGTTATCCACGTACCTAGATAACAGAATTTCTGCACTTGTCCCAAAATAATATTATTTACTTCAATTGTACATTTTGGCGCAATTTGGTTTATTTTGTTTTAAAAATCACCATGACTTATGCCTTTCCTATTATTCAAGCTATGGCCCATTTTTAACTTTCTACAACCACATTATCAATTATTACCTGTAGTTCCTTTTAACGTTTTGCTATCAAGACGGTGTCATCAGCATAACGTACTTTATTTATATTATAAAATATGTCCACCAACAAGGATCCCTGACATATTTTCTGTAGATCTCATTATATGTTCATCGTACAATGAGAAAAAAATCAGAAGACAGTACACAACCTTGACTGACGCCCTTCGTTATACATTTAAATGTTCCTACAGGTTGTTGATTCTTATGGATTCTGTCTGCTGCCAATATATGTTATTTATTATTCGCAGGTATTTGCTGTCTATGTTTAGTTGACTTAGTCGTTTGATTATTTCCTAATATTTAATACTGTCAAATGCTTTTGTGTAGTCTATGATATATAGTCGATGTTTTATATATCGGAATCATGGCAATACAGGATGAAATTACGTAATTTCAATGGTTGTTATCAGTAAAAATTATAGCGGACGTAGTCTCTTGCTCGCCAGGCAAAGCGACATTGCAATTACTTCGATTCGATTACCCCTACCCAGTTCAACCTCAGAGGAGCGGCTGGCCGAGTGGCTAGAACGCCGGACTCTCATTCGAGAGGCCCGGGTTCGATCCCTCGGTAGGTGTGGGGTTTTTTCTGTCGGGGGCAAAAAGAAAATCCTAACCTGCACAGTTCGCGGCGAGTGCACTAGCCAAGCGGCCTTAATTCCTCAGGCTCAAAGACCCCTCTGCCATACACCGCAAGATACTATATTGGCAGTAAATGACAGTTTTTTGACGGTTCAACCTCAAGGGGAAGTTATAGTAGGATCCATCACCGCACCAAAGCAGCTGCCCACGGTTTTACCTTCACCGTCATACTGATCCGAAGGTGTTTGTTGTCCATATGAGTAACACATAACTGCTTAAAAGTGACCATCTCCCGCAATTAGGGCATGAATGCAGTACAGGACGTTACGTGTTCTTTTATTCTGACATGAAGCAGTTTCCTGCTATGGGTATGTGATGTTATAGCGCTATCACATCATGTAGGCTAGAGATCAAGAAGGGATTGGTGGCCTTCTTTACCTCACGTTGGTGAGACACTAGACCAGGAGTCGAAACCGTACATGACTATGCTCATGACATTACCAATGCAGTTTGCTATCAACTTCGCTAGCGCTCGCCCTGTTGCGTGTTTGCAAGTTATAAATATGTAGCTTGAATCAAAAAGAAAGATCGTCTGCGCTGAATGTGAAATATTTTCAATCACTTCGGGCTACATACAGCGTCTGATCTACGTTTAGCCTCGATGTGATTTCGTGCAGTCTTGTGTCATGGCATTGAAGGGTGTCAACTCAGGAATTGATACATTTCGTTGCAGATCACATGATGTGAAGAAGCATGATCGCCCACTCCTTTCGACAAGGCAAGTGATGATAATAATAATGTGATTTCAATTATTATTCAAGCTTTTGTGTATTGTGATTTTTTTCTTTACAGTAATGTTACTACTATGATGTTGCTGTAATGGGTATTTAATAGAGCACCTGAAAAAAAAAAAACAACACATATACGCCTTTGAATGTTACAGAGTTTGTTCATGCATTTCCATTACAAAACCTCGCTCCCATAAGGACCTTCCGGAAAACCTATCCATCATAAGCAATATGTTTTGCGTCCGATACACCTATCTGGAGATCATCCTCCACATCCTGCACCTATTTTCTCTTTGGCCTTCCTCTTCCTCTCTTTCCAGGCATATAACCCACCCCACCCATTATTCTCTCCAAACTTTCGTGACGTTTCAAATGACCAACATATTTCAATTTTCTTTGTTTTATCGTATTTAATAGCCAACCTTCTTCAATATTCAGCTCTTGAAGTATGGATGCATTTGTTCTTTTCTTTATCCAAGATATTCTTAGAATTCGTCTATAACATTTATATTTAAAGGCATTTATGAGCTGTTCAGCTTGTTTAGTAACTGTCCAGGTCTCACAGACGCATGTTGCAATGGGAAAGATGCACGCTCTTAAAAATCTAATATTTTGTAGCTCTATCTGCCCTCATCCCCCCACAATTTATTCAGTTGTTTCAGTTTTAACTCTAAAAGACTTAAAGAGAGTCAGATTTGGGGCCGGCAACAGGAAGCCAGTAATGTTGACTAGTAATTTTTGCAAACTGTTACGTTTAACTCTTTTTATATTTGTAAAATTATTCCTTTATAACAATGTATTACATCAATACCGTTTTAAAATAAATTAAATACATTGTCTCAATAACTAACTTTAAACTTGCACTCTCATTTACGGTTTACGCAGCATTTACCAGTATGGGTAAAAAAAAGAGTTAATCAGTCTTCAGGAAACCCAGTGCGGTAGACAGGTTATATAAGACCAAACTCAACCATCTCTCGACAGCTGCTAATTTCCGGCCATAAAGTTAACATAGAAAAGACGTTTTGTATACTGTCTTCGACGAACAATAGATGATTACTGAAACATTTCGAGGCCATAACAATTAGGCACCTAAAATCGGAGACGTTTCGACAGAACGATTTTACAGCCACTCTGCGACTACTGTGGGGATAACGTTGCTTCACACCCGAACAGTATATGTGTGTTATGTAGTTTAGCAAAAATGTTATTCATCCATTCACGTCATATGATATATAACTTTGCTGTATGCACTTGTCGAGATGCAGCGAAATATGTCTGGCTATAAATCGTTCAATCTATTGTTTGTAGCTTATGTGTTTAATTTTCTGTAGTTCCATGTGTAATACGTCAGCACCCAACCAACCAATCATAACTATAATCAGATAAGATCAATTGCCATCTTCACAGCGAGGATCAGTTGCAGTGAATCGCCGTAATGTTTCGTCTCTCCCCATAATGCCACTCCACCTTCCTCTCCGCGTTCATATTTCCATATTTATACGTCTTATTAAAGCGGAAGTTAGTTTCAGGTTCGTGGCATTTCCGTGCAGATTTTGGCGAAATGCCGTTGACAGATTCCATATTTAGGCAGGGTTAGCATGTTCGTTGTACCGTGTTTTATGAGTCCAACGGCCCATGACTCCGACTTCATTACAATTATTCAGATGCCTGGCAGCAATGGATTTTCAATAAGACAGTGGCTTTGTTTCTTTGTAAACTCTTTGAAAGTGGCAGCGAATCTTCGCATCAAAGAGAATTAACCGTTGTCGTAACAGTTCAATATCTTCACTATGTCTTTTACAGAATCTCGCAATCAACATTATCATGTTTTTTTTTTTCTGTTTGTGATTAACTAAGTAACATTTTACACCCTGTAGTTTGCCATTGCATTCTGAACGACCAACCCTCATACCATCTCAGCCAACACAAGGCCGGCCTGCATACAAATCATCTGCGGATGATCTGGAACCTTTCACTCAGTTTGTCGGGAAGTTGTGAAACGCTTTCACAAGCCCTCGGCCACAGCACTGGCTGGTATCCTGTATTTCCGTGACATCTCCGTGTCCATGTCACGTTGAGAATGTGGTAGAGAGTGTCAAGTAAAGGGCCGTTTTACTCGCCGTGATGGCTACTGGATATTTGATGGAGACCGGAGATATATATATATATATATATATATATATATATATATATATATATATATATATATATACATTCACAACCCACACGGAGACCGGATATATATATATATATATATATATATATATATATATATATATATATATATATATATATATATATATATATATATATATATATCAAAAAATTATTTTGAAAGTGCTTAACTGTAGGCCATAACTACTGCAAATAAATCAGTGGAAACTGCTTGTACTTCTTAATTTAGTAGCATGTCTTTCACAGGACGTATTATTAAACCCCTGCATATATATATATATATATATATATATATATATATATATATATATATATATATATATATATATATATATCCGGTCTCCGTGTGGGTTGTGAATGTATATATATATATATACATTCACAACCCACACGGAGACCGGATATATATATATATATATATATATATATATATATATATATATATGCAAGGGTTTAATAATACGTCCTGTGAAAGACATGCTACTAAATTAAGAAGTACAAGCAGTTTCCACTGATTTATTTGCAGTAGTTATGGCCTACAGTTAAGCACTTTCAAAATAATTTTTCGACTAGTTGGTGCCTACATCTAAGCACTTTCCACTGATTTTGTATATTAGTTACCGCCTACTTTCACTTACTTTCACTTGTTTCTTTTTCCGATTTGCAGATTACAAAAGTTCCCGAAAACAATATTTAATGATTTTAACTTCATTTGCGCATTATTATTTTTTTTTTTAACCTGAAGTATTACTTTTCGTCTAGCTAGATTGGCTTCCACATACTGGTAAGGAGTATATAACTAGAATGGACACACAATGGTCAACCGTCTCTATACAATGCTTTCATATTAAGTAAAGAAACATCAAGTAAGCCGACTCTGTGGCGAAGGGTTTTCATGCGCAGTTCGTAATCCTGCATACCGCGTTCGAAACACAGCTGCAGTCAATTTGGCAGCAAACCACATTGTGTTGATTTTTATAAAATGGTATGAGTACCGGTCGTTTATACAGAAATGACAAACTACTGAACGTCAATTTGCTAAGAAATCACGAACAGCCAACACATGCTGGATTTGACTGCGACGGCCTGTAAAGGATATGCAACTAACTTTTAACATCAAGTAAAGTAAAGCCTGCGTCCAACTATTGGACCGTATTCCTTGTATTGTAAAAGTAAATGAGTAAAGACCCCGTTCTTGTCCACATATTAAAGAGAATTGGGTTTACAGCGCTAGCTCATATTTTTATAGAACATTCGAGTCCCACTCAAAATAAAATGGCAACTACTGAACATAAAATTGGCTAGAATGGTAGAACATCTATCTGGAGCTATAGTTGATAGCAATTTCCTGCAAAGAACATTTTAATCGGCACTGGATGGGTGATGTGATCACAATCACGCCCTCTGCCTTTTTCTTACCAGAAAATTTTTTGTACTCACCTTAGGTCGGCTGGACCTGGCAGCCCAAGTTATTAAAGCACAAAATAAATGCATCTCCTGGATGAGAATCCCAACACATGGCCACCTGGCCGACATTAAATGATTATTATTAAATAATCTGTCTTCTGTGACCGTTGCAGTGGCTTAAGGGATTGTGAGAGGTTCAGTTTTATAATTCTCCGTCAAAACCGAATCGACGGTTCGAAATCGGCTGCGGAAGATATTGACACAGACCGCTTTACCCTGATTTCGATGGTTTGAGGCGTCGATCGTTCAGAAAGCAATGACAAACTGCTGAACTACCATTACCTAGTAAATTATAAAAATAACATGCAACTTTCTTCTGTGTGTTTACACACATATTCTTCCCATGTTTTATCTCTCTGTGCCATGATCTGATTGTAATTTTCAGGGCCACATTTTGCACTGAAGGTATAAAAAAAAAATTGTGTTGCATATCCCTTACGGGACGTTGCAGTCAACACCAGCATTTTTCAGCTGCTGTTGATGTACTAGGCAAGTGTTACGTTCAGTAGTTTGCCATTGCTTTCTGAACGACCGGCCCCTATACCTTTTTCGAAAAAACCAGCACCGCCGTGTTTCGAACCTGGGTATACGGGCTCACAAACCGCGTTCGAAAGCCCTTAGCCACAGAGACCGGTACTGACGGTATACAAGCCAAGAAATACCAAGACTGTCGTTCGTTCATTATAACGCAGATTCGCTACCTTTCTTGTGATTGTTTACTTCTTCTTAAGGTGTAGGATTCGCTACAGTAATATTTAATATGTATATGAAAGTATGCTATAGCTGACGTAGCTATTATAGAACATTATCGTTAAAGTATCTGTTCGCCCCAGTATATTGACACATATTTTTATTGAATTTCTGAAACATAGCAACATTATATTACAACACAATCATTTAAATAGGAGAAGATATAATATTAAAATAAAAATACTTGTATATCAGTGAACAAACACAATAATATGACTATATTTAATTTTAACACAATTTACTTGAACATTTTAATAACAAACAATCTCTCCTTAATGAAAATAATGAACAGCTCACATCCCCAAGACATAGAGTATCCATTTATATTAATTATATTACGGATTATATGGCCATTGTGACGACACCAGTGCACCTAACCACTACATTATAGTAGATCCATCGCTGGGTCTCCTTTCTCCAAACGAAAGGATTAGTTTGAGTTACATAGCGACCATGAAGGTAATTTAAATGGATTAATCTTGGGCGCTATTTCCATTTATTTACAAGTTCAGTTGTCCCTTAGTTTAAACGTTTAGTTGAGTTGAGGTTAGAACCGACATCATTGCACTTAAGAGATTCCCATACGTGCTCCATCCCTCATTCAACAGCTAGCGAAGAGTCATACTACTTATCGTTCCCACCGCGATCTGACTGAAAGTTTAAAAACAAACAAACAAAACAAAAGACACATATAAATGATTTTTCTTATCCAGGCAAATAAATTTTTGAGTATTTTCTTCTTTCCCCTTTATATGTTGCGCCTATAATAGTTTGACAGGATTACAAAAATCGTGTCTGTGCAATGCTAATAATGTTCTTATCCTAGACTTGTACAGAGTTGTTCATATAACATTAACATGACTTTTCACAAGTTTTCCTAAGATAGCTACAAACTTTTCACACTCTGATCATGTTTCTATGCGGTATCTTGCCAAACATTGTTTTTTATTGAGCTAAAAAGCGATCTTGTCGTTATTATGTCGACATTTCTCTCCAATAATGTCTTCAATGAGCAAAGCGCTGCTTGTATTCTTGCAGTCTACAAACGCGCATACTGCAAAGTATATTTCTAAATTTACCTGTATTGTTTCGTTTAATCATAATAGTATATTTCTAGATTTACTTGTATAGCGGCTGGCCGAGTGGCTAGAATGCTGGATTCTCGTTCGGGAGACCCGGGTTCGAATCCTCGGTAAGGTGTGGAGTTTTTTTCTGTCGAGGGCAAAAAGAAAACTCTAACCAGCACAGTTCGCGGCGACTGTACTAGCCAGGCGGCCTTAATTACTCGGGCTCATCAAAGACCCCCCCCCCCCTTCCGCCATACACCGCAAGGTACTATATTGGCAGTAAATGACAATCACAGTTTCGTTTAATCATCATAGTATATTTCTAGATTTACGTGTATTGTTTTGTTTAATCATCACCGTATACCATGCCAATAAACTTGGTTGATCATGGTTCGCCTTCTCACACGATTGCCAGTCTTAGATCAGATCTCTAACTTCTCATAGTGGATTATACCATGTGACCAAGCCAACCTGGTATTTATGTCCCCCCCGCCCCCTTCCCCCACCCTTTCCCCAGCAATCTTGCCAGTTGTCACTAATTTTTCTAGTTTATTTGTCCTCAAAACTTGCCCAAAGAATCCTGATTGTCTACGCGTAATTTTTCTAATCAGTTAACAGTTTTCATTTGTTTTCCTTTAATAATTATTTCGACAGATCATCCTCATCACACATCAAACCATTCAGCTCACATGTGCTCGGTTCCCCTCCTCAGTAAATCGCACAGCGCGTAGCAGCTCACGACACCAGTTCTGTGTTGGTTTATAATATAATACATTTTTCCTTTAACAGCAATGCCAAAAACATTTCCCTCTCGCACGGTTAGAACACTTTATTTGTCACGTTCATTTTTCTTTGCCACACGTTTCTTATTTAAATGTACTTAATTAAAACACAACTTCATATTTAAATTCACAGTTTCATCCAATAGTTAAATGTTCTTTTTTGCGTAACACACACATAAACAAACACACATACATATGTACACCCAGGTTTAAGCTGGGGCAATGGTCAACCCAACAAAGGCAACAGTGACATAGTTCACTTTGAATAATCATATTGTCAACACTCCAACACCAACTGTAAATCTGTGTTCAGAGAGTGTGGAAAGAACGCGGGCAATGAATTACCTGGGGGTACGTTTTGATCGAAGCCTTGCTTATAATGATAACACAGACCAGGCGATAACAAAGACCAAGCGGGGTCTTCTATACGAGAGTCAGGTCATGTCTGTTTTTGAGTATACGATGGCGATGCTGACTCTCAGCCGTAAGCAGATAGAAAGGATGGAAAGGATATACAGAACGAAGCTATGCGCATTATTCTTGGATGTTCAAGAAATAAAGCATACAGGGCGATGTGCTACCTTATTGATTTTCCAACCATTAAAGACAGAATACAAATTTGCAGAGCACGTGTCTACCTCAGAGTTAACGCAAACACGCAACATCCACTGCATAGTGAAATTATGAAGGGCAGCAGGTTAAAAAGAGGAAGGTCGTGAATGAGTCAAGCCGAAGACATTCTTCATCAGGTGTGTTCACTTAAGGACTTAGAAGCTGGCGAGGAGTGGGTACAAGTGCCAACATATTTCTGTTCGTCTTTGTCTGTTTGCATACAACCAGACAGAAAATGCAGACAAGAAAATCCGTCGGAAGTACAAGCGTTGATTTTCGAGAATTCGTTAGGCTGTGATGCTGTCATTTATACAGATGGGTCGGTCGTCTGACATGTGAGAAGCTCATGGGCCTTTACGGCTCATGCCGGAGGGAGAATTGTGAATGAGGACTTTAGTGTTTTTGTTGAGACCACAAGTAGCCTGACCATGGAAGTCATGGCAGTAAGTAAAGCAGTGCTCGAGACATAGACATTCACTAGGTCATGTTTCCATAGTGACTCAATGAGCATGCTCAAGAAGAGAGAGATGGAGTGGATCCGAAGAGAGTGGCTGATTTCTCTGGAGCGGTCTCGGCTGGCTAAGATTAGTTTCATCTTCGTGCAGGATATGCGGGAGTACAAGGAAATGAGCGGGCTGAAAATCAGTTAAGGCTACTGTGGAGGGCGGACGCGCCATGGACCAGGCTGACATTCTGAATGCTCTACGAGAAGTAAGACTTTTGCGACAACCAAGTGATGACTGTAAAACTACAACCATAGTCAGACTACGAGAACAGCAAATTAAAAGATGTGTGTTCAAAAAAGAACACTGCGCAAGAAGCCAAAGAAGATTGATAAACCAACACAGAACTGGTGTCGTTAGCCGCTACACGCTAGGGGATTTGCTGAGGAGGGGGTCCGAGCACTTATGGACTGAATGGTTCGATGTATTATGAGGATGATCTGTCGACTAACTAACTAACTAACTAACTAACTAACTAACTAACTAACTAACTAACTAACTAACTAACTAACTAACTAACTAACTAACTAAGTAACTAACTAACTAACTAACTAACCCAGGGTATATCTGCATGCATACATCATACATACACACACACACACACCTATAATATATATATATATATATATTATATATATATATATATATATATATATATATATATATATAGAGAGAGAGAGAGAGAGAGAGAGAGAGAGAGAGAAAGAGAGAGAGAGAGCTTATTTTGTGGTTCAGATTGGTATTACGTCTTCATGTGTCATGCCAATAAGCGTGGGTGGTTATGTTTCGCCAACTCACTCGATCACCAGATTCGTGGATCTGCTGAGTGTTCTTTGTCTCGACCATACCATCTGGCCAAGCCATCCAGGTATTTACTTCTCTTCCTTCCCCCGTGTTCTCTTTCCCTCGATCTTGCCAGTTGTCACCAAACTCTCCCAATTTTATTTTCTCATAACGTGACCAAAATATGTTGACTGCCTACGTCTAATTTCTCTAACCAGCGTGCTTGTCCATGGGACATATTTTTCTGTCCCATCCCATCGCATTCCATCCCACTGTAATTTATGCCTGTCCCATCACATTCCACGGGATTCCAATTATAATATTAATATGGAATACAGTTCAAATAAAATTATGAAATTTATGATAGTTTAGGTTTAGTGTCTACTAAATAGGACTACATGTACAAAGAGACATGTAAAACGACAGAACCTAGGTAATTTTAATATTCAATTATTCAAGAGTATTTTATGGGGGGGGGGAAGTTTATTCTAAAAATGACAATTCAGTGTAATTCTCATTCTGTTTCTGAGTCACTCTGCTCATTCGGCACATTATCAATTTCCAGCCGATCGAATGATTCAAATAATTCCGTTAATCCACGTAATCCCTGAACCAAAAATCCACACGCGCTATCAAAATGAGCAAAAAAAAACCCAAAAAAACAAACAAAACAACAACAACAACAAAACAGCATCCCGCCAACACGATACATTTCCAGCAAACAGTCCTGAAAAGTAGCCTAATTTTTACCCTGAATTCTGCCCCTCCCCCGGCAACACTGCTAGCAGTGGTTTTTTTTACGTTTTTTTTTTGGTTGGGATCAATACCGTTTTAAAATAAATTAAATACATTGTCTCAATAACTAACTTTAAACTTGCACTCTCATTTACGGTTTACGCAGCATTTACCAGTATGGGTAAAAAAAGAGAGTTAATCAGTCTTCAGGATACCCAGTGCGGTAGACAGGTTATATAAGACCAAACTCAACCATCTCTCAACAGCTGCTAATTTCCGACCATAAAGTTAACATAGAAAAGACGTTTTGTATACTGTCTTCGACGAACAATAGATGATTACTGAAACATTTCGAGGCCATAACAATTAGGCACCTAAAATCGGAGACGTTTCGACAGAACGATTTTACAGCCACTCTGCGACTACTCTGTGGGGATAACGTTGCTTCACACCCGAACAGTATATGTGTGTTACGTAGTTTAGCAAAAATGTTATTCATCCATTCACGTCATATGATATATAACTTTGCTGTATGCACTTGTCGAGATGCAGCGAAATATGTCTGGTTATAAATCGTTCAACCTATTGTTTGTAGCTTATGTGTTTAATTTTCTGTAGTTCCATGTGTAATACGTCAGCACCCAACCAACCAATCATAACTATAATCAGATAAGATCAATTGCCATCTTCATAGCGAGGATCAGCTGCAGTGAATCGTCGTAATGTTTCATCTCTCCCCATAATGCCACTTCACCTTCCTCTCCGCGTTCAATTTTCCATATTTATACGTCTTATTAAAGCGGAAGTTAGTTTCAGGTTCGTGGCAATTCCGTGCAGATTTTTGCGAAATGCCGTTGACAGATTCCATATTTAGGCAGGGTTAGCATGCTCGTTGTACCGTGTTTTATGAGTCCAACGGCCCATGACTCCGACTTCATTACAATTGTTCAGATGCCTGACAGCAATGGATTTTCAATAAGACAGTGGCTTTGTTTCTTTGTAAACTGTTTTAAAGTGGCAGCGAATCTTCGCATCAAAAAGAATTAACTGTTGTCGTAACAGTTCAATATCTTCACTATGTCTTTTACAGAATCTCGCAATCAACATTATCATGTTTTTTTTTCTGTTTGTGATTAACTAAACAACATTTTACACCCAGTAGTTTGCCATTGCATTCTGAACGACCAACCCTCATACCATCTCAGCCAACACAAGGCCGGCCTGCATCCAAATCATCTGCGGATGATCTCGAACCCTTGACTCAGTTTGTCTGGAAGTTGTGAAACGCTTTCACAAGCCCTCCGCCACAGCCCTGGCTGGTATCCTGTATTCCCGTGACACCTCCGTGTCCATGTCACGTTGAGAATGTGGTAGAGGGTGTCAAGTAAAGGGCCGTTTTACTCGCCGTGATGGCTACTGGATATTTGACGGAGACCGGATATATATATATATCCGGTCTCCGTGTGTGTTGTGAATGCATATATATATATGCAGAGGTTTGCTAAAACGTCCTGTGAAAGACATGCAACTAAATTAAGAAGTACAAGCAGTTTCCACTGATTTATTTGCAGTAGTTATGGCCTACAGTTAAGCACTTTCAAAATGATGTTTCGACTAGTTGGCGCCTACATCTAAGCACTTTCCACTGATTTTGTATATTAGTTACCGCCTACATTTGGTTACTTTCACTTGTTTCTTTTTCCGATTTGCAGATTACAAAAGTTCCCGAAAACAATATTTAATGATATTAACTTCATTTGCGCATTATTATTATTTTTTTTAACCTGAAGTATTAGTTTTCGTCTAGCTAGATTCGCTTCCACATACTGGTAAGGAGTATATAACTAGAATGGACACACAATGGTAAACCGTCTCTATACAATGCTTTCATATTAAGTAAAGAAACATCAAGTAAGCCGACTCTGTGGCGAAGGGTTTTCAGGCGCAGTTTGTAATCCTGCATACCGCGTTCGAAACACA
>JACEFZ010013227.1:462500-522160 GCA_014155875.1 Cepaea nemoralis
CAGACATGTACAACAACAGTATAGGGAGTGCTAGCATCAAGGAGGAATGGTTACACAGCTATCTGATTCCCTTGCCGAAGCCTGACAAAGACCACAAAAAAATTCAGGGATATCGAATTATAACCATGCAGAATACAATAGGCAAGCTGCTGGAGAAGGTAATTGCCAGGAAAATATCAAGCCAACTAGAGAGGCAAGGTGTTTTCCCACCTACCCTGGGTGGGTACCGTCCAAAAAGAGAAACCTGGACCAATGCAGCAGTCTTTGCCCAGGATGTCTATGAAGGTTTCCACTCAGGCACTGAAACCGTTGCTGCAGCGATTGATCTTGAGGACGCATACAACAGAGTACCACTGGATTTTTTAATGTTTCAGCTTCTCGAACTAAACGTAAGTCCATTCCTCCTTAGTTGGATCGCTGCAGCCCTCTTCCAACGGAAAGTAGTTTTTAGATGTGGCAGTTGGACTTCGGAACCAACAACAATATATCCTGGCCTACCACAGGGATCACCATTATCTCCGGTACTGTTCAACGCCTACACAGTGAGAATCACCAGTGAGCAGATCACTGGACCTGGCAGGACATTGTCATATGCCGATGATGTTTTAGTGTATCGTCAGGGTAAGGATAGAGAGGAGGTTGCTGTGGAACTACAAACCGAACTCAATCGCATAAGTACTTGGTGTGATGAAGCTGGGGCAATGGTCAACCCAACAAAGGCAACAGTGACTTGGTTCTCGTTGAATAATCATATTGTCAACACTCCAACACCAACTGTAATGCTGTGTTCAGAGACGGTGGAAAGAACGCAGGCAATGAATTACCTGGGGATACGGTTTGATCGAAGCCTTGCTTATAATGTGCACATAGACCAGGTGATAACAAAGGCCAAGCGGGGTTTGGCAGCGATGCGGGTGATGGCGGCAGCAAACTGTGAGCAGCGCCATCTATGTCTTCTGTACGAGGGGCTGGTCATGTCTGTTTTGGAGTATGCAATGGCAATCCTGACTCTCAGCCATAAGCAGATAGAAAGGATGGAAAGGATACAGAATGAAGCTATGCGCATTATTCTTGGATGTACAAGAGATACAGCATGCAGGGCGATGCGCTACCTTCTTGATTTTCCAACCATTGAAGAGAGAATACAAGGTTGCAGGGCACGCGCCTACCTCAGAATTAACGCAAACACACAACATCCACTGCATAGTGAAATTAGGAAGGTGAAGGGCAGCAGGTTAAAAAGAGGACGGTCGTGGATGGGTCAAGCCGAAGACATTCTTCAACAGGTGTGTTCACTTGAGGACTTAGAACCTGGCGAGGAGTGGGTGCAAGTGCCAACAGACTTCTGCACATCCTTTTCAGTTTGCATCCAACTAGATAGAAAATGCAGACAAGAAAATCCGGCTGCTGTTGAGGCTGAAGTACAAGCGTTGATTTTCGAGAATTCGCTAGACGGTGACGCGGTCATCTACACAGATGGGTCGGTCGTCCGACATGTGAGAAGCTCATGGGCCTTTACAGCTCGGGCCGGAGGGAGAATTGTGAAGGAGGACTCTGGTGCTTTCACTGAAACCACAAGTAGCCTGACCATGGAAGTCATGGCAGTAAGTAAAGCAATAACATGGCTCGAGACACAGACATTCACTAGGGCTTGTTTCCTTAGCGACTCAATGAACATGATCAAGAGGATAGAGGAGGGGTCGATCCGAAGAGAATGGTTGCTGCCTCTGGAGCGGTCTCGACTGGCAAAGATTAGTTTCATCTTCGTGCCAGGGCATGCGGGAGTACAAGGAAATGAGCGGGCTGACAAGCTCGCAGGTGAGGCTACTGTGGAGGGCGGACGCGCCATGGACCAGGCCGACATTCTGAATGCTCTACGAGAAGTAAGACTTTTGCGAGAACCAAGTGATGACTGTGAATCTACAACAATGGCCAGACTGCGAGAGCAGCAAATTAAAAGAGGGGTGGCCAAACAAGAACACTACGCAGGAAGCCAAAGAAGATTGATAAAGCAACACAGAACTGGCGTCGTTAGCCGCTACACGTTGCGGGATTTGCTGAGGAGGGGATCCGAGCACTTATGGACTGAATGGTTCGATGTGCAATGAGGATGATCTGTCGACTAACTAACTAACTAACTAACTAGAGACATGTACAACGACAGAACTTAGTAATTTTAATATTCAAGGGTATTTTATGAAAAAAAATGTTTAATCTAAATATGACAATTCAGTGTTATTCTCATTCTGTTTCTGAGTTACTCTGCTCATTCAGCACATTATCAATTTCCTGCTGATCGACTGATTCTAATAATTCCGTTAATCCAA
This sequence comes from Cepaea nemoralis, assembly GCA_014155875.1. NCBI lineage: Eukaryota > Metazoa > Mollusca > Gastropoda > Stylommatophora > Helicidae > Cepaea > Cepaea nemoralis. Next base: position 464,828 of record JACEFZ010013227.1, read on the forward strand.
GTAATCCCTGAATAAAAATTCCACACACGCTATCAAACCTAGCAAAAAAAAAAAATACAGCATCCCACCAACACGTTACATTTCCAGCAAACAGTCCAGAAAAGTAGTCTAATTTGGCGTGAATTCTACCCAACTGGCAACACTGCTTATTGTGCGTATTACGTATTTTTGCTACGTAGATCAGTGTTCTGCAACCTTTTTCCAGCCACGTCACACTTTTATAATTTTAATTGCTGGTGACTCACTAAAATGTAATCTTATATATTAAAAGTGTATGTGTATTTATTTATTTATTTATCCGGTGTTTCACCACAAGATAAAGAATATATACGAATATATACAGAAAAAAAAGAAGGATGAAAAGCTTTACAAAGATTTAAAAAAAAAATAAGAGTAGCTTTGTCGTAGAGCAAGGTGCTATGACATGGCTACTGTCCCATGGGAAATACAAATGTGTGCTGTCCCATCCAATTCCATCCCATGGGACCTTTCCCATGGGACTCCCATAGGATAACATTCCCATGGTCATGCCTGCTAATCACATTACGATTTTCATTTATTTTCTTACAAGATTTGATCCATGATTTTTCAATATGTCCATGGTATTCTTTGCATTGTCCTCAGAAACCACATTTCCACCATCATACTTTTTTCAGCGTGTCTGCTCATTGGCGACGCTTCACATCTATACAAAAGGACTGGTTGTATGAAGCACCTCAACACTCTTTTTCTCGTTGCAAATGACATCTTTTTATTTTTCAGTATGTTTTTCATCTTGCTAAAGGCTACCTTCGCCATTGCGATTCTTGTTCTAACCTCTTTAAGACGTCTCCCTTTAGTATAGTAACTTTGTATATATACGTCGCTTCGTAAAATGTCAATATTAACATAATTATACACACGGCAAACAGGTCGATATATATATATATATATATATATATATATATATATATATATATATATATATATATATATATATATATATATATATAAAAGACGATGTATGTATGTGTGTAGGGATGTATTTGATGCGATTCGATAACGGTCCATCCGATTGAGATGAAATTTTCTACATGTATTCTTTTAATTCCCGTGCAGCCAACTGTCATAGTTTGTTAGTGTACAATCAGCTATTTACTTACTAAAATTTAATATTTAAATTTACATTATCATTTATATATAGCGAGGGGACTTAACTTAAGAAAAGTTATTTCAAGGGGCATAACTTTTAATAGCATTGCTATATATTTTATATATAGATTGTTGCATTGTTTTCAAAGATGTATAAACTCTTTGTCTACAGTTATTTACAGGCATATGAGTTATAATAAATAGTGATATAATCTTTAAAGCATTTTCAAAGTTTTCATAAAAATAATGCATCTATTTAAATAGTGAAAATTTTCTAACTCATCTTTTTATGTTTAAAGAAGTTATCTACAGTCATGTAGGTGATGAAAAACAGTTTTCATTAAAAATAATGGATGGTGTGTGGAAGGACATTCTGAAGTTAATTTTGTTTTGTTATATGAATTTAATGGGACGCTCCTCGCCAGGAGCTGAGCGAAGCCGCGCCGGGTCAGATAGATAGACAGACAGACAGATAGTCGGGAACGGGAGCTTATATGACTGCTTATATGAATTAAATGAGATGCTCCCCACCAGAGGCTGGGCGAAGCCGGACCGGGTCAGACAGACAGACAGACAGACAGACAGACAGAAAGACAGACATACAGACAGGCAGACAGACAGACAGACAGACAGATAGATAGATAGATAGATAGATAGATAGATAGATAGATAGATAGATAGATAGATCCCCGCCAGGAACTAGGCGAAGCCGGGCCGGGTCAGCTAGTGTATATATATATATATATATATATATATATATATATATATATATATATATATATATAATGCAGGCAGATAGACAAATGGGAGGTTGGATAGATTAATGGAGAGACAGACATCAGGTGGATGAGCGGTAGGGGATATATATAGAAAAACAGACACATAACTGACAGTAGAACGAACGTGGGAATGAAAGGGCGACAGATATGTAGCTAGAAATACTGATAGAAAAGCAGAGATAAATACAAACGTATGGATGGAGAAATTGCGTTTTAGACAGACATGTAGTTAGAGATACAGACAGACAGACAGACAGACAGACAGACAGACAGACAGACAGACAGACAGACAGACAGACAGACAGAAAGTCGGGTGGTCATGAGTTCGAATTGATAATGAAGAGGAATTGTACGTAAATCAAACTGACCTAAGCCGGGCCGATCCGACCAAACTTGGCAAGAAGTAATGTGTAGGGAAGTAAAGACGGCCGGTGTTATATTGAACTCATCACCCCGAGGGACAGTTGGTCTAGCAGCTTATGGCCAATAAACCTCAAAGCGTAGAACGTGTCCTGTATCTTACAACAATTATGTATCGGTCTCGTCATCGTGTGTTCGTATTCCCATTGAGGAGGGGATTTCGTTTTAAAATTGACTTTGGCTCCTAGTCCGACCCAGCCTAAAATTTGTACCAGGATATAATGTTGGCAGTAAAGGTGCCGGCGTGATACTGACCACAACACCCACAATTATCGCGCTAGCGCCTCAAGCTGTTGGACAAGGTTCGGAAGAAATCTAGTTTCTTGCTAGTCTCCAGAACTGTCTCCAACACCCGTAGACAATCGGTTCTTGGGTGTACACGGGTGGAGATATTGATTATTCATGTAGAATGCATTCAGTAGCGGATGTGTGTTGATTCCTTGCATGCGCTAGTCCTCCTCACCGAAACATTTGATTCCCAATGGGATCAGCTATTTTCTAATTCCATTACTGATGACTATCTTCAGCACACGTTCGCAATGACGGCCAAACCAATGCCGCCACACGTTGATTGCACGCGGTGAAGTGTGACAACCACTCGTCGCCAACTTGATGTGATAAATACATGTATGGTAAAATGTTCCCTTGAGCAGCAATCTTTTATCGACATTAACACAGGAAAAAATTATACCTACTTCATAGTATGGATAACCTGCGTATGTTAGGCATTGGGAAACGTTTATTTGTGTTCTTTGGATAACACTGGTGCAATAAATAACTATTTCTTGTTATGCTGTGCATCTTTTATAATATAATTAGTCTGATCGATGTGTACATTAGTTACATGCATGTGAACGACGTCGCAGTCATCCCCAACATTTATTGGCTGTTGTGATTTTCGAGGTTATTTTACGTTCTGTAGTTTGTCATTGTTTTCTGAACGACCGACATTCATACTAAAGTGAAAATAACGCAAAACGATCTGCTCACAATTGGCCTGCTGCTGAGTTCAAACTTGGAACGTGGGATTGTGAAAGTGTGAATGCCTAAGTTACAGACTGTGATTATCTGCACGTGCGCACTTTACAATTGCTAAACAATGTGTTAGTCTACTGTAAGGTGGCACGGTAGTTAGTACGCTTGCCTACCAAGGCAACGACGGAGATCCGAGTTCAACCCCCATGCCGTTGGTATGGCTCATATATTCCAACCAGTACTGCTCGAAGCTGACTCAGTCTGACACAGTCCGTACCGGGTAATTTACATAATTATCTTGGAAATGTCTGGCTATGATAGGAAAGAAGGGAACTGGACACCCAACCTTATTATGCCATGACCTAGAACATAGGGTGTCGAGACCGACCGTCGTATAAGGTCTACGAAATCATTTGGTTTGACTCTGTCAAAGCAACCTTAAAAGAGGCATTAATGTCAATAAATCTAAGAGGTTTTTCTTTGCAAGGTAAATTTAGTATACGTAAATCATAATAATAGCGTAAATTTTGAGGTACAAGCAAGAAACGTCCTTAATGGGATAGCCAAGACACTGCTAGTACATAACTGGACAGGCGCGTGTGTTGTGCACGGCCCGCAAATGATGTTATAAATATCCTAATGGCCCATGGCAGAAAAGAAGGTTCCCCACCCCTGGCCTAGAGTAATGAAATGCTAACACCTAACACTCCAACGACGGCAGTATCTGCCATGACATTACCTTTACCTAGCGTTGTATATTGTGCAATGGAAGAAAACAAACGTAACTGACTCTTACTGCGTCACAACGGAGCCAAGTAATAGGATTATATAGTCTGGAACAAGCAATTCTTGAGCACTTGTGTAGAGGTATCAACTAGTCTCTTGCTCCTTCAAAAATCTAGACCAATTTTATGAGGCTGGGCAGATCTCGAAGCCATGCAGTCAAGAAAGATTCTTATTGTGAGGTCAATGTGAGCAGATGACCACTAGGCCCTGCATGCGATTGCTAGATTAGTGGCTTTCCTATAATGTCGGATGGAGATTAGCATGGCCGAATAGATAAGAGTGCTCGTTCTCAAACATACGGTGTGCTGATGATGAGGTAGGGGGTTCAACCTCTAAATCGCCAGTTGGACTAAAATTTTGACTTCTTGTCATTGACTTGGGGGTGTAATATATAAATTTACTCGTAATTGTAACATTAACAAATAACACACAAATATCTAGTATGTAGTAAACTGAAATTGTTATAAACTGTCCCGCTAAATAAAGTATATAATACTTTTATAAATCTACATTGTTCTGTTAACTAGTGTTCACATAAAATGAAAATAAATAACATTATTATTAACAATACCAGGAATGAAGTTCTAAATATATACATTAAAAGAAATCCTTGCCCTGTTGTGTATTTGCGTATTGAAAGCTTTCTTAGTTTGAGATAACAGTTAAGATAACATAAACCACAACCCTGACAGTTATTTTTGATATTATGATTTGTACGTTGATTGATAATGTATCATATGATAGCTGCAAGAAAAAAAATTATAATATTATTAACATTTCGTGATTGCGATTTGGACACAGATTGATACAATCTGACGGCTTTTAAGGAGCTGAAAATATTACTCACGTACATTTGTAATTAAAGACAAGACTTATTTCTTGGACATACTCACATTTGTAATTAAAGACAAGACTTATTTCTTGGACATACTCACGAGGGAGTCTCCCTTATTCAAACAAAATCTTAAACTTTCCTTATTAAAACAAGGCGCTGATAGAGGCATTCATCATGAACAGGCAACCTTTTGATGTGAGGACAAAAAAGTTAGTGTCCGCTCTGCAGTCGCAGTGTTTCCATCGCGGTATCGGGGCCCTCAAGCAGCTGTCGTGTGTATTCCGGAGAATGGATATAGACTACTCCAAGAAAATCTGCTTCGAGGAGCTAGCCCAGGGTGTGAAAACCTATAACCTGAATTTTTCCAACAAGGACCTACATGATTTGTTTACAGCGCTAGACAAAGACCGGAATGGGCAGATTGATTTTAAAGAGTTCATGGATCTACTGACGCCGCCGATTACTGAACTCAGGGTCAGGGTTATTAATGAAGCTTTTGACAAGCTGGATGTGAATGGAGATGGTGCGATTCAGCTGGATGATCTCAAAGGTGAGTTGTTGTTTGAGTGTTTGTGTAAAGTAATTCAGTCTCTACTATGTAAGTTATAATATTAGTAAACATGCTATTTGCTTGTTTTCTAGCATTAAGAATTATACCCCTTGGAAGGCACGATACCTGAATGACGAAGCAGGGGTCAATGAACACGATGACGGACACAGGACACTGAAGATACCTTGCGGACGATGGTCCATGAGGCAAGAGAAATGGCAAGAGGTCGAGAAACATTTATGCTGGATAAACCCCGGAGCCCAGTTCAATTTTAAACTTGCGTCTCCATTTCAATTCAAACCTACGATCATCGGGTCGGCAGCCACAGCGCGGCTCTCATAGAACAAATGGCGCATAGCAAATGCTTCTTAACTAAAAGTTAAACATGATCATATTCTGTAAATCAATCCCTCATTGGTTAACATAAAATGTAAAGTTGAAAGGCCAGATAATCGACTTCATTGCACCGGGTTTAATCCCATTTGGCTCGGTCTCTTTCTGCAGCGTTGTCTGCCAAAAACGTCGCACAGAACAATGACCCCCGGGAGTATCGGAGAAAATCGTACTCATGAACAGACATGATAGAGACCGGAATCGAACCGACAACCTTCGGAGCGCGAGGCAAGCGACTTATTCACTTAGCTACGGAGACACCCCCTCCCCCTTTTCCCCATTCCCCTTTTACAAAATATAAAAGAAAAAATAAACGAAATCAAGTCAAGTCAAACGAAATCAAGACGTAACGTGCGCAAACGTGCGTGGGTCGTCGTCGTGTGTGCAACGTGTGCATTCGCACTACGAGCGCTATCAAGACAAGTCGCCTGAAGAAGTCAAGAAGCCTGATACGGGGGAAAATGGCACGTGGGAAGAACACCAAAAAGACACGTGGTATCAAAGTTGTGTAGCGTGGGAGCCGACAAGAAGACGAGCGGAGAGAATCTACCTCTAACGAAGCTACCACGAGGAAGGACGACGACAACCCACCACAAACAAGAGCCAAACCTAATGAGAAGCAGATGGAGGAGAAAGACACCAGAGTCGGAACCACCGACTCACCGACAAGCAAGTGGGTTGTCAAGCATATCCAAGTAGAGCTAACAGACGAAGAAATCCTGAAGCAGCTTCGAGAAGAGAACCTCCACATCCGATTCTTGAAGGCGGAGCGGCTCCTCACCTACTTCAAGATTTCTACAACCTTGGCGGTGGTGACGACAGAGGGCAGCGAGATGCCGAACACAGTATCAATCAACATGAAAATACAACCAGAAAGATTCATTCCAACAGCCAACCAATATTCCAGATGTCAGAGGGCCGGCCACAGCAGAGCAGCATGTCGCAGTAACACGGAAATCTGCAGGTACTGCGTCGATCACCACGCCTTCAAGGAGTGTCCGCTGGCCAAGCTGGACACGGACTTCCGAGTACCCAACAACAAACGAATGTGCGACAACTGCCTGGACAAGCATGGAGCAAGATATTTGGGCTGTCCGTACCTGTAACGACAAAGATACGCCTTAAAGATCGCAATTACCACAAAGACACCATTCAAGGAAGCAATGCGGAGGGGCGAGACAGCCACGGGTATAGCACAAGCTGAAAGAGATCAACTTCAAAATCAGATAGACGAGTTGAAGAAACAAGGCAAGGCACTGCTAACGCCGACTCCGACCAGCGACAATGAGAAACTGCTGGCTGAAATAAAGGAGATCCATCAAAACATCAAGCAAGAAGTGGAACATATGGCACTGATAAAGAAGGAGAACGAAGAAATCCTACAAACCATTAAACAAGAGCGAGAACTACAGAAAGCTGAAATGGAACTTTTCCAAAACAAACCAACAGAAGCCATACAAGAAACCACAGATAAACCGCAAGATGAAAACCAAGAGACCGAGCCTGAACCGCAAGCTAAAGCCAGCAGCCCAATCCACAACGCCCAAGAGGGAACCACTATCCCGTCGCATCTCTGAAGGAGGCACAGAATACCCACTTAGCAGGGAGGAACTCCAGCGCGAGGAATTCAGAAGGCGCTGGGAAGAAAAAGAAAAGAAGAAGCCCAAAAAACTCCGGGGGAAACCGATGGAATACCCAATCATACACTATGACTGTGAGACCGACTTCGAGTACTATATAGATGACGGTAAAATCGTCCCATGGCTGACCACGGAGGAAAAAAACTTAAGGCACCAGATACTCAAACGTGACAGTGAAAACAGGCGCAAGGAAGAAAATGAAAACGTCGAAAAGCTCCTACAGAAAATACACAAACAAGGAGACAAAAAGACCAAATAAACAGCCATACAAGGACTGCACCCAGCCAAGCCAGGAGCCTGCACACACAAAGAAAACCACAAGAGGAGACGATCACAAAGGGTAGTCGCCGACTAATCCTCCAGCTGACGTCACAGACACAAACGCTTGCATAACCAGTCCGAGAAAGTGCGCACAGGACAAGAATCAGGGTGAATAAACCCACAAAAACCACGGCTCTCAACAATAACCACCGCTGAGGAAGCAGGTTAGACGTGACCGAATTTGCATTTTTGTTTTGAAAATGGAATTGGAATCAAGTCAATATCGGCGCAAGAGGAAGAAGAACTTAATGAAGCGAGAGAAGTCCTAAAGCAATAGCACTCAATTCTGGAAACCTTCTCTTAATTAATTATCCACACTGTGACAAAATAGGCAAAAAGAAACATTTCGCAACTAGCAGTCAGCTACAGAAAGCAAACGAAGGAAGCAACATGCAGTCAAATTCCTGTGCGTAATAGAGAAAGATACACAAGAAAGGCTCCATGTGTAACACTTGAAAGCAATGACAGCTGAATAAAGAATATCCGCTTTTTTAACAAGTGGATCCAATCGAATGAGGAAATGTGAAATGTAAGCCAGAAGCCACAAACAATACGTGTCACGATTTATTGCCTGACACTTTTGCTGCATCTCGTTTGTGGCTTCCGTGTTTAAGTCCACTAAGACAATCAATCAATCAATCAGGTGCTGTCTCCGCAATGAAGGTTGGCTGCAATGGATCTCCAACACCGTCTGTCTCTTGCCTTGTCTGCCACTAAGGGAATACGTTGTTTTAAATTTGAAATAGTTGTAGAAAAATAAGAATACACCAAATAAAGAGGCTGTTGAATAGATAAGACCACGTGAAATAGTTAAGTTAGAATACTATTGATAAAGAGAGCTGGTGAACAGATGAGGCCAAGTGAAATTGTTGTGGACATAATAATGCAACAGCTAAAACGAGCTGTTGAATAGATGAGGCTACGTGAAATCGTGTAGAAAAAAGGGATACAACAGATACAGGCAGCCATTGAACAGATAAGGCAATGCGAATTAGTTGTAGACATAAGGATACATCAGATAAAGAGAGCTATTGAATATATGAGGCCACGTGAAACAATTGTAGAAATAAGAATACACCAGATATAGGCAGACGTTGAACAGATAAAGCCATGCGTAATTCAGTTACAGAAGCCACTTTCCAGAAACCAGGGGAAATAATATTAAGCAGAAGTAAATGAAGATGCATTCCGGTAAGGAAGTGATTTATTACAGTGTTATGTCAGCTACCTGAATTTAAAATATGTGAATAATAATACATATTTATAATCTGTACCGACGAACACACACACACACGCTCGCGCTCGCACACACACACACACACACATACTCACACATGCACGCACTCATCTCTCTCTCTCTCGTGCGTAGAGAGAGAGAGAGAGAGAGAGCAAGAGAGAGAGAGAGAGAGAGAGAGAGAGAGAGAGAGAGAGAGAGAGAGAGAGAGAGAGAGAGAGGGAGCGAGAGAAAAAAGAGAGAGTTGAATTGTATCACTAATTTTTACGCTACATAATGTATATGTACAATTTTTTCTCCACTTCTTGCAATTGCGAGAATTCTCACGACAATCGTCAGTGTTTCAATTGTGTGTAACGTGTGGGAGTTTGTTCTTATTAGTTTCAGTGATCATGTGAGGCTTCATGTATGTGTCTAGATGTGAGGATGTGTGTATGGGTGTGTATGTGAGGGATATGTGTGTGTGTGGGGGTGTGGGGAATGTATGTGTGGAGGGGTTGTGTATGGGGAATGTGTATGGGTTAATGGGTGATGTGTGGATGTGTGAAGGGATGTGTAGTCGGTGATGGATGTATGTGTGTGTGAGGGATATGTGTGTGTGTGTGTGTGTGTGTGGGGGGGGGGTGGATATTTGAGTGGATAGTTGGAAGTATGTGGGTGTTGGTGGGTTGGGAGGGGGTTGGGTAGGGAGTGTGTGTTTGGGTAGGTGAATGGGTGTGTAGGAGATTGTGTGGGTTGGGGGATGGGTATGTAATGGGTGTGGGGGATGAGTGTGGGGGTGTCTGTGAATGGGATATGTCTGTGTGGGTGGGAGTGTGTGAGTGTGGATGGGGTAAATGTGAGTGGGTGCAGGATGTATGTGTGGGTGGTGAGGATGTTTGTAGGTGGAGGATGTGTGAGTGGGTGGGGAGATGTGTGGGCGGGGATGTGTATGGGGAATGTATGTGGTGGATGTGTGTGTGGAGGGAATGTGTTTATGGGTGGAGTTTTGTGTGGGAGGGGAGATGTGTGAGAGGTGGGGGAGGTGTGGGATGTGCAGGTGATTGAAAGATGTATGCGAGGATGGGGGATGTGTGTTTGGCTGGGTGGTTGGGGTGTGTGTGGGTGGGAGGGTAGATGAGAGATGTATGTGTTGATGGGCGCGTGGGTGATGTGTGGGTGTGAGTGGTTGATGGATGAGTACGTGAGTGGGTGGATGTGTGTGAGAGATGTGTGTATGGGTTGGGGGAGGTGTGTAGTTGTGAGAAGATGTTTTTAAGCGGCGGATGTGTATGGGTGGGGTATATGTGAGTGGCGGGTGTGTGTGTGGGTGGGAGGTGTGTGTTTTTGGGTTATGGGTGGGGATATGTGTGGGCAGGTGGGGAGATGTGTTTATGGGTGGGGATGTGTGTATAGGTGGGGATGTGTAGTTGAGAGGTGGCGAATATTGGGTGGGTGAGTGGGTGTAGGTTGGCTGATGTGTGTGTGGGTGGGTGGGTGGGGAAAATTGTGAGAGTGCGGGATATGTGTGTGGATAGGTGTGGGATGTGTGGGTTGGAAGAGGTATGTGTGTGTGGTTTCTTCTTCTTCTTCTTCTTCTTCTTCTTCTTCTTCTTCTTCTTCTTCTTCTTCTTCTTCTTCTTCTTCTTCTTCTTCTTCTTCTTCTTCTTCTTCTTCATCATCTTCTCCTCCTCCTCCTCTTCTTCTCCTCCTCCTTCTTCTTCTTCTTCTTCTTCTTCTTCTTCTTCTTCTTCTTCTTCTTCTTCTTCTTCTTCTTCTTCTTCTTCTTCTTCTTCTTCTTCTTCTTCTTCTTCTTCTTCTTCTTCTACTCCTCCTCCTCCTCCTTCTTCATTCTTCTTCTTCTTCTTCTTCTTCTTCTTCTTCTTCTTCTTCTTCTTCTTCTTCTTCTTCTTCTTCTTCTTCTTCTTCTTCTTCTTCTTCTTCTTCTTCTTCTTCTTCTTCTTCTTCTTCTTCTTCTTCTTGGGGAAATGTGTGTGGGTGGGGGATCAGTGGGTGTGAGGCGGCATGTATGTTCGCCTGGTTTCTGTGTGAGTGCGTGGAGGTATGTGTGGGTGGGGGAGGTTTGGTGGGTGGGGGATGTGTTGGTGGCTGCGGGATATGAGGGTGGATGGGGGATGTGTCTCACAACATTGAAATATGCACTGTTTATGTTTATAACTTTCATTTGATAATGTTTTTTTTGTTTTCTAATGTGAATGTATCATGCGTAATATGCATTGTTTATGCTTACAAAATCCATTTGACAATGTTTTTTCCCCTATGTTAATGTAACATGCACATTTGATGAATGAAAGATGAGTGATTGAAAGGACCGAATTTAAGACGGGCCTGCGCGCCCAATTTGTTACCCTTTTAAAATAAAGTTTGTTCGTTCGTTCGTTCTCTCTCTCTCTCTCTCTCTCTCTCTCTCTCTCTCTGTATGTGTGTGTGTGTGTGTGTGTGTGTGTTGTGTGTGTGTGTGTGTGTGTGTGTGAACGTGAACATTTAATCTTCAATAACCGAATATATTATATATATCGACGCTCAGAGGAAAGGCGAGACGGACATATAATCAGATTGCTACTGGTACTATTGGTGTTGGAACTCTTCGCTGGCTGCTGAGGATGGGGACGGAGAGCTTATGGGAATGCCCCGAATGCTGTGATGTCGGTTCCTAGATAAATTAATCAATCAATCATAACTGAATCTGTCACGCCCGTAAGCGTGGGCAGTCATTTTCACCATCTCACCAGCGTCGTGGATCAGCTCTGTGTTTTTGACTCGATTATGGAACGTGGCTAAGCCAACTAGATATTTACCTCTCTGCCTTCCCTTTCTTCTTTTCTCCCCAACCTTGTCAGTTGTCACCAGGTTCTCCAGTTTATTTCCTTTTATAACGTGACCAAAATTCTTTACTGTTTTCGTATAATTTCTCAAATCAGATTACGGTTATCATTTGTTTCTTGTAGGTCGTGCTCATTGGTTTTTCTTGTCTGTCCGCTGTATTCATTGAATTTTCATCGAACACCTCATTTCCACTATCATTAGATATTTTTTTCAGATTTTCTCCTCATTGTCCACAATGTACAAAAAAAACAAAAAAAAAACAAAAAAAAAAACAAACAAAGTACAAAAGTTCTATGCAGCACTTCAACATTATTTTTCTCGCTGCAATTGACATCTTTATTTTTATTGGTCAGTATATCTTTCGTCTTGCAAAAGGCAACATTTAATATGGCGATTCTTGTTTTATCTCTTTAAGGGACCACCCATCACATGTTATAACTGTTCGGAGATGATTGTACCGATTCGCTTGTTTAAAAACATTCCCATTTACCCGTATATTTTTTAATGTTGCATATCTCTTGCAGGACGTTGCAGTCAGCACTAGAATTTTTCAGCAGCTGTTGATGTACTAGGCAAATTTTACGTTCAGTAGTTTGCCATTGCTTTCTGAACGACCGGTTCCCATACCAACACATTATAACACAAGGCGACACGGTCTGCAGCAAAATCGGTCGCGGCTGCGTTTCGAACGCCTGGTAAGCGGCTCACGAACCGAGTTCGCAACCCTCTGGCCACGGAGACCCGTATATTAAATTGTGGTATTTCTTTCTTCTTACATCGCACCTCATCTCATCATGTTCCACTTGTACCTTGCGGTGTCGAGGTGAAGTATAAACAGCGGGAGAGTGCCCGCTTATGGGCTTCATGTATCGATATTCCCATGGACTCTGTTATTCCCTGCGTCCATCGTTTACGTGGTCGGCCTCTTCCTCTGCTCCCACCTGGTCTGTACATCATTGCTTTTTGTGGTATACTGTTAGTTGGTAACCTACTTGCATGGCCAAACCATTTGACTTGCTGCCTTCTAATAAAATCTAGTGCGGCTATAACCCCCACTTTAGTCCTGATTTCTTCATTTCTGATCTTAGCTCTTCTTGATACATTCAGTATTCTTCTCAGGAATCTCGTTTCTGTTGTTGTGATTTTTCATTTCGGTTTTTCTGTCATTGTTCAGGTTTGGCATTGGTAACATAGAGTTGGTAGGAAGATTGTTTTGTAAAGTGCTTTCTTAGTAGTTATTAGGTCTTAGTAGTTATTGATAATTTTTGGTCTTTAGTATTGGTGCCATTTGTTCAATGAGTTGGTTTGCCTTTTTGCATCTATTTTCGATCTCGTTTTCTGATTTTCCATTTGATGATATTATACTTCCTGGGTACTTGAAACTCTTTACTTGTTTCGAGGGACGTTCGTTTAGGTGAATAGTTGTTGCTTTTTCTTCTGTAGTTATAGTCATTACCTCTGTTTTACTTTTACTAATTTTCACGTTATGTTCCCTACACATTTCGTTTAGACTATTCATGCGGTCTTGTAATTCAGCTTCTGGTTTTGCTATTAGTGCTTGGTCGTCCGCAAACAGGAGTTCTCAAATTGTGTAATTTGCAGATGGTTCTTCTTCTGTGTTCTCGCTATGCGGTGTTCTTGCGGTCTCTGTTTGGCTGGTTTCTTCACATATGTTGTCTATATATGTTATGAACAAGAGATGGGAAAGAACACACTCCTGATCTTATGGTGAAGGGCTCTGATTGTCCTCCAGTTGCTCTCACAATGTATTCACTGTTGTTGTATAAGCTTCTACATAGGTTTGTTAGATGTGTACTCACTCCATATTGTTTAAGGATTTCCCACAGCTTGTTTCTGTCTACTCTATCAAATGCCTTTTCTTGGTCGACAAAGGCTAAGTAGAGTGTTTCATTGAATTCGATTTATTTTTCTATAAGCTGTCTAAGAGCAAAAGTGGCATCTGTGCATCCTTTCATCATCATCATCATCATCATCTTCCACTTCTGCCGTCAAGCGTCGTGGGGAGGAATAATTTGCGTTCCAGCGCCCGGTGGACGACACTGGATAGTGGTGCATCCTTTGTTTTTCCTCAATCCAAGTTGTGTTTGGCTTTAGCGTTTCTGGTAATCCACACAGATTGCAGAAGACTAGAAAATAGGGATCTGATAAAAATACAATAATCGCAGAGCAGCTTAGTTTTCCTATACAAGTTTCCGATTATATCTCTGCAGCAGACACATACTTGTAAATCACACCGCCTTTCTTTTCTGTATGTTTCTAATTTTATATCTCTACGTCCTGTAAAGAATAGGCAGCTAACGTTTTAGAGAGGCAGTCTTCTGCATTGTCTCACAGCAGCATTTGAGAATGACAAGCGCGAATACCTCACCGTTTTACCCGAGCCAAGAATCAGATCTAACAGTTAACCATGGGTATACAAGTATGACGTGGAGATGGCAAGAATGCAGTACATTCTTCCTGTGATATTTCACAATATAGCTCACACATTTGACCTTTCGGTGTTTGACGCACCTCATCTGGTTTGATTTTCTGTGCAAAGCGATGTTGTAGAAAACAAAAGATAATAAGAATGCATAAAACAGTGGGAAATATTTACATGCAGACAAAAAATTAAACATACTATTTTCTTATCTGGCTTCTAATCTAATAATAAAGTAATATCTCTGGTTTCATCATAGTCTCTATATTTTAGTCCAGGCTTTGTGCTATGGAGAGGCAATAACTCAATCCCTGGTCTTAACCGGTCTCGGAATCAAAGCGAGAGGTAACATTTACGGGTTATAAGTCATTGTAAATTGGCATAGACATGGGACGCCACGGGTTGCCTCTGATAGTGGGAGACATCTACAGGTATCACTGATCAGCTACCACCCTCTTCAAGCTGGGCAGCCTCCGGCCAATTGGGTGCTGATCCGCCACAGCCTGCTTGCTTACAATAGGTGCTTGGGGCTAGGACAAAATCTGAATCGCAGGCTGTAAAACCAATGCACCAATTACTAATAAAAAGAAAAAATAGAAACCTCAAGGTACGGCTTGCAACCTGGAATGTAAGAACCATTTTTCCCATGAGACTTGACGAATATTGACGATGTGAGAAAAACGGCTGTGATTGATGCCGAACTCAATAGTCTTAACACTGATATTGTTGGCCTGCAGGAGACTCGACTCGCTGAGGAAGGGTCACTCAGGGAAATCAATTACACCCTTTTTTGGAAGGGTAGAGGGCAGGCAGAAAAAAAGGCAACATTGTGTGGGCTTTGCAGTAAAGAATTCGCTACTGGGAATGATTGAAATTCCAGCTGGAGGTAATAAAAGACTACTATCCATGTGCTTGGCAACATCTTGTGGTTTTGCCATCATTATTACTGCATATGCACCGACACTCGATTCCTCTGATGATGTGAAGGATTCGTTCTATGAGGAGCTAGACTCTGTGATCAAGGCAGTTCCAAAATCCGACTACATTTATATGCTCGGTGATTTCAATGCTCGTGTGGGCAAGGACTCGAGTTCATGGCCAGTGTGCCTTGGAAAATACAACATCGGTCGCATGAATTAAAATGGGCAAAGGCTGCTGGAGCATTGCACCAGAAATGACCTATGTATTACAAAACTCCTTTCTTAAAACAAAAGAGCTGCATAAGGTCACATGGAAACATCCAAGATCCGGCCATTGTCATCAGCTGGACTTCATTATCATACGGAGACAACATCTGAACCATACATCATTAACTCGAAGTTTGATTGTGATACGGATCATTCTTTGGCCAGCAAGGGTTAGACTGAGACCAAAGAGAATCTACACAGCTAAACACAAATCTAGCCCCAGGATTAATATTATTAACACTCACGATCCTGAAAAGTGCTTTGAGTTTCAACAGCAACTTGAAGACGCTTTCACTGATACATCAGAAAATTGTACAGCAAGTGAAAAGTGGGGGTAAACTTAAGGAAACTCTTTATAAAACTGCGGTAGGGGTTTACGGCATTGTGGATCACAAGAGGCAGGACTGGTTTGCTGCAAACAGCTAGACACTGCAGCCCTTGAGTGATAAAACGAAGATAGCTGTTTTACCAAACAAGGAAAGAACAACGCGTAACACTCTCAGCGAGATGAAGCAAGCTAGTAAGGATGTGAAAAAAAGGCTGCCAGGCAGGGTGCAAATGACTATTAGATCAAGTTATGTAAGTCCATTCAAAACGCAAGTGATAAGGGAAACATCAGAAGGGATAAAAAAAAAAAAGCCTGTGGTCCAATGATCAAAAGAAGTGCACCTGAAAACCTTGACTGGAGAAATCATCACTGATAAGAAACAGCAGATGGACAGATGGGTAGAGCACTATTTGGAGCTTTACTCAAGTGAGACAAAACTAGCGGGTGAAGCCCTCAACGCCATAGAGGCCCTGCCAACTCTTGACCACCTGGACACACTTCCCACCATAACAGAAGTTAAGTGTGCTATTAAATGAACATGCCCCTGGCAAGGCTCCAGGAATAAGTGGAGTTTGAACAGGCTGATAGGCTGGCAGGGAACGCACCTCTTGGTGGTATCATGCCTATGGATAAGGGGGGGGGGGGTGATCGTGCGTTTGTGGGACCAGGTGGAGAAGGCGGAGGAACAGATTGAGAACCCATATGTGGAAAGAATGAGATTGCGGGGGATCAGCAGGGGTTCTGGAAGAATCTCAAAACTGAGTGGGAAGACCAGGAGAACCTTTAATCAGATAGATGTGGGAACGGGAGCGGTATGACTCTTCGCTGGCTGTTGAACGATGGGACTAATCATGTAAGGGAATGTCCTGAGAGCAGTGATGTCGGTTCTTAACTCAACTCAACTCAACTCAACTCAAGGATGCCGGTATATACATTCACTCACGCTCAGATGGCGGCCTCTATAATACTCAGAGATTGCAGGCCAAGACCAAAATTAGGAGGGTACTAATCAGAGAGTTGCTTTTTGCGGATGCTGCTGCAATTACGACCCACTCTGTGGAAGAATTACAACATCTACTATCTGCATTCTCCAATGCTTGTTCAGAATTTGGTTTAACAATTAACAAAAAGAAGACACAGATTATGTCACAAGGTGCACATGGGGTACCATCAATCTTTATTGACGACTCTGAACTGGAGATAGTAGATCATTTTACATATCTAGGGTGAGAGGTGTATGCAAATTATCCCTAGATCAGGAAATCAACATCATGAGTGGTAAGGCAGCAACAACAATGAAAATGATAGCAAAAAGAGCCTGGGAGAACAGAAAGCTTACTGCCAAGACAAAAGTCCCTGTCTACCAAGCCTGTGTCCTTAGTACTCTTCTTTATGGCAGTGAAACCTGGTCAACGTACTCACACCAAGAGAAACGATTAAACAGCTTTCATATGCGATGTCTGAGGAGAATACTTGGTATTAAGTGGCAAGACAAAATCACAAATACTGAAGTATTGGAAAGATTATTTTGTGTAACGGTGTGTTCCATGCTCGGTCTTCGTAGACTTAGATGGATAGGACACGTTAGGAGGATGGATGATGGTAGAATAAAATGACATCTTTTTTTGTTGAATTACGGATGGGTAGAAGATCTTAGGGTCGGCCTCTACTACGTTACAAAGATGTGTGTAAGGGAGACATAATTGATACAGGCATTGATAATGCACATTGGGAGCAAGTCGCCGCTGCACGTGTTGCATGGTGGTCAACTATAAGAAATGGAATAAAGACAAAGGAGAAAATGATTGCAGATAAAGCACACGCAGAGCGTGAGAGACGTAAGATAGTGCATGATGGTTGACATGACCATGTTTTCACATGCATCCACTGTAGACGAACATTTTACAGCGCGAATTTGCCTTATCAGCCACATTCGCCACCGCCATAGGTTGTAGTTATTATGCCTATTTGAAGCACAATGTAGCAAACTATCGTCTGTCAAGACGGAAAGGTGCCAATGTTATAAAGTAATATAAAAGCCCTTACATTGTTAAATTATTTTGCCTTCTATACTTTTTAAAATTATTAAATGGTCGTATAGAAGGCAGAATAATATAACAATGCATGTGACTTTAAATTTGTTTAGCGCGTTTCCAAGATAGCTTAATTTATAGTATCGAACATTCATCTGTACTATTCGTAGTTATCGAATAGTTATCAGTATAGTTTATAATACTGAACAATTATCAGTTTCAATCACAGTTTTCAGTATAGTCATCGGTATAATTCAAAGTACTGTACAATCATCTGCATAATTCTACCAACCAACCAATCACTTAATCAACCAATCAACCAACCAACTATTCAGCTAACGAATGAACTAACAACAAAATAAATAAAATGCAGCCAGCTAACCAAACAAGCAAACAAAAAGCCCACCAACCAGCCAACCAACTAACAAAAAATGCTAACTAACCAAACAATTTATTATAAAATCCACTAACGAATAAACCCACACATCAACAATCCCACCAGCCTACCAACCCACATAGCCACCATTCAACATCCAAGCAAGTGGTAGATTTTGTTATTGCCTTGTTGTTTAGAGGGAATTCTCATAGCTGTGTGTAGAAGTAGCAGTCAACTCCAGCTTTGTTTGACTGTTTGTGATTCCTGGGCAAGTTTTACGTTCAGTAGTTTGCCATTGCTTTCTGAAAGACCGCACTCATACTACTGCATGAAAACAACACAAGGCTGTCTGCTTTAAAATCGCCTGCAGCTGTGTATTTTACACAACATAACAACTCCGCCGCAGAGCGGGCAACTGGAATTTGTATAGTAGCTCACTGTACCAGTATTTGTTTTGGAGTATTTCCCTTGGGTCTATTCAAGTATCTCTGATATCATGTGACGTATAGTAGCTCACGGTACCTGTATTTGTTTTGGAGTATTTCCCTTGCGTCTATCAAGTATCTCTGATATCATGTGACGTATAGTAGCTCACTGTACCTGTATTTGTTTTGGAGTATTTCCCTTGCGTCTATTCAAGTACCTCTAATATCATGTAACGTATAGTAGCTCACTGTACCTGTATTCGTTTTGGAGTATTTCCCTTGCGTCTATTCAAGTACCTCTGATATCATGTGACGTATAGTAGCACACTGTACCTGTATTCGTTTTGGAGTATTTCCCTTGCGTCTATTCAAGTACCTCTGATATCATGTGACGTATAGTAGCACACTGTACCTGTATTCGTTTTGGAGTATTTCCCTTGCGTCTATTCAAGTACCTCTGATATCATGTAAAGTATAGTAGCTCACTGTACCTGTATTCGTTTTGGAGTATTTCCCTTGCGTCTATTCAAGTACCTCTGATATCATGTAACGTATAGTAGCACACTGTACCTGTATTTGTTTTGGAGTATTTCCCTTGCGTCTATTCAAGTACCTCTGATATCGTGTAACGAATCTTTCCTTCTCATTCTCCCCTTCATCCTCCTCCCACTGTCAATCCTCACTGTTATTTAGTATGTTCATAATGGTGGTGTTCCTGATGTTGTCATTTCGTGCCCAGTTGTTCAAGCGTTTCGCATGGATCTTTATCTGCCATCCTGTCTCTGCCTGTAACGTTAACCTTTACAATTCTTTCTATCATAAATCATCCGATACACTTAAAAGCCAAAAAGCCATGTTGCATGTGTAGCCAACCTAGAACTACATTTTCCATTCTTCAGACCTGGCATTATGCCTTTGTTTCGACAATTTTTGCATTGTCTACGTGAGCGAAAACCTTGCAAAATAACAATATCATTGATTTTGGTTTATTCTAACGAAACTAACATTCTCTGAATACATCCTGCAGGCTCCCTCCGCCCGTGTAAACATGCCTATTTCCTCCTGATCGTCTTTGCTATCCTGCATCCCATCTTGTGGCTTTTGGTTAAGATAAACACGTTCGCTTGACAAGTTACCTCTCATTCCTGGCAGCCCTTGTGCATACATTTGCAGCAAAGGCCGCGAGAATGCGAGAATATACTATTCCAACATAGTGCCACAGAGAGGGAAATACTACAGGATATGATGCCTTAGCAATGATTGTCAAAACTGCTTCTTGAGCTGCTTCATTCTATTTGTCTATTCCCCTACCTCCTTTTCTTCTGTCATCACGACCTTCCTTGATTTTTTTTTTCTCTGAATGCTACATATCCCCCTTTTTTGTAGTGTTTCCGCCATTCCTTCCTTCATTCCTGTTTCGTTGTCTTTCTTTCTTTCTTTCTTTCTTTCTTTCTTTCTTTCTTTCTTTCTTTCTTTCTTTCTTTCTTTCTTTCTTTCTTTCTTCTTCCGTTTGCTCACGTATACTTTCCTAAGTGCTTGTGTCCTTTCCAGGAAAGCAAAAGTTCCTTCCTTCATTCCTGTTTCGTTTTCTTTCTTTCTTTCTTTCTTTCTTTCTTTCTTTCTTTCTTTCTTTCTTTCTTTCTTTCGTTCTTTCTTTCTTTCTTTCTTTCTTTCTTTCTTTCTTTCTTTCTTTCTTTCTCTTCTTCCGTTTGCTCATGTATACTTTCCTAAGTGCTTGTGTCCGATCCAGGAAAGCAAAAGTTGATTCATTTCATTTTCTGGATCGGACCAGCACACAGGGAAGTCCATTGATAAAGACTCCGGTCGAGACTGTCGCCTTTCTCTATATGTTTTTGTTTTATTCATCCTTCGAGCTTCTTTGTCACATTTGGTGCTGAATGTAAAGTTCGCTACTATACCGGGTGAGTCATATTAGCGGACAGTTTTACAGTTTGTCTGATGACCATAGCGCAATGTAAGCTCTGTAAGCTTCGCATACTTCATGTGGCGGAATGTTAGCAATGATGTGTTCAGTTTCTTCTGTCTTGAGATTGCAATGTTAGTCTCTCTTTACATGCCAATCCTTCATATCCTTTGCTATTTATATAGAGACATAATGTGATCACATGCAAAATCTAAAAAAAGTATTGAAAACATAGATGAATAGTATGGCAAAGACAATGCATTATTAGATAATAATAGGATGGTTGCTCGTTGGAGGACCAATATGTAAACATGAAACTTTACTGCAAGCTATTATAGTATTTTGAGAAGCAAAATATATTCTTGGCAATGCCAATTCTCTCTCCCTCTCTCTCATCTCTCTCTCTCTCTCTCTCTCTCTCTCTCTCTCTCTCCCTCTCTCTCTCTCTCTCTCACTCTCTCTCATCTCTCTCTCTCATCCCCCCTCTCTCTCTCTTCTCTATCTCTCTCCCTCTCTCCATTCTCTCTCTATCTTGAAGCGCCGTGACTTAGGTGCGGTAAAAGCTTTTCACAAGTTACCGTCTCACAGAGTCGAAGGTTCGAAATCAGCTGTCAGAGATTTGGAAGCAGACAGTTTTGCGTTGATTTCGATTGTATGATAAGCCGGTCCTTCAGAAAGCAATGGCATACTTAGTTAGTTAGAGTTGCATATCCTTTACAGGGCGTTGCAGTCAACACCAGCATGTTTTTGTTGTTGTAATGTCTTGGCAAGTTTACACTCAAAAGTTGGCTATAATGGCCGACTACTGAACATAACAATTGCCCAGTAAATCACAAACAGCTAAAACAAGCTGGGTGTTAATTGTGACGGTCTTTAAAGGACATGAAAGTAACAACAACTCTATATCTTTCTACACACACACACGCACACACACGTACAGACACACAATTTTAAGATCAGCATTATTCATTACCATCTCTGTGACAGAGAGAGAGAATGAGAGAGCGAATGAGAGAGAGAAAGAGAGAAAAAGCGAGAGAAAGAGAGAGAGCGCGCAAGGAAGAAGGAGAGAGAGTGAGAGAGAAAGAAAGAGAAAGAGAGAGAGAGAGAGAGAGAGAGAGAGAGAGAGAGAGAGAGAGAGAGAGAGAGAGAGAGAGAGAGAGAGAGAGGAGCTATCCTTCGGTTTTTCTCCAAATCAGAGTAACATAAATAATATGTGAATTACCTAATTACTCGAGAAAACTCAACGAAAGCTGGGTCAAAAAGCTACGCGGAGATAATCCAGGACAGAAGCGAAACAAAGGCAGTCTTGTTAGCAGGGAAAACTGAGCAATGCCAAGACCGTTATTGGATCACAGCTTATTGACATGTTTTTCTGGAAAATGTCATTAA
Source organism: Cepaea nemoralis (assembly GCA_014155875.1). Taxonomy (NCBI): domain Eukaryota; kingdom Metazoa; phylum Mollusca; class Gastropoda; order Stylommatophora; family Helicidae; genus Cepaea; species Cepaea nemoralis. The sequence goes on from JACEFZ010013227.1 coordinate 486,823, forward strand.
GGGCTAAGAGTGTTGCATGGGGATTTCCAGAGGCCGCAGTGCTTAGCTCACATCATCCTCTTGGGGATACAGACGCTAAGTTCCCACACATTCTGCTCACGATGTTCTCTATTTATGAATTGAGGTAGGAAGACCTTTATTACTGATTGAAACCGTGACTATGGTTTATGATGTTTAAAACCATGACTTATGATTTATAATAAAGAGTAGCCGTTACTACCCTTGAAGTAAGCCCATAAGCTCTCAGTCTCTCCCAACAGAAGTCGAAGGCTGTAGATGGTGGTTGTCTCTTTTGCGAGCTGGTTACCTACACGTGGCAACTGCCCCTGCCTGCAGTCATTACAACACGCTCCATATTTGATTCCACACTCCATCCTATATTCCACAAGATTAATCAAGATACGCGTTTCCATTCACCAAGTTGTCATTAACATCCCGCAGCATATGTTTCTCCACGAAAACTGTCATTGATAGATGCATATCCCTCATATGTATCACAACATACTTCTCTCTAGTATCACACTTGGCGGTAAATCATAGTCTCACCCACATAAACCTCTTCCATCATCACCCCACATAAGATCATTTATGTATTTTCTATGCCAAGCAAATTTTATCGGTAATGTTATTGTGGTGCCTTCTCTTCTGATGGCATGATTAGATGCTGTCAATACCCTTCCTATCATTAAGCCATGCAGCTACTCCTCTTAAGGTTCTGGCATCCAGGTGGACAGTTCTCTGGGTTGGCAAGCAAGTAGTCCTTGGTTTACATGTCATTAGTGACAAGTTTTTCCACCAGTGAGAGCCTAAGGTGAATACAACCTCGGGAAACGGATACCAGTTTTTTTTTTCTTTTCTTTTTCCTGGTAACGAAGGGGACTCCACTCGTGTGTTACCTGGGTCATAAAGGAAGCAGAGAATATTAACTGATGTAGTGCTGAAAGATAATAAACATATTGTAACTCCCATACTAGGGTCAGCGTGTTATTTGCTTCGTGTCGTGGTATATTAGGCAATTTTATTGCTCAGTGAACGGAAAATTACATTGCAATACTTGTTCATTTGATTGTGTACCATGTTTGGTCCAAACCCACACTGTGTTTGACACTGAATCAGCTAGAACTGTAACCTATATCCCAGGAGACGGCCAAGGAAGCTTGGCGTAGGATCGGCTACCTTGTCCCATAGACAACTTTACTTGCAAAATCTAGGAAATCATGAACAGGTCCACAAAAGGCATAGTATGAGCTAGTTGAGGTGTGACTCCATTGGAAGATGAAAGGTAGAAGAAAACGAAAAAGTACGAGAAGAAGAATTGGAAGAAAAAGAAGAAAAAGGAGGAGGAAGGAGAAGAGGAGGAGACGACTTGGAGGAGGAGGAGAAAGAAGAAGAAGAAAAAAGGAGAAGAAGAAGAGAGGCGATGAGAAATGGAGCTGTTCACCACAATGCCGAGACCAAGTTACGTACAACATGGCTATGATTATCCCATTTCTGCAGTATTTTCCTTGCGACAAGAGGTCATCTTTAAAGTGAGCATTGAAGACTTCATTGCCATGCCATGTGGTATATTGGAAATATGGTGCAAGTTAAGCGTAACGTGCCCTTTTAAGTGGCTTGAGGTATTTTGTATTTACAATAGAAAAATTACAACAACTGGGAGAATTTATAGTAGAAATATTAAAACAATATATTGAATGACATTTACAACAGTGGACATATACCTAGTGATATGCTGAGATCTGTATTTTAAGCTCTACCAAAAAGACTAGAAGCAATTGAATGGGCAGATTTTCGTACAATTAACCTCGTAAACCACGTCACTAAGCGTCTACTGAGAATTATGAGAAGAGCATGAAAAAAAAAACTGAAATTGATGAATAACAGTATGGATTCATGGAAGAGCAAGGTGCAAATAATGCAATACACACATTAAGAGTATTAATAACTAGATCAACAGAGATACAGAAAGACATGTATTTGTGTTTTATAGATTACACCAAGGCATTTCATAAAGTAAAACTAGGAGCTGATAAAATATATATATATAAAGATATCAATATTGATATTGAAAGATACCAGAATAATAAAGACTATTTGGTATCAAGCAGATTAGAATAAGAATTGCCATGGCGAAAGTAGCCTTTAGCAAGATGAAAAACATTCTGACCAATAAAAAGATGTCAATTGAAACGTGGAAAAGAGTGTTGAGGGGATACATAGAGCCTGTTCTTTTGTATGGATGTGAAGCTTGGACAATGAGCAGTCAAGCTGAAAAACATCTGATGGCTACAGAAATGTAGTTTCTGAGGAAAATGCAAAGAATACCATGGACAGACAGAAAAACCAATGACCAAGTACTACAGGAGACAAATGAAAATCGTAAACTGATTAGAGAAATTAGACGTAGACAGTCAAAGTTGTTTGGACATGTTATGAGAAGAAATGGATTGGAGAACTTAGTGACATCTGGCAAGATCGAAGGGAACAGACCAAGAGGAAGACCGAGAGGAAAATACCTGGATGGCTTGGCCACATGGCATGGACGAGACGGGAACACTGAGCTGATCCACGACTCTGGTTTTTTTTTTCTCCGCGTTTTCCATCCTGTTTCAGGATATTGAGGTCAACACCAGCATCTTTCAACTGTATGTTGATTCCTAGGCTAGATTACGCTCGTCAGCACGCCACGACTTTCTGAGCGACCGGCTCCATACTCTCATAAGTCACTAGCGTGACTCGAACCACTTCTAATTCTCGTCCGCTCACGTTGACTACGAGAGTATTCTGGATTAACGGAGAAAGCTGCTAACCCCTCGGCCAGGCAGCCGGCCACGACTCTGGTGATCGAGTGAAATGGCGAGTCATGACCGCCCACGCTTTCCGGCATGGCACATGATTGATTGATTGATTGATTGACAAGTAAAGCTAGAATTTAGACAAGAATGTGTTTTGTCACATGATCAAACGTACAGTCAATAGGTTACCGAAACATTGAGGTTATTGTACCGGCTATATTATTTTTAGATTAATTGACAAAGGATGGTTTATGTTGTTAGTGTGTTGCCGGCAGCCTTGAACATAAAAATAAAAATGTTTTACACCTATTTAATGAAACTGTGTCGACTTCAGAGCCGTTTGGTCACGTAAAACCAATCTCATCACTTCATTTGAACCCATGACCTTTGGGCCAGCATCTAAGTGCGATAGCCACTACAAATTTCTGTAGGAATAATAGTAATAGTAGTGGTAGTAGTAGTAGTAGTAGTAGTAGTAGTAGTAGTAGTAGTAGTAGTAGTAGTAGTAGTAGTAGTAGTAGTAGTAGTAGTAGTAGTAGTAGTAGTAGTAGTAGTAGTATAGTAGTAGTAAGCATAAAATTAATAACACTAATAATCATAAAACAAGGACAGTCATGATGTTGAAGAATTGTACTATAAAATGCACGAAAGTGTATAGAAAACTGAAAATCGAATTTCAGGGCATAAACTGGCTCTTAAGCAATACCTCAAGTAGGGGTCGTGGAGAGCAGTGTGCGCCAGCGTAATAGCGATTACAAACTTCGCCGCCCCATTATCCATTTGCACCGTGGAAGGACAACTAGGTGTTATTTTTTATTTTTGCGGTACGAGTGTGTGGAACCTTGTGAAATCTACAGAAGAATGACAGTTAAGTATTGAGACAGTTGTCTGAACCAGGGAAAAGGGTAGAAATGGTTAGATAGATTTCAAAATTGAATCCGCTATGAAAGTCGTGATGACCATTTTTGGGACATCAAGGACATTCTGGGAAGCTAGGTTGTCTAGGATTCTATTTGGTGCATTTCTAGGAAGGGTGAAACTTTGACTAGTGCTCGATAAAGTTACATGCTATTGAACAATCTGAAGGCCGCGATATGATCGTAACGCCGGGGACTTCTCTCATAAGGAGTATTTATGCTGCACGACAATGCCTGCTCTAATACGGTTGCACATACAGTGGATAGAACCTGTGGTCTGAAATTTGAGCTCTTGCAAACATCCATCATACAGCCCAGACTTAACCCATCGAACTTTCACTTGTTTGCACCCTAGAAAGAACATTTACTTTCTCAGAGGAAATGGAGACAATGCCAAACTGATTTAAGGCCACACCTAAAACTTTTTTCCGTGAAGTCATCAACAAGCTTTTGGATAGGTGGACCAAGAGTTTCCAGGCAGGAAAACTATTATTAATTATTACACTTATATGTTGAGAAATAACACACAGAAATTTTCTTCTTCGCACTATTATATTAAAAAAAAAAGATTTTCGTTAAATCCCTGTTACTTTCCGACTTTACCTTAACTATAATAATAATAATAATAATAATAATAATAATAATAATAATAATAATAATAATAATAATAATAATAATAATAATAATAATAATAGCAATAATGCTCCCAGACAAACTCAAAAATGTGTAATCACTCTCCATTGGTATGGCATTGTTACATAATTGTTCCTGTAACACGTTTGTTACGTACACATCATTAGCATCTGTATATTTGCGTACACATGTCTGTGTCACGTCTGATTCAGACTCCAATCCTGCCAGTCTTTGTTTTCAGTTTGCTAATTATTGTGTCTTCAAACAGCAGACTGTCATGTATTGACAACAATTTTGCGAAGGTGTAATTTGGATAAAGTCCAGGTTTGAGATTTGTAGCACAGAGTTGGTGTGAATATACTGTTTATTATCTATCGTTTTGCGGACATGGGTATATTTGGATGTTTCAGTAAGGGTGATAGTTGATATGTAAGTGCACTAGCTTTTTGACATCTGATTTCGATTTCTCTGTCCAATCTGCCATCTTCTGTGATCATACTTCCAAGGTATTTGAATTCTTTAACTTGTTTCAGAGTTATGCTATTTATCTGTATACTTAATGGGCCCGGCGATCTGCTAACTCGCATTACTTCGGTTTTGGCTGTGTTTATACTCATATTGTATCTCCTACATGTTGAACTCAGATTATTAATATGATTTTGCAGTCTGCCCTCGTCGCTATAAAACAAGCACTGATCGTCTGCTAATAGAAGTTCATTTATTTCCTGTGGATCAGTTGTGTGAAATAGATATACAGTTGATATACTGAGAATTCCATAACACTGATTGGCGGGACAAGGCATTTCGTGATCGAAATATGAAATACATTCATTTGTTTAAAGAGAGAAAAGTGGGAATAGAGAGGCGATGATTTTTTCCCAACAAACAAGTATTTCCAGTATTTCTAGATACACTCCAGTCTGTGATCGACTTCTCACTATTAGAAAACAAAGACAAAGAAAAGAGTCGACACAATTATACAAATGTATGCACTAATAGTGTATCAGAAGAGGGTGGATTTCAAGAATTTTACAAAATAGAAACCACAAGAGACATCGATCGACGTGATATTGACCGCATCACACATCGTGTGACGGTAGGTCTAAAAAAATATGGACAAACACCATTTATCCAATACACCTTAAGACTGGGGAAAAGATTTTGAAGAAAGAGGCGGAATATGTGTGGCATAACCCCAGTGGATTATCTAATTCAGTATTCAGTCTTATTAGTCTTTAAGACTTTTTTAAAGACTGAATACTGAATTAGAGAATCCACCGGGGATATCCCACACATATTCCGCCTCTTTCTTCAAAAGCCACGGAGGAGATCCTATGCTGATTATTCCAGAAGCTCTTCCTCTTATTCGTCTCATAATCCATTGACCTCAGTGAAGTGTTGAGGGGAGAATGTTTATGTGCTCTTTCTAATACTCTTAGTAAGTTGGTATTACTTTCTGTAAGATTATATCATCACCTCATATTTTACGTGGTCGTTCCCTTTCTTTCTACCCATTGTATTTCTTCAATGTGGCGCTTTGTGGCAGGTGGTACCCGGATATTCTTGTGAGATGGTCAAACCATTTAATCTGTTATTCATTGATGAAGTGCATAACTGATTTCAAACCCAGTCGTCTTATAATTTCCTCATGCCTAATTCTATCTCTCCTGGTTACTACCGCAGCACTTCTAAAGCATCTCATCTCTGTTGTTATGATTTTGCGCTCATTAGTTGCAGCAAGCGTCTATGTGTAATATTGGTAGCATAGTGTCGGCGATCCCAGAAGCAATATAATTAGAAGTCCTCCTGGCTTTCACTCCACGCTTTGAGTATCATCCAGACTCTCGTCTCACTCCCTTCTTAGCCAGTCTTTTCAGGTATGGATGCTCCGTCTGTTTAGCAGCATTCTCCACTCGCTCTTAGAGAGCCTTCACCACATCACCTTAGCTCTCCTCCCAGAGAGACAGCAGCGGCTAATCTATCAGCCTTATCACTGCTGCGAGGAAAATCTATGATATACTCGTCTAATCTAGCGATGCTTGCCACTCGACCAGGAACACGCTCATGTCACTTTCCGAAGCATACTCTGTGAGTCCCGTACAAACACAACATATATGCCTGTGCTACCCTCCAGCCGTCTAAAGTATCCGTCACCGTCTCAAATCCCGTCCTAGTGCTATATTTTGTGGTATAATTAAAAAAAAAAGACCCTTATAAGTGCCTTAAGTCGCATTTGGCATAAGGTGCTAGACCCATAGGTTCATACTCGATCCAAAATCATATCCTCACTTACTTCTTTTATCTTGTTCTCCTCTGCCTTCCTTTCAATCTTCGTACACAACATATCTCATTTTAGCTACGCATTTACCTGATGTGTTCATTTGGCAATACCCCCCCCCCCCCTCCCCCCACCTCCCCCCGCCTTACACGACCGCGAATCCTCCTACTGCTGGCTATATAAGCTGATGCCCACCATCATCATTCCATTTGCTGCTCACACTCTGGGACTAAAATGGATTCATTTTGTACGTGTTCTAACTTCATCAGCTGACCATGAGTTATTGTGAGCATCCCCACACTATAATCACCCAAATGATCATATGTTGGTAAAGTGTGTACAACATCCTTTGTTCTGTGTCCGCCACTGCTATCACTTCCAGCACAATGAGAACGATTTCTATACTGTCCGCTGTCTCCCGCACGTGATTCTTGAGGGACAAGTTTCTGTAAAACGTTATTCTTTGTTAATTGAGTGCATTTTCTCTTCTGATCACACTGTCGTGGTTGTTATATCCGATAGCCCCTCCTTGATAATTATGTTCTTTAGTGAACACAACAGTATAGATTCTTTGCCTAGGCTGGTAACAGAGCCTGTGTCCGAGAACGACCTATCCGCTTTGTCAACAGCACCCTGCAATTCTATACAAATAAGGTGTATCTTTAATGACTGTGGCGTTTTTGAAAATATTGCAGTTCCAAGTTTTGTATTCATCCTCTGTGGAATTCATGCACCATAAAAGGTAAATATAAAACTTGGAACGGCAATATTTTCAAAAACCCCACAGTCATTAACAATACACCATGTACAAGAATGTCAACCAAACATTACAATCAACGATAAACAAATTGAAAATGTCACAAACCGTGAACACTTTGGCAGACAGCCCCATTACTTCCCAGAACATATTTGTTCGCTATCATGCTTAACCTATGTAGATCAAGGAGTCCAGGTCATTTTGAAAAGAATTTCTCCTGGAGAGAATTAAACAAATGACTCCCGGCCAGCAGGCAAGTGTCCTAGCTACTTTGCTACCAAAGCTCTATAGAGACATCATTTTGATCACGAAATTAGGTGTTACATGGCTTCTACTGTCTAAAATATCAAATATAATAAATGGTTTATAAAACTAGAAGGCTACATTTACAGTATCTCCCTTGCTACTTAAGTGCACAACTGAAATTTTGTTCGGTTATGTCTCTCGGCTTAGGAACGATAGACTTTCATAGCTAGCATTCCTCACTCCCCAGAGAATCCTGCGGAAGACTGGCGACTTTTTATTTCCCAAACATTATAACATAATAGACTTCGGATGCTCGGATTACCAGCATGTATTGAATATTTTCTGTTATCGGCCTTCTATAATGCAACATCGATTTTTCCAATGTACGTGTCCTATTTCTAAAACGTTAAGCTAATTTTGTAATTCCGTTAATTAACTGCAGTTTGCAGATGTTTTGTGCTGTGAATCCAGTTTGTATTTCTTCTCCTCGATTCAGTAATGGATGCATGTGTTTTTTAGTCTGTATCCAAGAGTTCTAAGAATATCTTATTGGAGTGATCAGGAGTCAGGAACAAATTTCAAAACTGTCATTAATAATGCAGAGGTTAAAGAGTATTAAGAACGGATTACACAACACCAGCAAACTAATGAAAATAAAAACTGTAAAAGCATGACTCTTTCCCTTGGATACACGTGATTCATAGGGAATATCATAATCACCAAAGTGGAAAATCGGAACTGAGTAACTTACATGTTTCAGAAGAATTATTAGAATACAATAGAACAAGAAGGCGAAAAAAAAATTGACTGATAAAGTAAGACTTGTTCATAAGCAGCGTCAAATCTCTGGAACTGAAATACTTTTGCCAATATTAAACTTCACAGTAACGAAGAAAGATCAATGATAATATGCATTTTAAAAAAAAGACAGTCGACCAGCACAGGAATTGAAACCACCCTGGTGTGGCGTAAAACTACCAACTATAAAAGACCTGACGATGACCGCTAATGTATGGTATGCTAAAATAGAAATGGGAGAAGAATCCCCAATTCTTATTAGCCACCTATTATAAGAAAACCAGAAATTGGCTTGTAAAGGTAAGTTTCCCAATACAGAGGCCAGGATAGCACTGGGAAGTAACAGCATTCAGCGGAGGAGAAATCTTACTCTCGAATAACCTAACACATGTTGTTTCCCAGTCACACTCTGCTCTCTAAAGTTTTGTTAATTATTGAAGTATTACTAGCTTTAATACACACAAAAACCGTACACCAATTAACAAGAGAATAAACAACACTCTGATATATATTATAATGATATAATGGGATAACAAGGGGGGGGGGGGGGAGGGTGTGTGTGTGTGTGTGCGTGTGTGTGTGCGTGTGTGTTAAAGTGACATATTCATTACACACAACTCAAAAAACAACACTAAAACGCATAATAAGAGCACTAATTCTTTATACTAGTAATTACACTGTTCCAGAGTCCTCAGAAGTATTTACACATTCTAACACAGTGCTTTTTAATTCTCCACCGGAACTAATATACGATTAGTCCATACAATTCTCCTAAAGATTATAAGACTATAAAGTCCTTCAAAACATCATTTGCTAAAGGGTATTCACAAAGTACCTAGCTGTTTTCCACCATGTTGGGGTGGCTTGTGACATCGAGGGATCCATTATGTAAAATGGAGATTCAATCTTTCACTAGTATCAAGGCAATCTCCCCATCCTGCATTGAGGACATTGACTCTCAGATTGGCAAATGTTCAGCATTTCGAATCTTCTTCAAGGTTAAGCTAAAAAGACAACCTTCCCTGTTGAGAATAAGTACCACAACATATAGCCTTACTTAGAGAAAATAACAAAGGGGGGAGGAGAGAGAGAGAGAGAGAGAGAGAGAGAGAGAGAGAGAGAGAGAGAGAGAGAGAGAGAGGGAGAGAGATATATATAAAAGGAGGGAAAGGGAATTGATTAGTACATAGGGGTAGGCAAGCCCGACCCTGCCCTGTCGAGTATCATCACTCTAACAATCCGATATGACTCATCTTTTCACACCAACATCTGATGTAAGCCTTCACCTCCCACATCGGCAATATATGTCTCCTTCACTATTAGGCTGTGCAAGTGGTTTATCCTCGTTTTCGCAAGGTCCAATCGCATCGATTATCTGGTTGGCTATCAGCAATAATGACACCATGTCACAGTCCTGGCATTGTCTCTCGTCTCTACGATAAAAGAGTGCATACCATTACATCATATGCGTGTTACATATTTATATTTATAGTAAAAATCATTATTATACATCCATAAAGAATTTATATCTCTTTGTACTATATATATCTTACTTTGTTCATTTACATTCCAAGATTCACTGCCATACAGCAAAACTGGTTCTACATAGCATTTCAGCACTCTCTTTCTTACATTCAGTGATAGTGACTTATTGCACAAGATACTCTTCATTTTCTGAAATGCGGCTTTTGCCTGCCCTATTCTGCTCCTAATCTCTGTTGTACATCTTCCATCTGATGTTATAAATGCCCCTAGGTATCTAAAATTATCCACTTGGTTAAGGATTTTTCCTTCTATTTCTATGTCACATTTTGGTGTCACCATTTTCTTTGATATTACCATTGTTACTGTTTTCTTGATATTCAAGGAGAGTCCTTTCCTTGCACTCTCTGTTACTACAACGTCTAATAATTGCTGTAGGTCTGTTGAATTATCCGCCACCAATACTGTGTCATCTGCATAGCGTATATTATTTATATTATAACCTCCAACTAGTATTCCTGGCATCTCTTTGATCTCTCTCATTATTACTTCGCTATACAGGGAGAAAAGATCTGGTGACAAGACACACCCCTGTCGTACTCCTAGCTTTATCTGTTCGTAACTACCCTCTTTATTTCCCCTTTTAATTGCTGCTACTTGGTTCCAGTAAACATTCTTTATTATTCTTAAATCTTTTCCATCAATGTTGATATCTTCCAACATTTTAATCAGTTCATCATGTTTTACTTTATCAAATGCCTTAGTATAATCTATGAAGCACAAATATATGTCTCTCTGTTTCTCTATTGACCTTTCTATTAGTGTCCGTAATGTATAAATTGCATTGTTTGTGCCCTTTCCTTCCACAAATCCATACTGTTCTTCACTAATTTCCATTTTTATTTTCTTTTTGTTTCTTCTCACTATGATTCTGAGTAGAAGCTTAGTGATATGGTTTATGAGGTTAATTGTACGAAAATCTTCACAATCAATTGCTCCTGGTCTTTTTGGTACAGCTATAAATACAGATTTCAGCATATCACTGGGTATATATCCACTACTGTAAATATCATTCAACATTTTGGTTAATATATCTACTCCAAATTCTCCCAACACTTCTAATTCTTCTATTGTGATTTCATCTGGCCCAGCTGTTTTTCTTTTCTTCATATGTTTCATAGCGTCAGCGACTTCTTCTTTCAGAATAGGTGGACCTTCTAAGTTACTATCTTCTGTTAATTCTTCCCTTTCTCCGTCATATAATTCTCTTATATACTCATTCCACCTATTCATTATAGCACCTTCCTCTAATAATATCTTTCCTGTTTTTGATTTCAAACTCCCTGTATTTATTCTTATTTTTCTTCCTGTAAGCTCACTGATTTGTCTGTACATATTTTTTGTATCATTAATGGAATTTAATTCAATTTTTTTTTGCATTGCTCGTTTAACCAACTTTCTTTAGCCTTCCCACATTTATCTTTTATTTCTTTATTTATCTTAGCGTATTCTTGTTTGTCATTTTTACTCTGTTTTCTTTTGTCCATCAGTTTTAAGATTTCTTCATTCATCCATTTTTTCTTAGCTATTTTGCCTCTCTCCGGTAATACTTCTTTGCTAGTTTGATGAATGGAGTCCCTTAACATTTCCCATTGTTCATTTATATTCTGTATTTTAGCTATCGCATTGTACCTATTTTTAACAGTCACTCTGTATTGTTCTTGCAGTTCTTTATCTATTTTCAGAACCTCTTTATTAAGTCTCATGTTCTTAACCATTTTTCCCCTCTCTTTAATCTTACTTTTATTTGTCCACATTGTGGTACATGATCACTATTACAGTCAGCACCAGGCATTGTCTTTACATTAACTAAAGCATTTCTATATCTTTTATTATTTAGTATGTAGTCAATTTGGTTGCGATTTTCTTATCAGGGCTTTTCCATGGTACAGTCGTCTTTTATGGTGTTTAAACCATGTGTTTCCAATTATCATATCATTAATATTTGCCCATTCTATTAGCTTTTCCCCTCTTTCATTTCTTGTACCCAAACCATAATTCCCCACTACATCCTCCATTTTCCTCTTTCCTACTTTTGCATTAAAATCACCAAGTATTATTTTTATTTCTTGTGATCCAATTTGAGCCATCACCATTTCTATTTCGTCGTAAAAGTGTTGTATTTCTTCATCACTACTGCTTGTTGTTGGTGCATATACCTAATTACAAAGTAAGAAGAAATTAGAAGCAACAGAGATGTGGTTCCTGAGACGAATGTTGCGAATTCCTTGGACTGCCAGAGTAACTAACGATGACTGCCTGAAGCAGGCTAATGAAACTAGAACATTATATACAACAATAAGACAGAGACAAACATCTTTCTTCGGTCTAGTGATGAGAAGAGAGGCATTGGAGAACATCGTAACAACTGGAAAGATCGAGGGGAAGAGAGGCAGAGGTAGACCAAGAGAAATGATGCTGGATGGATTGGCATGAAGGAACATCAGCAGCAGAGATGATCCAGAAAACCAAAGACCGAGATCTGTGGAGAGCCATGAACGCCTACGCCAGCTGGCACGGCACTTGATGATGACTATATATATATATAAAGGGGTACTAAATGACAGTTCTGATAAAATATTATCCACAAAGAGATCACAAGAAATATCTCAGAAAAGCATCCTAAGTTACACAAGAAGACGCTGTATGAATAGGAAGTGAGATGATCACCCCTCATAGTGGGGGTGTATGTTGTTTACAATCCGGGCGTGCCCATTTCCAGAAGAGAAAAAAAGGTGGGGGGGGGGGGAGTATTTTTATGTTACATTTAGAAAATGCAGGAGTGTCCTGCCTCAATATTTTCCAACGTGAAGACGGTTTTTTCTCTGTATTCCTGTTGAGTTTCTGAATGCAGCATGGGTTGGACATAATAATTGCGCACTTGGGTACAAATATACACGAGGCAGTGAACTAGCAAACGATCGAGAGACTTCCCGACAACCATGGTGAGACAGATGTTCAGTACAGGACAAGCTCCCGATGCTAAATATCTATTCTACATCAATCGCCGCGGGGTAATTTTGTTACTCTCAACACTGAAGCAGAGGGGTCGAAACGAACAATCGAAACAATTTCTTTTCATAATAGAACACATTCTAAATTACGAATAGTGATTATTCGATGTACTCTTTCCCGCTGGACAGTGTGTTAGTGTCTGTTGGGATGCAATGGGATGCCTTAAACACTTGGAGAAAAATTACCAACCAAGGTCTAGTCTCAGCCAGTCTATACGTTTCATCAAGCGGGAACCTGCTATAGGTCTGCTGTGTGATAGGACCATTCATTGTTTAGGCCCAAATTCACGAAGAAATTGGTGGCCAGTCTCTCCCTTTGTTTGCAGGCGCCTAACGCTGGCAGGAACGCTCATCCCACCACGCTCATGGCAAAATAGCTTCTTATCAACTACATTGACGAGCCCGTCTAAGTCTGTTTGTGTGGGATGTGCTGACAGTGTCATACATTTTGTTTATTTGATTCCATAGTTAATTAACAACAGTTGGGGTTGTTCAAAAGAAATTACGAAACCTGTCATAAAACGGTGGACTCTTTAGTATAAACAATGGGAGACTATTTAGTACAATACCGGCAACTAATCACCTGGTTACACCCTATTATGTGTGAAGCTCCAGTAATGGCCTTGCACACCCAGCTAATGTCTCGGCTTGGAGAGGAGAAGGCGAGTTCGTTCGCTGGTTGCTTGGTGAATTATTTGGAAGACTAAGCGTTAGATGTTACGTCCAATGTTTTGTGGTTCAGGTCTTTTGAGCTCCGACAAGGGATTGCAAATATTGGGTTGTGATTTGTGTAAGCTACTCCATCCCGACGAGGCAGCGAATTACCATCGCCATGGGATCTCTGTTGCAAAACTCGCCTTCCTCCTCTGCAAGCTTAGCAACAACGTGGCACTAAGGACTGAATGAGATTATACCTATATTGTTAATGTTTTTCCTCCCTAAGCTTTGGGAAATTCGTTGTCAACAAACTGCATCCCAAATCCCACTAGGATGACATACACATCTACGTCTTTTTCTGTCACTCGTTATTTCCATTGGGGCAAGCTCCTCAGCCAACTCACGTCAATCCGTCCTATACTTTGCCATCTCCTGCAGCCCCCCTTCCATGTCATCCCCACACAGTTCACAGCTGTCTCCGATTCTCTTCTCCCCGTGATTATAGGTCTCCCAGTATTTCGTTCACCTTGTGGGTTCCAGACTGGGGAGTATCTGGTTATACTGTCCTCAGGTTTTCGAGATGGTATGCACATTATGATGTGTTTATCGTATTTTACATCTGATGGCTTTTCGTATTGGTATGTAGAGTCGCTTATATGCTAGTACCTTGTGTCACAATGACCAATGGATCGCTACACCTTGTCGCCATGAAATAAACACTATAATCTCCAGTGCTATGAAGTTTTTGTCGTCGACTAATTCTCACTCCAAGATTATATGAGTATCACATCGGGACAATATCCAACATAACAACACGATGAGTATCGTTTTGATGGACCACTCACGCAGAGTTCACAAATATCCTCAGTATGAGCATCATGTTTGTCTATCGTAATAATATCCTGTTTGAACCCAGCTTCCATATTCCATTATTATGTAACCGTGCAAACAACTCAACACGATGATTCCATCATTTGGTAAACGTGAAAACAAGTAAACAGGACAGGCAGTACTAGAAGGTCTCTTTCCGATTTCATCATTTGGAAAACGTGCCTTCCTCACAACATCCTCCTTCCATTATGTAATACACGGGCAATCAACACAACACGCTGATTGCATAATTTGGTAAAGTTGCAATCAACACAACACAACTGATTTCAGTATTTATTATAAGCGCAGTCTATATAGCACACTGATTCCGTCATTTGGTAAACGAGCCAAGATCTCAACACAACGGTAGTACTAGAATACATCTCCCCACCGCTCCATTCCATCATTGGTAAAGTTGCCAACAGCTAAATACAACGAAAAGAACTGACAACTACTACTACTCCTACTACTCCTACTACTACTACTACTACTACTACTACTACTACTACTACTACTACTACTACTACTACTACTACTACTACTACTACTACTACTACTACTACTACTAATACTATTACTACTACTACAACAACAACAACAACAACTACTACTACTACTACTACTACTACTACTACTACTACTACTACTACTACTACTACTACTACTACTACTACTACTACTACTACTAATATTACTATTATTATTAGCAGGTCACATATTTTTACTTATTTCCTCCTGTTTCTCTGTTGTAAAACAAATTTATAACTATTTCTCATCCGACCACCTTAACTGGACATACAGGTATTCTTCTATTCCAGTTGTGTACGCCACAAATGCCAGGAAGCATCCAAACTACTTGTCTGGACAGTGGACAGAAGACGAAACACTGCAGTACTTTCTGGACGGTTTGGATACGCCGGGGAGCCCAGATGGTAAAGTGACCAGACAGGTAAATATTGCTTTTGACATTTGAAGAAGTATTTTGCAACTTTAGACCAGCATTCATCATATAGCAGGCCTTTTGGGAAACATACATCGATCCCATGATGACCTGTCGAACAGTTTTAATTGATCGTTCCTGTGACAGTTGCCCTGTCTCATGCACTTTCACGCCCAGTGTCCTGTCTCCATCTTGGCGCTGGTCGGCCTGTTCTCCCAGGATCCATGTCTTACATCGCTGTTCTTTCCAAGCCACTGTGACTTGTAATATTGCCACGGTATTTGAATGTCCATGGTATGATATTGTGTATGAGTCAGTTTATTTTGATGAGCAGATTTCGTAGAATGTCAGTATGTTCCTTTTCTATGCCCACGGTATTCTATGATTTCCCCCACAACAACATTTAAGCAGCTCAACAGTCCAGTGTTCTTTATTTATGGATTGTGGGTTAGTCCGTGGCTCACATTCATATTTTGCTACAGCCCAGTATTCTCTCTTTAGGAATTGTGAGATTATCCGTCACTCACATTCGTATGTTGCTACAACCCAGTATTCTCTCTTTAGGAATTGTGAGATTATCCGTCACTCACATTCGTATGTTGCTACAACCCAGTATTCTCTATTTAGGAATTGTGAGATTATCCGTCACTCACATTCGTATGTTGCTACAACCCAGTATTCTTTTTATTTAGGAAATTTTTGGAAAAAATTTTAAATTTCCTTTTTTTCCCCCCTTCCCAACCAATTCGAAAAATTTTTTTTGTTTAAAAACAAACCCCCAAATTTATTCTTCCTTCCCTTTTTAAAGGAATTGTGGGGAATATACCCCCCCCCCCCCCCCCCCGTCAATACTTCTAGGGGCTAACCCAAGAAATTTTCATGGTCCTCCAAAACTTTACTTAATTTTTGGGTTTCCCCGGGGTCCCAAGGTTTCCCAGTATGCTTTTTGAACACATTTATTTTAATAATGGAGTGTATAAAATTTGTGAAATTTTCAAATTTCTGAAAACAAAAAAGTAAATCAAATTTGGCCCAAATTTTTCAAACATTACGTTTTAAAAATTTAACCGGGAAACTTTTGGGGTAATGTAATTTAAGACCAAGAAAAGGGTTAATTTTCCCGGGGGTTAAACTACAGGTTTTTGGGGAAAAATCTTGTCTTTCTTTTTTTGGGAAATTTCCACCCCCGGGTTTGCATCGGGGGTTTTGGGTCCCCGGGGAAATTTTTCCCCACGTTTCTCCTGCAAGGTGCTGATTAATTGGTAAACGGGGAAAAAAGAAAGGGTCTTGTTGTTTCGAACAAGAGGGGTAATGGGCCCCCCGTAAAAGGGGTTTTAAGAAAGCTAAGGAGGGGGTTTTTCAAATTTGACTTTTAAGGGGCAAACATTTTCGAAATATACTGAGAAAACAGGGGTTTGAATTTAGGGAAAAGGGAAATTTTTCTCCTTTCCTGCCCCGGGTTTTAAATTTTATGTTTAAGGTTCGGAATTTGGTTTAAAAAACGGGGCTTTAAAATTTAATTGTTTCATTTTTTCCCAAAACCGCCAATAAATTCCAAAGGAAAAAAGGTTGCAGGGTTTCCTTGGGGTCAAAGGGGCCAAATTTACCCTTAACAAAAGCGTAAATGGGGCTTTTAAAATTGTTATTGGGGGAATTTGAAGATTCCATATGGAAACTTGACGGTTAATTTTTAAGTTGGTATTTTTTCCATGTGCCCCGGGTTACAATTAAAAAGGTTTAAGGGCCAGAATGGTGTATAACAAAGGGGCATTATATTTAAAAAGGTTTTTAATTTTTGTACAAAAGGAATAATAACAAAAGAAACCAATTTATTTTTTTCCTTTTTAACAGTAATTATTTTTTAAAAATGGACATTTTGCAAAAATTTGGTTTATTTTGAGTAAAATATTTTAAAATTAATTTTATTTTTAATTTTTAATTTTTAATTAATAGTAGAGTAGAATAGTAGAAAGAGTTTTTTTGTAGTGAGTAGTAGTAGTAGTAAAGTAGTAGTAGAGTAGTAGTAGTAAAAACAGTAGTAGTAGTAGAGTAGTAGAGTAGTAAAGTAGTAGTAGAGAATAGTAATATGGTTACGTAGTGGATTTTAAATGAACAACGGGGGTTTTTTGAAAAAAATTGTAAAAAAATAGTATTAATAAAAAAAATAAAATAAATATAAGGTAAATGGGTTTTTAAAAGATAAATGGTAAATTATCTGGAAAGTATAAAGTGATGGGAGATGAGATAAAATGGTAAATTATCTGGACAGTCTTTTAACAGTAAACAATGTTTGAAAAATTTAAGAAGAAATGAGGGCCCGGGTATTTTTGGAAGAAAAAAAACAATGCCAATAAAAAATGAATTTCAAAACAGAAAAGGTTTTGGAACATCATAAACCCTGTTTTTGAGGGAGTAACGGGAAAATTTACCGGCCCAGTAAAACACTGGGGGGCTGTTGGAAGGGTTTGGGGAAAATGGGGGAATACTTTGGAAAAGATAAAAAAACAACGACCAATTAAAAAAAAAATTGAAGAAAAAAAAGATTGAGAAATTAACTAGACCTGTAATTTTGTTGGAAATTTTAAGGGGGAAATGAAATAAATTTAAGAATTTGGGGGAAATGGGTTGAGGAAAAGAAAAAAGGGAAGAAGAAAAAATAACCCGTTTTGGCCAAATGGCCATGTTGAGAAAAACTGACTGTCAAATTGGGTGGCGAGGAAAAAAAAATTAGGAATTGGTAAAAGGGAAGGTTTGAGGAGAAAGAAAAAGGGGGGGAAGTAAAATAAGTTAATGGATTCACTAGATATATGGTCATATGGACGGCGTTAATGCAGACATAGTTGCACTATGCGTATGCAACTGCACATATACATTTTCACGTCCATCTGGCTTTGAAAATGTCGGCCATATTCGAAGAGTGCACGATCAAAGAGCAGCGTGTTGTTGTGAGATTATGATGAGCCTGGAGGCTTACTGTCAAAGATGCCTGTTTATGGTGACACGGGCGGCCGCGAAAAACGGAACACAAATTGTTACAAACGATTTGCTTATGACGAAGAATATAAGTGTGAGGTGCGAAACTGGCCAAGGAATCAGTGCAAACATTTCGATGGGGACTTATTGGGGACTTATAAAACAATTGAATAAATGTATCAATGTCCGTGGAGATTATTATGAGAAATGAAGAGAGGTGTAATTACAAAAATAAATGGTTCATAAGTTCGCATCTTGGTGTTTTATATTATAATTTATTACTTATTTACTGACGTATCCTCGTACGGTTAAGTAGTTGCGTATCCTTTACACGACATCGCAGTCAACCCCAACATTCTTTGGTTGTTTATGATCTCTTTGCACGTGTACGTTCAGTACGTTGCCATTACTGTCTGAAACATCGGCTCCCATACAATTTTATACCAAAAAAAAAATAAAACCAACACAAGGCGGTCTCCTGCTAAGTCGCTCGTAGCTATGTTTCGAAATCCCCGTACAGCTAAGTATAACTAACCCTATGTTGTTTTGTTTTCCAGGAATTCATGAATTATTACGCCGAAGTCAGTGCTACAGTCGACGATGACTGTTACTTCGATATGACCATGAGAGCTTTGTATGGTCTTCCTGCCTTCAAGGAAAAGAAATGATGGACAGAAACAGCTTCCAAAGTCTTCGCGACGCAATGTGAAATGGCTCGGACGACAGTAAAGCTGTGAAAATACAATTAATATATCATCAAAAAAGGGACAGTGGAAAGAGTCAGCGTCACGGAACCCACTTTTGATTGTGTTCCTATAAAGCTGACCCATTCCAATTTCCGTCTTTGTTGATTTATTGAATGTAATTAGTAAAGCGTTATTAATGTGTTTTTATAATACCGCACGCACAGTTTTATGACATGTGTAGACTAGGTTCACTGTGAATGTACGCATACACTTATATATGTGTACATGCAAATTTTCTATGTTCATAACACATTGAGGAAATGAAACTGCAGATGTAGAAATGCCCCTCGAGATTGTCCTAGTGCAATGCTCCAGCACCCTTTGTCCACTTACATTCATGCCACTAGGGTTGTATTTTACAAGGCACAACTGGCCTTGACCTCGAGTCTCTCTGTATACGAGCATTAAAATCACCGAGCATATAAATGAGGTCGAATTTTCGTACTGCCTTGATTACACTATCTAACTTCTCATAGAAGGAATCCTTTATATAGTCAGAGGAAGTGAGTGCCGGTGCTCATTCTGTGATAATGGTAGCAAAACCACAAGAGGTTGCCAAACGCAGATATAAAGGTCTTTCATTATCTCCAACTGGAATTTCAATCATTCCCAGTAGTGAATTAATTCTTCACTACAAAGTCCACTCCATGTTGTCATTTTGCTTCCTGTCCTCGATGCTTCCAAAAATAGTGTAATTGTTTCCCTGGATGACCCGTCCTCAGAGAGGCAGGTGTTGGGCCAGAGGGTTTACTGTCAAAGACGGCTCGGGCGGCCGCAAAAAAAAAAAAAAAACATAAATTGTGGCAAATGATTTGCTTATGGAGAAGACAATACGTGTGAGGTGTGAATGTGGCTGAGGGAGCAGTGCAAATATTTATATGGGGAAGATATTGGGCCAGCAATATCAATGTTAAAGGGTTGAGTTCGGCATCAATCACAGCCGTTTTTCTCTAGTTGTCAATATTTACCAGATCAGTGGAAAGTTCCAAACACATGGTTCTTATGTTTCAGGTTGCAAGCTGCAAGCTTGAGGTTTCTATATTTTTTTTTAGTTTCTGGTGCATTTGCTTTTTAGCCTGTGTTTCTGATTTTATCCTAGCTCCAAGCATCAATTAGGATTTTGTCCTAGCTCCAAGCATTCATTTAAACATGAAGAGTGAAGCTGATAACCACTCAGTTGGCTGGGGTGGGGGGAGGGGGGGGGGGAGGGAATTCCCAGTTTGAGGCGGGCAGTAGTTGATCATTGACACCTGTAGATGCCTTTCACCGTCAGAGGCAACCCGTGGCTTCCATGTCTACGCAATTGACAAGGACTTATAACCCGCAACTGTTGCCTCTTGCTTTGATTCCGAGACCAGTTAAGACCAGATATAAAGATATACCTCTCCATAGGACAAAGCCAGAGTTGAATTGTAGAGACCACGTGTTTCCCACGAAACGTGATCCCTCTCTCGGCCTGCCTAGTGTACTCTAGAGGAAAGGTAACACCAATAAATCTGGAACAAGACAACCTACAGAAGCTGCTGGACCAACAACATTTATTTTACGTATCTCTGCAATTTATTTACATGTACAGAGCAAGTATACGGTAATCACACACACACACACACACACACACACACACACACACACGCACGCAGGCACGCACGCACGCACGCACGCACGCACGCACACACACACACATGCTTGTACATACACATTTATAACGTATTCACATCTGCAAATTCATGTTTTGCCAGCCAGCGAATTCGATCTTCCTTTGTTGATTATAAAGTTATGCGTCTTGCCCCGTGATAGTAAAACATAAACAACCATTTAACACGTCTTGATGCCTGTTGGGTATGTTATCATACATGTCATATGTTTATAACCCAAGCAGATGTGGCCAGTATCACTGCGGCATGCTTTACGCCACAGGATTTTTCATGATAAGCATTTTAGACTGCAAGCTCCGTGGCGATGGAGTTACGGAGGTAGTTCGTGAGTCCTGTAAAGGGTATGCAACTAACATTTTTCAAAACATGTTAGATGTGGTCGAATTGGGAATTCGGTCAATTGAAAAATTCACTTCGAATTGGATTCGAAAGCATGACTCTTGGTCGGCAAGCAAGAGTGCTAGCCACTGAGCTACCGAGCATACCTCTTATATGTAATGAGCCTGTTAAATTACCTGTTAATGAACTATTTACATTCTGTAGTTCTCAAGCTCTCGTTTCTCTAGTTCGCATTTTGCAAAGGAAACAACACTTGTGTCACGATGTGAATTTTGGGAAGGATGACGGGAGTTTAGTCAAGAATCTACTTCACATCACTCGAGTCATTTCCATGCGTTGTTGGGAATAAATGATGTCACGACGAATAAATTCCCAGTAGTGTATTTCTCTGAGAGTGACTTCATAAAGGAACCAATTCTACTGCCACGACGTGTCTGTCGTTAAGACACACTTTCACAACAAATACACTGCCCGCAGTGTGTTACTGTTATATGGAACACAACAAATACACTGCCCGCAGTGTGTTACTGTTATATGGAACACAACTGCCTCAGAACATGAAAAGCAATGGCAAACTACTAAACGTACAAACTGCCTAGTAAATGACAAACATCAAATAAATGCTGGGTTGATCACAGAGTTTTGTAAAAGAATATCCAACTAACTTTTTTAAGCTTTCAGACAAATCTAGTTCACAGCTTTCTGTACTATCACATTTCTCATGATAAATTCAGACACAATTTCGGTTGGCTAAGAATATATATCCCGTTCTTCTCAACACCGCAAACCAATTAATCACAGAATATCTCCCAAATGTCAAGCTGAGACTTTCTCTAGTCTTCTTCAATGAACGTCCAGATAACACCTTCCACCCAGTGTGCACCGTTTACATGAATTGTGACCTGTCAGTGCTGCCTAATGTCTCAAGGCATAGGCATTCTATACACCTATACAGACATACATGTAAAAATTGATGTACCGAGAGCGTGAGAGAGAGAGAGAGGGGGGGAGAAAGAGAGAGAGATGAAGAGGCAGAACGAGAGAAAGGAGGGAGAAAGAGAGAGAGAGGAGGAAGACAGAGAGAGAGAGGGGGAGAAAGAGAGAGAGAGGGGGTGAAAAAGAGAGAGAGAGAGAGGCAGAGACAGAAAAAGAGAGAGAAGGGAGAAAGAGAGAGGAGAGTGAGAAAGAGAGAGAGAGAGAGAAGGGATAAAGAGAGGGGAGAGGGGGTGAAAGAAAGAGAGAGAGGGGCAGAGACAGAAAGAGAGAGAGGAGGGATAAAGAGAGAGGAGAGTGAGAAAGAGAGAGAGAGAGAGAGAGAAGAAGAAGAAGAAGAGACAAAAAGCGTAAGAGAGAGGAAGGAGAAAGAGAGAGAGAGAGGAGGAGAAAGAGAGAGAGAGGGGAGAAATAGAAAGAGACAGAGACAGAAAGAGCTAGAGAGAGGAGGGAGAAAGAGAGAGCGAGAGGGGGGGGGGCGTAGAGAAAGAGAAAGAGAGGAAGATATAGAAAGAGAAAGAGAGGGGAGAGAGAAAGAGAAAGAGGTTAGAAAGAGAGATAGAGGAAGAGACAGAGAGAGAGAGAGAGAGGAGGGAAAAAGAGAGACAGAGGAAGAGACCGAAAGAGAGAGAAGATTAGAGTGAGAGAGAGAGAGCGAGAGAGAGAGAGAGAGGAGGGAAAAAGAGAGACAGTGGAAGAGACCGAAAGAGAGAGAAGATTAGAGTGAGAGAGAGAGAGAGCGAGAGAGAGAGAGAGAGAGAGCTATAACATAGCGACTTGTGAACGAGTCCATTGTCATGTTTACACTGTGTCGACTGGACAGATTAAAGGAAGAAAAGGCAGAGGCAGACCGAGATAAATGATGCTGGATGGACTGATAGGTGGCGTGGAAATATATCAGCAATGGAGTTGATCCAGGGCGCCAGGGACAATGATCTGTGCAGAGACATGATCGCCAACGCCATCTAGCAAGGCACATGATGATAATGATGATTGTCATGTTAAGTATGCTTTCAGTGAATACGAAACAATAGAGTTCGATATGATATTTTGATGACAGCACTGATGGAGAAGGGGGTCAATCCCTGGTTGGTGAACTGGATAGCGGCCGTCTTGCACTCTCGTCGGGTTGCTCTCCGTCTGGGTGCATGGACCTCAGAGCCACATATGTTAACCCCGGGACTGCCACAGGGATCTGCAGTATCACCGGTGCTCTTTAATGTGTATACGAGCAAGATTGATAACCTTAGAAGCACCAGGGGTTGGAAGAATACTAACATTTGCAGATGATATTCTTGCATATAGGCAGGGGAGAGATAGGGAGCAAACAGCCCAGGAGTTACAGGCGACAGTAGATAAAGTGATTGACTGGTGCACAGAAATGAGTGCTGTCATCCACCCGGAAAAGGCGGCTGTTTTGTGGTGCTCTCTGGACAACAGGATTGTAAGAGCTGATGTCCCAAGCCTCGCGATAGATGGTAGAAATGTCAGCAGAGAGAAACAAACTGAAGTATCTGGGGATCACATTTGACAGGAGCCTATCCTTCAAGGACCATGTGGAGACGGTTGTGACAAGATCTCAAAAGGGACTCAGTGCACTTAAAACTATGGCTGCAATGGACACAGAGCAGAGAATGCTTTTCACACTATACCAGCACTTGATCCTCTCAGTAATTGATTATGGATTAGGGTCTGCTCACTGTCTCAGAGAGTCAGCTGGTGAAGTTGGAGCGCATACAGAACGAAGCTATGCGGGTCATTCTGGGATGCACTAGAGACACCCCAGTAGTGTGTATGCGTTACATCCTTGGTCTGCCGACTGTTGCTGGTAGGCTCAAGGTGATGCAGGCGAAGGCATACCTCAGAGTAGCTGCAGACACAGACCACCCACTGCATGAGGCGCTGGACGCAGTTAAGGGTCAGCGACTGATAAGAGGGAAATCATGGATGGCTCAGGCGGAGGATACGATCAGACAGGTGTGCCCCTTGGAGAACATTAGGCGTGGAGAGGAGTGGGTCAGAGTGCCAGCGGAGCAGTCAGACTTGTGCAGAGTTATAATCACATTAAGCCGGGAGTGCAGGGAGTGGCCAGCAGGGGCCACGGAAGTGGAAATCCAGCAACTAATTCAGGACAATGCTCACTCGGGTGATGTGATTATCTACACAGATGGTTCGGTGTCAAGAGGTGAGAGAAGTGGCTGGGGGTTCATAGCCAAAGCTAATGGTCGATGTTTGGGGCAGGAGAGCCTGGCATATGATACCACAACATCCAGCTTAAGAATGGAGGTGGAGGCAGTCACTGCGGCTCTCCGCTGGATGGAGAATACGACACACACACACACATCGTGATTGTAACTGACTCAGAAAGCATGCTGACGAGGGTGAGGACGGGCAGGCTTCGTGCGGAGTGGCTTGCTTCGCTTCGGAGGTCACGGGTGACAAGCATCGCCTGGATCTTTTCTCCGGGGCATGCCGGTGTGCTGGGAAATGAACAGGCGGACAGATTGGCTGGCTCTGCAGAACTTGGTGGAGTATTGATACATGACAAGGCAGATGTGGTTGCGGCCTTGTGGGAGCACGTGCACACCTCGGAGGAGCAAATGGATTACCATGGTCTGGCAAGAATGAGACAGCGAGGAGTGACGAGGGGATCTGGCCGACGCTCAACGCTCAGAGGAAAGGCGAGACGGACTTATAATCAGATTGCTACTGGTACTATTAGTGTTGGAACTCTTCGCTGGCTACTGAGGATGGGGACGGAGCACTTATGGGAATGCCCCGAATGCTGTGATGTCGATTCCTAAATCAATCAATCAATCAATCAGTGAATACGATCACCATTGTTCGTTTCCCTAGGTCTTTTTATCACCAATTGAAGGTGCATATTTTAGCAGAATCGGTATCACAATACTTCGGCTAGACATATTGGTGCTTATTTGTCCTCCATGGATATGAACATATGCGGGCTAATTGTCCCAGAGGAACATTGCTTCTGAACACGCTACTGTCGTCCTTTCATGCGCACTTTAATCACATCACATTTAAACATGAATTATTTTACTTTGATACCAACTTGTAGGACTGAGGACTGGCAGGTGATCATTTGCGTCCCTGTGTGTAAGCAGCACGCATGCGTGATAGGAGCAGCGCGATTTGGGTCTCTGTAGTGAAGAGGCTAAACGTATTCAGTATTAAACAAAAAGCAGGTTTGGACCAAACAATAATTAGTTAGTTAGTCTTTCCTCTTGAGCCTAAGGCGGCGCATAGGGCAGAAGTCCTGTCTCTCCATGCTTGGCGGTTCGCTGCTACCTGTTGTAGATCTTGGATATTTACTTGGCCATTGAATGAGCCTTCTCTAATGATGGTTCTACGCAGGGTCTCTCTTGGTCTTCCCCGTTTTCTTTTCCCTACTGGTGACCATATGAGGGCTTGGTAGGGGAGTCTTGACTTGTCCATTCTGAGTACATGGCCGATGTAGTTCCAACGGCGTCTTCTTATGAAATTGGATACTGTATCTTGCTTAGTCTCTTGTCTTATTTGCGAATTGGTTCTGAAGTCTGTCCAGTGGATGTTTAGAAGTCTTCTAAGACATTTGTTCTCAAAATTGTCTAATTTTTTATCTAAAGCTACCGTTGATTTCCAACTTTCACATCCATACGTTAACACTGGAATCACACAAGAGTTGAAGATTTTAAGTTTTGTGTGTTTGCTGAGTGTCTTTGACTTCCAGATGTTTGACAGTTTATTGAAGGCACTAGATGCCAGTGCGATTCTAGATGATATTTCTGGTGTTGAGTCCCCTGTAGATGTCATTTTGCTTCCTAGGTATGTGAAGCTGTTGACTTTTTCAAGAACGTAGCTGTTCAATTTGGTGTCATCTGAACTGTTGGTAAGATCAATAGTCTTTGTTTTTGTGGTGTTAATTTGGAGACCAATTTGCCCTGAAACATTTTGGAGGTGGTTTATTTTCTCTTGGGCATCCGGGTGTGTTGAACTCAAAAGCACTATGTCGTCGGCAAAGTCCAGGTCTTCTAGAATTTTGTCAACCCAATGGATACCCATATTTGTGTTGTTTGTGCATTTGCGCATGACCCAATCGATAGCTATTCCAAAAAGCATCGGTGATAAGACACAACCCTGTTTCACTCCTGTTTCGACTGAGAACCAGTCAGAGTTGCCTGTTTCTGTTCTTACGCAGCAACGTGTTTCTTTGTAGAAAGATTTTATGACGTTGGTATATTTGGTAGGAAAACCATAGATGTTAAGTATATTCCAAAGTGAAGGACGGTGGATACTGTCGAAGGCTTTTTGAAAGTCGACAAAGGTGGTGATTAATTTCGACTGAAATTCTACGGAGTCTTCAATGATTATTCTGAGGGTGAAAATGTGGTCTATGCATGACCGTTTTGGTCTGAAGCCTGCTTGTTCTTCTCTGAGCCTTTCATCTATCGCCTTTTTCAATCTCTCAAGTAACATGCTACAAAAAAGTTTTCCTGGTACTGACAATAGAGTGATACCACGCCAATTATTGCAATCAGACATATCGCCCTTTTTAGGCAGTTTGAAAATTACACCATCTTTCCACTATTGTGGTGGGGATTCGCTTTGCCAGATTTCATTGATCAGCTGTAACAAACGTTGTAAGAGGTTCTCATCTGCTGCTTTGAGCATTTCTCCTGAGATTTCATCTTCACCAACAGCTTTGTTGTTCTTCAATTTTTGATGGCTGCTTTAATCTCTTCCATGGTGAATGACTCGCAGGAGACAATAATAGATGGCGGAAAATGGGAAGTAGGAGCGTATCACAGTTATGACTTAAAAGTTAATATGGTAGCAGACATGTTATATTATATTTCAAATTAAAGGGGGATGCTTAGGGAAAACTACTGTATATAGCCCAATGGCAGATAAGAGGAGTCGCTTAGGACGATTAATCACTCCATAGCACATACGGGAAGTCGCTTGAGGTGATTAATCATCCCATGGCAGATACACGCAGTCGCATGCGACGATTAATCTGTCAATGACACTTAATCAGCTAAGCTTCGCGCTCTGAATGCTGTGGGTTCGTTTTCCGAGTCCAGCCCGTCATTTGTTCGTCGTTGGACCGACAGAGTTGCTTGAGGTGATTAATCATCCCGTGGCAGATACATGAAATCGCATGAGACGATTAATCTTTCCATGGCACTTAATCAGCTAAGCTGCATGCTTCGCGCTCCGAATGCTGTAGGTTCGTTTTCCGAGTCCTTCATATGGTCGTCTTTGGACCTGCAGAGTTTGTGTTCTGTGAGACGCTTAAAGAGGGTCCAGCCATATAAGATAAAACCCGGTGCAATAAAGTCCATCCGCTTGCCTTTAAACGCCTTTACATTATTTCGAGCAAGATCGCGCCGTCCCCATGAGGGGTATGCAAAGCATGGGATTAGGCAATCTAGCATCATCATCATCTAGTGGTTTGATGTGCATAAATGTTTCACCATAACGGTTTTTCGAAATTTAACTCCAATATAAGTCAGCTGTCCTGCCGTTGTTGAGGTCATGTGTAAATCATCGATCACATCCTGACTCCATTTTGTTGTGGTCTTCCTCTTCTCCCTGTCCTTGGTACACTCCCGTCCATAATGATCTGTTCCAGATATTCATGTCTTTTTACATGCCCAAAATATTTCATTTTCCTGAATTTTATTTGCCTTAAAAACTAATATTCTTCAAAATTTTATTTGTCTTTAACACCAATCTTCTTCAAAATTGAGTTCGCGTTGGATATAGTTGTTCTTTTTTTCTTTCTCTTCCAATGAATGTTTATTAACACTTTTATTCAACGTCGTATATGTGCTTTCCAGCGGATTTGTGACATAAATGTCCAAGTATCACACCAGCATGTTGCCACAGATAATATGCACGCACTTACTACTCTGCAATTGTTTGCTTTATCTGTACGGATTCATACAAGGTTAAGTTGCCTTAGTGTTTGGTGACAATGTTTGTCCTTCTTTTAATTTATGTCATCACATTTCCACCGCTTGTCACAGTAAACCTAGATATTCAAAAAACTGCTCACAGGCTGTAATTTCTCTCTATTGATAAATATATCTGTTGACATATTTGTTTTACCGGTTGTCATTATTTTTGATTTCGTTGTATTGGTATATACACTCTGCTTCTCACTTTGCTGTTGTACTGGCTGAATTAGTTTCTTAATTTAATATCCAATTGTGTTGTTAATATCATATCAGTATTAGATTGCCATCATACTGAAGTTTCGGTATTCTCTCTCTCTCTCTCTCTCTCTCTCTCTCTCTCTCTCTCTCTCTCTCTCTCTCTCTCTCTCTCTTCCCCCTTCCCGCCCCACCCCGTTTTTTGGTGTATATTTTACAGGACTCCTACTGACTCTTGTCAATATTTTCTCTAACATTCCTCATGATGTTTTCATTATATAAGATACATAGACAAGGGAGTAAAATTTAGTCATGTCTGACTGCCTGTTCTATATAACATAATCTGTAATCTGATGTCAGCATGGAGAACTGTTATGACCTAGCAACCTTGCAGAGTGCAGGGCGCAGTTCTCAACAGGCTTCATCACACTGGATATCATGGCCGATCATGCCGTCGTTAACTGAGTTAATGTATGTTTCCAGGATTCCCCCGGAGAGATTAAATGATGACTTCATCAGTGTGCCACCTATTCCAGGCCCACGATGTTAGTGCGTCCATGTTCATCATCATCATGTGCCACGCTGAATTTGTTGACGGTCATGTTTCGCCATCTCACACGATCACCAGAGTCTTGGACCATGTCTGTGTTATTTTTCCGGTAACGTCATATGACCAAGCCATCCAGGCATTTATCTCTCTACCTTTCTCTTGCTCTTTTCCCATAAATCATAATCTTGTCAGTTGCCATTAAGTTTTCCAGGTTATTTCTTCTCATAATGTGCCCCAGAAATCTTGGCTGTCTTCGCCTTATTTCTCGAATAAATAAACTATTTTCATTTATTTTTTTAAGAACTGCCTAGTGCGTTTTATGTCCTCACATGGTAATTATGTAGCTACCCGTTACCTGCATTCAAATGTTTCCATCACAATTCTGTATAATACTTTAGGTTTACGCACTTGGAGGGGGTCTATTGGTACTAACGTTATTATCTGTCTGTTGTAGGAGATACGCTTAGGGTGTCCAGACTGGCCTTATACAACAGGAGCGGCTGGACACACTGAGCGTCTCACAGTCTGTCAAGCTAACCTTTGTTCGTGTACGGGAGCACTGAGGCGTGAAAGGCAACGAGAGAGCTAATCGATTGGCGAACATTGCAGTGATCGAAGTGGGAAGAACAATGGATGGGCCAGACATCCTCAACGTCATAAGAATCGCTGGACATATAGAAGACTTTCGGGACACTTGGAAGTCTGCTTCCATGTCCAGAATGAGGAAGGTGGGAGTGAAGCAGGGAGCTGCCGGACATAAACATTTTGTCAATAGCACAAGACATTTGATTAACTAATACAGACATGGTGCGATCAGCCGATACTAGGCTTGCAGATATGTTAAAATAGAGATCGGAGCACCCAATGATCTGTAACGTCGATGATCCTCACTAATGAAAATTAGTGCAAAGAGACCCAGTGATTAGCTAATAGGCAAATAAACACAAAAATGCCTGCCTGACGTGCCAGACAAAGGCACATTTTTTTTTGCATATCCTTTTTACAGGAAACTAATCACCAGAAAAATGAATCCAGAAAATTTTTTAAAGAACTGAAGTCAATGAAACGAGAGCACCAACAAAACACATATGGTTTAAAAGACAAAAATTGGAATATGATAAATACCAATGAGGAAATGTGCAACACATGGAAAGAATATTTTATTGAATTACTAAATTGTGAAGCTCCAAGTAACATTTTCCCACAGGAAGAGGTTCTAACATGCGAACCACAAATTGAAGAACCTACATTTGAAGAAATCCTATATGTAATCACACGACTCAAAAACAATAAGGCAACTGGGACTGATGGAATTGCTGCTGAATTTATAAAGGCAGGTGGCCATGCATTACATCTAAAGCTATACGAACTAATAATAAAAATCTGGAGGACAGAACAATTACCCCATGACTGGAAAGAGTCATTATTGATACCTATATTTAAGAAAGGAGACAAGTTCCAATGTGGAAATTATAGAGGAATATCACTACTGTCCACAAGCTATAAGATACTATCCGCAGTATTACTAAATAGACTAAAACCATATTCAGAAGACATATTAGGTGACTACCAGGCGGGTTTTAGACAAAACAGATCAACAATAGATCAGATATTTATCTTACGACAAATAGCCGAGAAACATTGGGAATATAAAAGAGATCTCCATAACATTTTTGTGGATTTTAAAAAAGGCTTATGATAGTGTCCATAGGAATAGTCTATGGAATGCTATGCAGGAATTTGGAATACCAAGGAAGTTAATCAACATGACCAGACTATGCATGGAAGATACTTATAATATAGTAACATATAAAGGCAGGAAATCAGACCCCTTCCAAATAACATCTGGCTTGAAACAGGGTGATGCACTATCGCCGCTACTCTTCAATCTGGCTCTAGAGAAAGTTGTAAGGAAGGTAAAGGAGGAATGTGATATTGGAGGGACATCCAAGCTGCTTGGTTATGCAGATGATAAAGATATTATAGGGCAAAGTGAACAAAAGACATTGGAAATATTGACTCACTTAAAGGATAAAGCCCAACAGATGGGGCTGGTTATCAACCAAGATAAGACAGAATATATGGTAATTTCAAGAGACGGAATGGCTAAAAGCTCTGGCCACATACAAATAGTTAATATGACCATTAAAAGAACGGAAACATACAAATACCTGGGTACAATCTTCAACTGCTCCAACATCATAAGGGAAGAAATACAAACTAGAATCAACTCTGGAAATAAGATATACTATGCACTACAACATCTACTAAAATCAAATGCGCTATCTCGTAACACCAAAATCACAATATACAAAACACTGATCAGACCAGTTGTGCTGTATGGCTCTGAAACCTGGATTACAACGAATGGAGACTAAGCCTTGTTACAAACCTTTGAGAACAAAATTTTAAGACGCATCTTTGGACCCATTAGGGATACATAAAGTGGAGAGTGGAAAAGAAGAAGTAACAAAGACATTTATGATCTGTTTAAGTCCCCGCTAATCACTGGTATCATGAAGGCTAATAGACTACAATGGCTGGGGCATATAGAAAGAATGGAAGATAATAGGGAAACAAAACTCGCTTACACTCAGGAAATTAAATGACCGTAGACCCCGAGGTAGACCAAGAAGACGGTGGAGAGATAATACATGTACAGACCTACAAGCACTTGGAATCAACGACTGGCAAGAGAAGGTCCACCAGAGAGACGAATGGAGACGGATTGTATTTGCAGCAAAGAACCTCAATGGCTCGGAAAGCTGAAGAAGAAGATCCTTTTTACAGCACAACACTGTTAACACCAGCATTTTACTATAGTTGCAAGTTTTACGTTCAGTAGTTTGCCATTGCTTTCAGACAAAGGCACTTGAAGTCCAAATGTTAGAGTGAAATCAAACAGCAGGCGTTCATATTTCTGAAGAACTCATATCAACTTTATGTAGCAGGTCATTTGTAGAACGTCCTTACCATGACGACCTGCCCAAGAGATTCTCGACCTTTTGCCAGCTCCTCTGCCTGATGCATTTTCATGCTCAAGATGTCTTCCTTGTCCCGTGTCCATCTTTGTGTGGGTAGACATCTGTCTCGTCTTCCCGGAGCCACGCCTCCCAGTATTGTTGCTTCCTCACCACTGTGGCGCTTAATACTGACAAAACATTTCAGTTTAGTATACGTGCTGCTGTTTATGAGCCACTCTTGCCAGAAACAGCGTGCGGTTCCGTTTTCTTTTTGTATTTTTACAACAAGAAATTCATATCCAGCGGCTTGTATGTTATTTAGTTAAAAATAGTATTACAGTAATTTGTTAACTTGGGGCACCTTATACTTTCTACTATTGTTGTCGCATGTGTATGTATTAATTTGTTTTATACATATCAAATGATTACATTAAACATGTTTTCAGAAAATTATTATTTTGTGGCGTTATTTACATTGTTTACAGATATGGGTGAAATTAAAATTATTTCCCGTCAAAATTATACCATTACGGTTTAAGTACATTGATACATGAGCAGTGTTTTAAAGAACTGAAGTCAATGAAACGAGGGCACCAACACAACTCATATGGTTTAAAAGACAAAAATGGGAATATGATAACTACCAATGAGGAAATGTGCAACACATGGAAAGAATATTTTGTTGAATTACTAAATTTGAAGCTCCAAGTAACACCTTCCCATAGGAAGAGGTTCTAACGTGTGAACCACAAATTGAAGAACCTACATTTGAAGAAATCCTATATGTAATCACACGACTTAAAAACAATAAGGGAACTGGGGCTGATGGAATTACTGCTGAATTTATAAAGGGGGGTGGCCATGCGTTACATCTAAAGCTATACGAACTAATAATAAAAATCTGAAGGACAGAAGAATTACCCCATTACTGGAAAGAGTTCTTATTGATACCTATCTTTAAGAAAGGAGACAAGTTCCAATGTGGAAATTATAGAGGAATATCACTACTGTCCTCAAGCTATAAGATACTATCCGCAGTATTACTAAATAGACTAAAACCATATTCAGAAGACATATTAGGTGACTACCAGGCGGGTTTTAGACAAAACAGATCAACAATTGATCAGATATTTATCTTAGGACAAATAACCGAGAAAAATTGGGAATATAAAAGAGATCTCCATAACATTTTTGTGGATTTTAAAAAGGCTTATGATAGTATCCATAGGAATAGTCTATGGAATGCTATGCAGGAATGTGGAATACAAAGGAAGTTAATCAACATGACCAGACTATGCATGGAAGATACTTATAATATAGTAACATATAAAGGCAGGAAATCAGACCCTTTCCAAATAACATCTGGCTTGAAACAGGGTGATGCACTATCGACTATAAGAGTCGGTCGCTCGGAAAGCAATGGCAAACTACTGAAGGAAAAAAATTAGCTAGTAAATCGTAAATAGCCAACAAATGCTGGGGTAGATTGCGACGTCCTGGAGAAGACAATACGGTTATCAATTTCTTGAATGCCGCCATTGTGGTCAATTACCAATTAGCCTTCTCTTAAATGGAATACAATCGACTAACAAATACATAATAATAGTCATCATCATGATCATGTAGCAGGTCTGTTGTCTTGTCAACCTGGCAGCGGCATTACACATGTGCTTATGCTTGTCCACACGTTAGAACGACCTAAGGTAAAATATGTTTAGATAGCGTTTGAAAGTTGGTTAAAATGTCTAGACTAACAAGGAGCTAACATAGTTGCTTGACGCTCAATACCCAGACAAACAAGGAGGTAACACTTTTTTTTGGACGCCCAATATACAGACAAACAAGAAGCTAACACCTTTTTTTAAAAATGCCCAATACCCAGACAAACAAGGAGCTAACACAGATTGCTTGACACCCAATACCCAGACAAACAAGGAGCTCACACAGTTTGACGCCCATTACACAGACAAACAAGGCGGTAATACAGTTTGTTTAACGCCAAGTACACAGACAAACAAGGCGGTAATACAGTTTGTTTAACGCCAAGTACACAGACAAACAAGGCGGTAACACAGTTTGTTTAACGCCAAGCTTTTTTTTTGGACGCCCAATATACAGACAAACAAGAAGCTAACACCTTTTTTTTAAAAATGCCCAATACCCAGAAAAACAAGGAACTAACACGGTTTGCTTGACGCCCGATACCCAGACAAACAAGGAGCTCACACAGTTTGACGCCCATTACACAGACAAACAAGGCGGTAATACAGTTTGTTTAATGCCAAGTACACAGACAAACAAGGTGGTAATACAGTTTGTTTAACGCCAAGTACACAGACAAACAAGGCAGTAATACAGTTTGTTTAACGCCAAGTACACAGACAAACAAGGCGGTAATACAGTTTGTTTGACGCCAAGTACACAGACAAACAAGGCGGTAACACAGTTTGTTTAACGCCAAGTACACAGACAAACAAGGCGGTAACACAGTTTGTTTAACGCCAAGTACACAGACAAACAAGGCGGTAACACAGTTTGTTTAACGCCAAGTACACAGACAAACAAGGCGGTAACACAGTTTGTTTAAAGCCAAGTACACAGACAAACAAGGCGGTAACACAGTTTGTTTAAAGCCAAGTACACAGACAAACAAGGCGGTAACACAGTTTGTTTAAAGCCAAGTACACAGACAAACAAGGCGGTAATACAGTTTGTTTGACGCCAAGTACACAGACAAACAAGGCGGTAGTACAGTTTGTTTGACGCCCAATACCCAGACAAACAAGGAGCTAATACGGTTTGCTTGAGGCCCAGTCATCGGCTTCAGTCTGTTACCAGGACCCACAAGGGAAGCAGTTTACACAGGTTTAAAAGACAACAGGATAGAGTTAATTACACCAGGTTTGATCCCATATGGCTCGGTCTCTTTCCGCAGGGCAGCCTGCCGAAGCGCCGCACCAATCACGATCTCTATAGCTTCAGCGACGACCCCACAGGAGTCTCCGAGAAAATAGCACTTGTGACTAGAACGACGTAACCCTGAATCGAACTCACGACCTTCGGCGCGCTAGGCAGGCGGCATAACCACTTAGCCACGGAGACTCCTAAGCGAAGTAATGAACAGTAAGGTCGTAACCTTCTTTCCTTTCATAAGAAACGATTGAGAACGGCAGCCGCGAGACTGGCAATGTCATCCTCTATTAAACATTAGCTGCAGAATCCAATCAATAATGAACAAATTTACAGAATAGAAAACATCTTAGCCAACCAAAATGAAAAACGATTTATCTCTTAGAAGAAGTATGCATATCAGGAGGACATGTTAGGAACTTCAGGAAGCAGCAAAGGAAAAAGGAGTTTCATGTAAGTTTACAGAGGTTTGTTTGGTCATGTGATGAGAAAAGAAGCATTGAGAAATTTCGTGACTGGAGAAATCGACATTAGACGAGGCTTAGGCAGGCCATAACTAAAAGTACTGAATGACTTAAGACGATGGCTTAGGTGAGCATCGTCA
>JACEFZ010013229.1:32500-57500 GCA_014155875.1 Cepaea nemoralis
CCTACACCCCCTCCCCATACACACACACGAATGAATTACCTCACAAAGAGAAATGGTCACAACAGACTCAGATATCCCACATTCTTTGGACAAGTCATGAGAAGTAGAGAGCTGGTGTATGTCGGTACAACGGGAAAGTTAGAGGGGAAGAGAGGCGGGAGTGAGGGGGGGGGGAGACAAGAAAGAAGATGCTGGACAGTTAGACATCATGGCATGGAGAGACATCAGTATCGTAAATGATTGGCAGCACATGAGACAGAGAGCTGTTGACAAACATGATCACAAATGTCACGCGTCATAAAACATAATAATAATAGTAATAGTCATTATATTAAACAAAAGCTGGAATGAAGTAATGTGTATAAACATTATATATATATTATATATATAATCTCATTTCGTTTTGTCACTGGGGGTGTCGTGTCACAGATTGCAAATGTCGGCAGAAGCCAAGATTCCCCCAATGACGTCTCTGAAAATGTAGATCTACATCTAACTTAACTTAGGCCATCAGCTTTCTTTCTCGAATATGTGCTTTCTTGAACGACTTGTAGATTTGATACGACATTGTTATCTGCAGATCGTATTTGCAGGAAACTAACACATTGTAAACAATAACGCAATCTCCTTGGTTGAAATTTCATTTCAGAGGCGGAATTGTACACCCATTTAGGTAGTAATGTTCACAAACATGGGTAAACAGACCGAGATATTACAATAAGAGAGAGGAAGAGAGATGTTTCAAACCAAAAGGTCATTTGTAAAAGTGAACAGAAATTATACATAGTGCCATGCTTAGTATATTTAATTCAAATGTGAAATCTAGACTGCTATCATAATTCTCCATTGCCTTGCCGGCTGGCGTGAGCGATCATGCCTGTACACAAATTGCGATCTCCGACGGCATTGATCAATTCGTGTGTTGACTCCCTTCCGTGACATGACACAAGACTGTCAATAATCTCCTCACGTTGACTTCCTCTATGTCTCTTTTAGCTAATATTTCCGGCTGTCAAAACATGTTCCAGTTTTTGTCTTCCCATAATGTGGCAAAACAAAAAAAGATGACTGCTTCTTTCTGATGTTTGTGATATGTTGTATTTGCGACTCAGCTTCCCTCCAAACGTTCATATTGCTAATTTTGGCTGTCAAATTAATTTTCAGCATTCTTCTGCGAAATCACATCTCCAAGGCGTCTATAGATTACTTCGCATGTTTACTAATTAATTGTCCAGGATTCGCAACCTTGTGTCCAAATACTATCTATATAACATGCACGTACTCTTATTTTTCTAATTTTGAAGGACAATGACTTATTACAGGAAACATTCTTCATTTGATAGAATGCAGTTATTGGTTGTATTATTCTGTTCTTTATCTCGGTGACGCATCATCCTGCAGATGTTATCCATGTACCTAGATTTCTGAATTTCTGCACTTGCCCCAAAATAACGTCATTTACTTTACTTGCACAGTTAGGTACAATCTGTATCTTTT
This sequence comes from Cepaea nemoralis, assembly GCA_014155875.1. Lineage (NCBI taxonomy): Eukaryota > Metazoa > Mollusca > Gastropoda > Stylommatophora > Helicidae > Cepaea > Cepaea nemoralis. Next base: position 33,998 of record JACEFZ010013229.1, read on the forward strand.
ATATCCCCACGACTTCTGTCTTTATAATGCTATATGCAACAGAATTATGAAGTACAAATATAAAGAAAGAATTGCTATTTCCTTCTCGAAAGTTAGTTCATTAGATTAATTGTTAAATTGTGTTAACATACGATCACCTGATCTCCGGGTTTACATGCAGGTGATCACTCTCTGCGTCAGGCTCTGTGTGTTTCGATGAATGCACGTTCATCACGCTCCTGTAATGACGACGCATAGCATGTATTCATCACATAGTTTGAGAAATCTTGAATACAACCTAACACTTCTGCTTCAAACACAACCACACTAGTATCATACAACATTCACCTTGGATTTGTATCAGATCTTTCACATATTACAACTGCGAAAAAACACCATCATCAGTAAATATGCTTAAAGACTCTACTCGTAAAAAAAGCAAAACAACACATGGTTGAAAACATTGATGTAAAATTGTAACTGACATTATTTTAGACAATGCTGTAGCTATTGCTATAGACTTTGTCATATAGATTGGTATTCCCCTGACACTGTTGTAGACAGTGACGTAGCTATTACTATAGACTCTGTCATAGAAATTGTTAACTTTATTGTAGATATTGTAGACAGTTAATATAGAAACGTATGTAGTCGTTGTAGCAGACATTATTGTAAACAGTTTTGTAGACATTGTAATCGACACTGTTGTAGACTTTATACTAGCATGTCTAGTAGAAATTGTTGGACACTTAGTTGTAGACATTGATGTATATGTTGTAAATATTGTTTCAGATAATTTAAAAGACACTGTAGTAGACTTTATTGTAGACATTTGTGCAGATATTATATTATTGTAGACATAACTGTACACGCTGTTGAATACACTGATGCAGCCATTGTTGTAGAAATTGCTAGAGACATTGTTGTAAACATTGTTGCTGCCACTTTTGTAGACGTTGTTGTAGACATTTCTGTATACATTGCTACAGACATCGCTGTAAACACTGTTGTAGACGTTGTTGTAGAAACTGTTGTGGACATCCTTATATACATTGCTGCAGACATTATTATATACATTGTTGTAAACATTGGTGTAGACATTATTGAAGACGTTGTTGTATATATTGTTGTAGACATTGCTGTTTCCATTGTTGAATGTATTGTTGTATACATTGTTGAAGACATTGTTGTAAACACTGTTGTAGACCTTGTTGTAGACAGTGTTGTACATATTGCTAGAGACGTTGTTTTAGACAACAATTTAGCAACTGCTGTTGATATCGTTTTAAACATTGTTGTATACATTATTGCAGACTTTGTTGTAGACACGGTATTGCAGACATTATAAATGATGATGTCAAAATGTATATAATAATATTATTATATAAATATGATGTCACACACTGATGCAGATATCTGTTCGGTATGGTCTCAGATTCGAGACGTTAGGTAGGGGATCTTGTTATAGAGAACACAAATACGGTCATCGACCAGTACGATCACTGCCAAGAAGGACAGCAATGGCAGACTACCTAGATTATCGATTCCGAGAACATCATGAATGGTCATTGTATACTGTCGGCATTTTCAAGAGAATCTTGTCCGTTATGTCTCTAGAGTAATTGATTGCCAGATGACCCAGTTTACTGATCACAGACACTTATGTTTCAGTTACATTTATGTACGTAATTTGAATTGTGCGGCAATTGTTTCTTGCTTTTTGCAGAAAGCGAATGGTGTTCATAGGCACGTGAAATATCAAATAAGGTAATTGATTCAAATTATACATAAAGAAATTGCAATTTTCAAAACCTAATAAAATCGCTGACAGGGTTCGCCCAGACTAAGTTATTGTTTATGATAATTTATCAAATCACGAGGTTTGTAATTTTCAAGCTTGCATTTGCTTTGTGTTTTAGATGATCTCGTACATGTCCATAGGGTTCTCAGTCTGTATGATCTTAGTCATATTCAATGAAATTTGTCTCAATCATGTTAAGTCAAATCAGTGTTTATCATGTTCAGAAATCGACGCCAGAGCTCGTCGCTTGCCAAAATAAGGGAAAGACTGGCCAGCTCTTCCTATTTGCTCTAGGCCTGCACAATTTGATATCGCTATCTCATCACAGACCCGTAACAGCAGAGTTCTGTGGGACAATATTTACTTATTATGTTCAGAATGCAAAGGCACAGAAAATAACTGAAGCGGAACATATGTTTGATTTTTCTTGACTGTTATGAACAATTTGACAATAATTTTATGAAAGAGAGCTTGATTTTGTTGAACTGATGGAATCGACCTCACAATATAAGTTTAAGGCATGTTTAATTATTTAATACTAAAACACAAATACATCAGCAGATTCCGAGGACACACAATAAAAATAAACTCATGTACGTACCTGACTGGGGACTCAGTCCATGTAAACAAAATAATTGAATTAGGGTGGGTTAATTAGATTTTTAAGAGCATGCATCTTTCCCATTGCAACATACGCCTGTGAGACCTGGACACTTACCAAGCAAGCTGAACAGTGCATAAATGCATTTGAATATGAATGTTATAGATTAGTTCTAAGAATATCTTGGATAATGAAAAGAATAAATGCATCCATACTTTAAGAGCTGAATAGTGAAGAAGGTTGGCTATTAAAAACGATAAAACAAAGAAAACTGAAATATTTTTGTCACGTAAAACGCCACGAAAGTTTGGAGAGAACAATAATGGAGGGGAATATGCCTGGGAAGAGAGGAAGAGAAAGGCCAAAGAGAAGATGGGTGCAGGATGTGGAGGATGATCTCGAGATGGGTGTATCGGACGCGGGACATCTTGCTTATGATCTAGAGCAGTGGTGGGCAAACTTTTCGTGCGGAGGGCCGCTAGACAAATGTACAGCTAGTGGTGGGCCGCATATATATATATATATATATATATATATATATATATATATATATATATATATATATATATATATATATATATATATATATATATATATATATATATCCATTTTGATTACAGCAACCTATCACAATAAGTAATTATTAATTATTTATAGGTTATTAAGCAGTATAAATAACTAATTATTGCAATTTTAATTTACTTATACACTTATACATTATATTTGACAATATAGACAAAAACTTTTACTAATTTGTTAACAAGATTTTACAAATTGTTATTATAACAAATATTCTTTATTATCTATCAATGGCTTTAATTTAGACACACAGCGACTACATTGTCACTACAGTTGTTGATTTCTAATGAGATGTATGTAACTGCTTGCAATTTTTGACAATATTCTTGAATTCTGGAGCAAGTTTACTTGTTGAAATTCGCATGACGGCATGCAAGTTGCAATCCAACAATAAAAATCTATTATTAGATTTGTTGATCTTCAAGCAAGAGAATGCTTGTTCGCAAATGTATGTTGATCCAATAATTATAAAAGTTTAGCTGCAAAGTTTTTCAAGTTGGGAAATGATTCTTGTGTTAAAGATCCATAGAAATCCAGCAAACCGTTTGTCTTGAATTTCTCTTTCAGGTCATGATCTGCTTGTAAGTCAAGCAGCTCCTACTGTATGTCCTCTGTGGCTGTATCAGCTTCTGCACTAAAAAGTGAACTGAGAATATTGAACTATGGCTCTAATTTCTTGAAATCTTGGATTCTCCATCCAAATTCTTCAATCATTGCATCTAATTGGGCTTTGTATTTTTCAGTCATTTCACCAGAAATGGTTTCTTGTTTCAGCAAAGGGAAGTGACAAAATCATTCTTGTCTGGAGAACAGTGAGAATTTTGCCTGAAATTATTTTACGTATACATACAATTCATGTGCAAACACACCATTACCCTGAAGTTTGACATTCAATTCATTTAACTTTTCCATAATTTCAATGGCTTTATTGACAATATTAGTATTAAAGTCAGATACAATGCCCTTCATCTCTAGGAACATCTCTATTTCTTCTCTGAGTTCCCACACTCACCTCAACACCTTGCCAAGACTCAGCCATCGAACACTGGTGTGGTACAGGACATCGGAATGTTCAGTTTCCACATCGTCAAGTAATGCCTTGAACTGTCTGTGATTAAGTACTCTTGATCTGATGAGGGTGATGACACTGACAACTGGGTCAATAACATGCTTGATATTCAAAACAGTTTTACACAGACTTTCTTGATGAATCACACAGTGAAGTGGTAATAATGTGTGGTCTGGATATTCTGCTTTAATCTTATCACTTATCAACTATACAAGACCTACATTTTTTCCAGTCAAAGCACGAGCTCCGTCACTTGTAACACTTGCCATCTTGTTCCAAACCAACCCTTTTCTTTCAATACAGTTAGTAACAGCATTGAATATATCATGGCCTGTGGTTGTGTCTTTGAGTGACTCAACACTCAGTAACTTTTCAGTGAGTCTGAAAGAAGTGTTTAGTCCACGTATAAATATCAATAATTGGTCAGTATCATTTACATCGGTACTCTCATGAAATGCAAGAGAATACCACAAAAATTGTTTACTTGCATCTTGAAGTTTATGCATCACATTGTCACTGATCTTGTCAACACGTCTGACCATAGTTCTTCTTGATAAAGTAATGTTGTCAAATCTGTTTTTATTTTTGTTCTGGACACATAATGTTTGCTGCATCTAGCAAACATTCCTTGATGAACTCGCCATCAGAAAATGGCTTGTTCTGTTTTATAATTATGTTTGACAGCACAAGACTAGCTTCAGTTGCAGCATCTTGAATTGAAGACTGTTTAGTGAAAACAGTTTGCTGTTTCTCCAAATTTTTCACCAACTCAAGGCATTTCCTTTCCTTCTCTTCGGTCGTTAAATTGTATCCGAAATCGGAATGTTTTGTTTGAGAATGTCTTTTTAAATTGTGCTCCTTGAAGACAGCCACTGACTCACGACACAACAAGCAAAGTGATTTGCTACAAACATTTATAAAGCAGTACTTAGTTGTCCATTCATCATTAACAACACGGCATTCATCTTCAATCTTACGTTTGTTATTGACACTCATCATAACGGTACATGAAATTCTGTAAAATTCAACAAAATAACTTAAAAACTAATTCAATGTTTTTTATTTCTAAATGCCCTCGCGGGCCGCATAAAATCACTTGGCGGGCCGCATGTAGCCCGCGGGCCGTAGTTTGACAACCCCTGATCTAGAGGGTTTCCGGAATGTTGTAATGGGAGCGAGGTTCTACAAATGACATGCTACTGAAGAATGAATTAATTATTGAGGCGGAAATAGGTGAAAATAAGGGTATTTTACAATTCAAACTAAGACAAATGTCAACAACATCAGTGTGACAAAACGAAGCACAACCGCTCGACGTTTCGATAGTCACTAAGATTGTCAGGAACACAGCAAACAAAGTTCCTCATCATTATCATGTGCTATGCTCATAAGCATGGGCGGTCATGTTTCCCCATTTCACAGGATCAACAGAGTCGTGGATCAGCTCAATGTTCCTGTCTCAACCATACCACGTTGCCAAGTAATAGAGGTATTTACTTCTCTGCCTTCCTTTTGTTCTCTTCTCCTCGATCTGACCAGTTGGCATCAAGTTCTTCAATGTAGTTCTTCTCATAATGTGACCAACAAATTTCGACTGTCTACGTCTAAATTCTTTAATCAGTGTATGATTTTAATTTTGTCTGCTATTTCATTGTACCTATTTTTAACAGTCACTATGCATTGTTCTTGAATTTCTTTATCTGCTTTTAGGACCTCGTGATTAAGTCTCATGTTCTTAACCACCGTTTTCGCTCTCTTCAATCTTACTTTTATTTGCCCACATAACGGTACATAATCATTTCATTAATTAAGGCTTTGAACCGCTTGCTTGCTTGCTTTACAAATAAAAATTCCAAATTCGGTCTCGTTCAACCTGCTTCTTTCAGCTGTAGTTATTGTTGAGGTCCGTGGTTTTTGTGGGTTTATTCACCTTGATTCTTGTCTTATGGGCTCTTAGGAGTTGGTCCTGCTCCGGACTGGTTTCCTCGGCTTTTGTGTCTGTGACGTCAGCTAGGGGGTTGGTGGCAGTTGTCTTTTGTGCCCGTCTCCTCTGGTGGTGTCTTTGTTAGTGAAGGCTGCTGGTTCGTCTGGCTTGTCTAGTTGCAGCGCTTATAAGGACTTTTTATTTGGTATTTTTGCCTTGTGTGTGTGTGTGTGTGTGTGTGTGTGTGTGTGTGTGTGTGTGTGTGTGTGTGTGTGTGTGTGTGTGTGTGTGTGTGTGTGTGTGTGTGTGTGTGTATTGCAATGCAGAAGCTTTTCGATGTTTTTATTTTCCTCCTTGCGACTGTTTTCAATTTCTATTTTGAGTTTCTGTTGCCTTTCGATTTCTTCCTCCGCGATCAGCCATGGGATCATCTCTCCGTCTTCTATATAGTACGTGTAGCCGGGTCCATCCTCAAAGTCAGTGATTCTTTCTGGGTTTTCTACCGGTTTCCTGAGTTGACAACCCACTTACTTGTCGGTGAGTTGGTGTTTCCGACTCTGGTGTCTTTTTCCTCACTCTGCTTCTCAGTATGTTTGGCACTTGTTTGTGGTCTGTTGTCTTCGTCCTTCCTCATGGTGGCTTTGTTGGAGGTTGCTTGAGGTTCCTGTTGTTTGCTGCAGCTCGCAGGTAGATTCTCTCCGCTCGTCTTCTTGTCGGCTCCCACGCTGTACATCTTGGTTGCCAAGTGTCTTTTGGTGTTCTTGCGACGTGCCATTTTCCTCCGTATCAGGCTACGACCTCTGGAGTATTTATCCTTGTGGCTGCAGTTTGCATTCGCATTTTCCTCATGTTGGACTAGTAGTATATGGTTCCGTCGCCCTGCTACTGAGTGAGTGTGCGGCGCGACTCTGTGAGGTTTGAAATGCATGTGGAATGCTGTTACATCTATCCGCGCTTGCTTGTACAGTGAACAGCATGTTCCGAACAATGGCTACCGACTGTTGCTGAATTGACTGATTTGCCTTTTCGGTTCACGAGTGCATTTTTCAGGAGGCTCCTGGGAGTCGACGCTGGAACTACGGAGTTCGAGCTTTGTGTAGCGCTTTCGGCGGGACGCCCTGCGGAAAGAGACTGAGCCATGTGAGAAAACCCGGGTCAATGACGTCTTTCTGGTGACTGCCGATTCCATCGACGATGAACTGTAATTCTCGTGTATGACGTTTGTGTTGCATTCTGGTGGCGGCATTATGCACAGTGTACCTGTGCGGGCTGTTTGCTTGCCGAGACTCCTGTCTATTCCACATTTCACATTGGACAGTTACGAGTGATATTCACTGGCACAGGAATGGAGCATACTGGGGACGACCCGTTGCCATAAAGTTGGAAACTCGACTAACTAACTAACTAACTAACTAACTAACTAACTAACTAACTAACTAACTAACTAACTAACTAACTAACTAACTAACTAACTAACTAACTAACTAACTATTAATAGGTATATAGTCAATTTGGTTGCCTAATTTCTTAAGATATATTTTCCGTGTGCAAAGTCTTCTGTTATGGGTGTTTAAACCAGGTGTCTCTTATTATCATATCATTGTTATTTGCCCATTCTACTAGTTTCTCTCCTCTTTCGTTTCTTGTCCCCAAACCGTAATTTCCCACTACATCTTCCATTTTCCCCTTTCTTACTTTTGCTTTAACATGCATTAGTATTATTTTTATTTCTTGTGATCTAATTTGAGACATCGCCGTTTCTACTTAATAATATAAGAATAATATTATTGTATTTCTTCATCACTACACTTTGCTGTTGGTGCATATCTATGTATAATATGTATATTTATTGCCGGCTTTCTCCGTTAACTCCGAATACTCTCGTGGTTGACGTGAGCGCACGAGAATTAGAAATGGTTCGAGTCGCGCCAGTGACTTATGAGAGTGTAGAGCCGGTCGCTCAGAAAGTCGTGGCGTGCTGATGAGCGTAATCTAGCCTAGGAATCAACATACAGCTGAAAGATGCTGATCTTGACCGCAATATCCTGAAACAGGATGGAAATGCGGGGGGGGGGGGGGGGGGGGGGGGGTATATTTATTGGTTTGCCTTTGAGTTTGGTCATTCTAAAATTATCTCAAATACACCAGTAACCATCAATCGACTTGGCTGTTTTTTTTTTTAATCAAATAGTAATTCTACTCCTTTTTCATGTGTACCCCCCCCCCCCCTCCCCACCCCAGAATCAAGTATTGTGTGTTTGCAAGTTATAATTTTACCCGATCCCTCCCATCTCATCTCACATACATTCATATGTGTTAGCATGTTCCCTTTAAGCCAAAAGGCTGGCGAGCTAGCAAAATTGATAGCGAACTGCTCTGGACATATTATGAACACTGTCGGTCGCGGGTTCGACGCTTGGGCTCATCGCTTGCCAAAGTGAGGGTACTTTTAGCCACATATTCCTGCTTGCTCTCGGCCAACGAAATGTGATGGCGCTATCACACCAGTGACACATACGTGGAAACTATTTTGGGACAATTGTTTAGTTATTTTCATAAGCCAAAAGATGCGGAGAAGGGCACTTTACTGTACTGTGTTATATTATAACAAATATCTTTAGCTTTCAGAAACGGTAGTCAACACGTAAATATTTACAACTGAACGTTTCGTGGACCTACTTCTGATAGTTCATGCCGTGTGGCGTTAGTGTTCACGATTGTCCACATCTCTCTGTCTCCTGATCATCTCTCTTAATCTTCCGTTGCGCCGATGACGGGGTAGTAGCTTTACACATACACAGATACGCATCATCATCACGTGCCACGCAATTAAGCGTGGGCGGTCAGGATTCGCCATGTTACTCGATCAACAGTGTCGTAAATCAGCTCAGCTTTCTTGTCTCAACCATACCACGTGGCCAAGCCATCCAGGTATTTACTTCTCTATCTTACCCTTGTTCTCTTCCCCTCTATCTTGCCAGTTGTCACCAAGTTCTCCAATTTATTTCTTCTCATAACGTGTTCAAATAACTGTAACTGTCTACGTCTAATTTTTTTCTAATCAGATTACGGTTTTCATTTGTTTCTTGTAGGACTTGATCATTGCTTTTTTCTGTCTGCCTGTGACAACACCGGCCTGGTTCTCGGTGGTTGTCGATATATTTTAATTTGGGGTTCGTGATTAACTTCTGTCTACCCTTTACATCAATTATCCCCAGGACGGTTCCCGGACGACTCTATACATATGACGACTGTGGATACAAGAAGACACCTAACTGACTATAAGAGAACAACCTTATAAAAAGCGAATCTAGAATCTTTATTGGAGATTCAGACTCTGTCCAACCGACAGACAACAGACGGACTAACAATTAGCTGGATGAGAGTAGTCTGCTGGACATTCTCATCCTCCCACTCGACAGAGATCAATGTCCTTAGTGTCTGTATGTAAACAAGGTGATAAGAGTACTTTCACCTGCACCCGTATGATGCCGCCTGGAACCTTCAGACTTGAGCCTGGCAAGTTTCAACTGTCACCTGACACTTGGCTTTAGCACCATGTAGCTTCACAGCAAACAGTCACTCGCCCATAGCCACCAGAAAAGGATGTCACATCCCACAGCAAAGGCCCACGGCACACAGCACAGGTCCACCGCACACGGCACAGGTCCACAGCACACAGCAAACAGGAATCAGCAGCAGCAAAGGGCAGTCGCCCACCGCCCCTAGCTAACAGCACGGGGGTTCTTGTAAGCGAAAACAGGCCAGGTGTACATATCCATCACACCCTTGCATAATACATACTACACCAAAAGTATACACTGACTCCATCGATATCTTGTGGTCAGGCCCTTGAGCTCAGACCGCATCGTATGTCTGAACTCCCAGACATATCTCACGGACAGATTAGGTTACAGCTCCTAGTAATCCTAACTTGAGTCCAGTAGCTTTTCAGCCACGCGTCTCATCCCTAGTAAATAGTAAATAGGATGACACATTCCCTACCAGCTCATACATAATGGATATTAGATAGAGAGCCAGGGTCCCTTCCTGAGGATGGTAACGTTCCATACCTCCTATGGAGATCAAGTGTTATGGTCGGGATCATCTTTCTTAATCACTGTCTCATCAGAAAAGTACAGAAGCATATCAGGATATTTCAGGTCAGTACTCTAGGACCCCTCCAAGATTACTGGAAGATGCTCAGGCTACAATGTTGACTAACCTGAAGTACTGAATTAGAGACCTGACAAACAACAAAAGAGTTTCATGTACTTGTGTTTGTCACTTCCCACCTTTCTTCCTCGGATACCTGGATTTCTGTGGTGTGTGGGTGTATGTATATAGATAGACACTCATCACATAATACATTCCTTAGGCTGCCTAGGAATTGGGTCGAATCATCACCCCAAACAATCTGGTTCCGCTGAAAGTATAGAGACAATAGAAAAATAGACCTGCCTGACAGATCATTCCTATCTCATCAACACGGACACGCCGTGAAAGGATAGCTACCACAACACCATTAGCTGTAGAACATTCTCCGGCTCCCCGTGATGCCACTAATACAACTGGCTATCGAAGCGGCCACCTTTCTTGATGACTGGCTACCGAATGGCCTCTTCGTGTCAGCTCCGGAAGAACACACTCACCGGATTCTCCCGAAGAGTTCCGAGCATTCCCTCACGAAAGTGAAGGCAACTCATCATTCCCCGAGTTTTAGCAGAGTGTGCGATTTACAAAAGAAAAGATCTACGCACACTCAAAGAGTTGCGTTATGTTTCTCGGGACCCGTGGAGTTCATGACAATCCCGATACATAACATCTCAAGGACCCAGAAGACGGTCCTAACTCTTTTTACTCGGAAATCCCCCCTCACCCGCCTTAAAATGTGGCCTAGCCACCAAGACGGGGTGGGACAGCGTGGGTACGGTATTGTCCCGTCTGAGACCCACTGTCTACGTCTATTTTTTTCTAATCAGATTACGTTTTCATTTGTTTCTTGTAGGACTTGATCATTGCTTTTTTTCTGTCTGCCCTTGGTATTCTTTGCATTTTCTTTAGAAACCACATTTCCACAGCCATCAGATGTTTTTCAGCTTGTCTATTCATTGTCAACGCTTCACATTCATACAAAAGTACACGTAATATGTTGCACCTCAACACAATTTTTCTCAATGGGTTTGGCGTCTTTTTATTTGTCAGAATGATTTTCATCTTGCAAAAGGTTACTTTCGCCATGGCGATTCTTGTTTGAATCTCTTCAAGGCATCTCCCATTAGACGTTATGACTGTTCCGAGATCACGCCCACTTAAACGTTGATTTCTTGACATTGAATTAGGGAAGTAAATTACAAGTACTTTAGAAATTGGAGTAGGCTCGCCATATGGCGGTTGACACTGGTAATATAAAGCAAGTCCACACGCATCAGTAATTCCAGCCTGGCTCGATATTAAAAAAAAAAAAAAAAATAGTGAATATTTTATTTCCTAGGTGGAACATTGTTCCCGGTTACATGCTCTACGCGGTAATAATTAGTGCTCTATCGCGTTGTCTTCTTTGCACTCTATATAATGTGGCCTATCCATTTTGTACTTCATGTATCCGAGTCTCATTCTCCAAAGTGTCTTTATTGTTGGTATTGTTGTTTTGTTCTTAGCTAGAGACTGCATGTTGGGCTCTCAGGGGGTGTGGTATGCATGTCTGCTTTTATTGCGTTCTCTCCATTGTTCCCTCCATTTATCGTGCATTTGATGTTTAATCACACTCTTTTCCCCCATTATGCCCAGACGTGTGTCTGTTGTATTTTGGCTGCTCGTTCGATATTTTAGAGAAATTCTGACCGGATGACTGCTCTGTTGCGAAGTTGTTACGGACGTAATTTCTAACCACATTCGAAACACAGCTGCGGGCGATTTGGCCGCCGACCGCCCTGCGTTGTTTTACATACAATGGTATGGATGTCGAAAATTCAGAAATCAATGGAAAACTACTGAACGTAAACTTCGCAAGCAATCACAAAAAGCCAAAGAATGCTTGGGTTTACTGCGATGTCCTGTAAAAGATATGCGATTTGTAATCCCGCCTACCGAGTTGGAAACACAGCTACTGGCGATTTGGCAGCATATCGCCTTGCGTTGGTTTACATACAGTAGTATGAATACCGGTAGTTCAGAAAGCAAGAACAAACAATTGAACGTAAAATTGCCAAGAAATCACAAACAGCAAAAAAAAAAAAATGCAGGGATGACTACGATGTCTTGTTAAGGATATGCAACTAATTTATTAACTCGCTGAGTGACAAGGACGCGGAACTCTCTTTCCGTAGTCGCGAGTTCGAATCCTCTGTAATGTGATGGATTTTTTTTCTGTCCAGGGCAAAATGAAAACCTTACCATGCGCTGTTCGCGGCGACTGCGCTAGACAGGCGGTCTTGACTCCTCAGGGTCAAAACAATGCAAGTAAATTAATCCCCTGTTTTATTTTTTATTTTTTATTTTTATTTTAACTCTCCTGTTAATGTGTTGTCTTTTTGGCCTTTAGTGTTCCTCAACAGTTGATATTCCTTTGTATGATGCTGCCCACATAGGAACCGACCAGTCATGCCTCGTATTTCAATGTTGGTTATATACTGACTGGCAACTTGCCGTCTTGACAGACGATAGTTTTTGAAAGGGGTTATCTCTCCATAACACAAAGCCTGGGCTGAATTTAAAGACCATGTGTTGCCCATGCACCATGAACCCTCTCTCAGCCTGTATAGTTTACTCCTGAGGAAAGGTGACACCAATACGTCTGGAACAAGACAAGCTGCAGAAGCAGGTGGATCAGCAAAGCAATGCTATAAAAGTCCGCCTTGCGGAGCTTCAATCCTATACCAGTTACCAACCAAGGCTTAGGATCTCGTCTGCCCTGCCATGATATTTCATCTTTAGGTTGCATTTCTTCACACCAGGATAAGGCCTCCCAATTGCGCTCTTCCGCCCGAAGTAGTAGGCACAATGTCGGGTGTCAGGTTTGGTAAGTGCTGCCCAATATTCGGCGCTAACAGAAAGCAGGTAGAACCGTCTACTGTCATACGGTAGCTCAGTCATATCTGACTAAGACCGTTATATACCAGACACAGCAATACGGTCCGATGTGTTCGTTTCTTATTTGAACTGTGCTGAGCCCATATACAATTGAGGCGTATTGTGCTGTTTCAGTAGTTAGGTACGAATTATGTCCGTATTCTATAGATGTGGGTCCAGGTGTATGAATCACCTGGTTAATGATGCCACATTCTTTCTTTCTTCTACATTTGAGAACACCAATCAGAACTTGTGAATTTGTTTATGTGAATAATTATTTGCCTCAATGGTTCCGCAACAAATGATATTCATGTTTATCAACGATTTATAGGTGTACATTTGACAATGCGTCTAAAACACTTTGTTAATGCAGCGAGGCATGGTCGTCCTTTGGAAGTGACAAGTTCGAGTCCCGCAGTGGTAACTATCGTTTGCACTTTGTATGATGTCCAGTGTTTCCCCTTCCTATACATTCTTCAGCTTCTATGAGCTCCAATAAGTTCTTGTGAATGTGTACATGCTGTCTAGGCTTAGAGCAGAAAATATCTATACACCAATCCACGTATTTCTAACCTCAGACATTGCCGACAAATTGCTCCTGTGGTTAAATTAAACAATACACGTTGTTCTGCCGACAATTTTGACGCCGACGTTGTCTAATTTTTGTGTCTAACAAAAGATGTTGTTGAGATGCAGCATGGTATTTTAAGTCTCCAGAATATCAGAAATAATGTCCATTGACAGTGGACCAAATATAATGTAATAATAATCAATAGGAGACCGTCTGTGCGATTTTTGCGAATTACGAAAAGAAAAAAGCATAATTGTTGTAATGTTGTCCGGCAGATATTAAATATATATATATATATATATATATATATATATATATATATATATATATATATATATATATATATATATATATAATAATAATAATAATAATAATAATAATAATAATAAAATAATATTATTATATTTATGATCGGCGACTCGACAAACCGCCATCATAAAACTTCCCGCTGTTTCAGAATCAGATTTCTGGCTCTAAATGTTATGTTTCTTCGCTTAAACTTGTTAAATTCCAAGGATATTTCAAGAGTGGTTGTTGGAACGTTAAAACCAACCCTGGTGTGTAGTGTTGTGAACGGATACAACCGGGATATTCTCGACGTGTTTCCTTCTAGCTTGGCTTAAGACGGTTTATCGACGATCCGACAAACCATTTTCCGTTGTTTCAGAATCAATTCTTTTTATCTAAATGTTATAATGCGTCGCTCAGACTTGTTAAACTCCAAGGATACTTTCAAGATTGGTTATTGGAATGTGAAAACTATGTACCAGACGGGGAAAACTATTCAGGTGTGTAGTGCTATGAATGAATACAACCTAGAGGTTCTCGGGGTTAGCGAGTGCAAATGGACTGACTCAGGTAAGACGTTTCTCAACTGTGAACAAAGACACATAATTTATTCAGGAAGAACCGACAACCATCATTCGAACGGAGTCGCTTTCATCATGTCAAAGAATGCAGAAAGATCACCGATCAGCTAGGAACCAGTAAATGATAGAATCATAACAGCGCGTTACCAAACAAAATATGTCAAGCTAACAATCATACAGTGCTACGCACCTACCAACGACGATACCGACATCAACAAAGATAATTTCTATGAACAACTAATTGGTGCCATCAACTCATCACCCAAACCCGACATTGTTGTTGTAATGGGTGATTTCAATGCCAAGATAGGGTCTGACAATAAGGGTGTTGAGAGATATATGGGAACTCACGGCCTAGGGGACATGAACCAAAACGGAGAGAGACTGCTAGAATTCTGTGAAATAGGAAATCTGATAGTAGCAAATTCTTTATTTCCGCACGAAAATATACACAATATCACGTGGAACTCGCCTGATAGTATCACAAAAAAATCAGGTAGACCATTTTTGCTTTAGTGCCAAATTCCGTTCATCGGTACAAGACGTCAGAGCCTACAGAGGAGCAGATGTTGGCAGCAATCACAATCTCTGCATTGCCAAGCTAAAAATAAAGCTTAAGACTGCACAGATCACCCAGAATTAAGAAAATAAACTCACAGTCCCTACTGACTAAAGAACACCAACTCGCATTCAATTCATAGGTACAAAACATCTATGCTAACAAAGAAAGTATATCGAAAAATGCGAATATTAAAAACAACATTAAAGAACATTTAGCAAAATATTTTTAAGAAAATTCCAACATTAAAGAACATTGGAATTTTCTTTAAAATATTTTGCTAAATGCTGCAACAAACACAGTCGGCTACGTACAAAGAAAGAAGAAGAAGTGGCTAAGCGATAACACCTGGACGAAGATACAAGAAAGAAAACAAGCAAAACTAACACTTCTTTCTGCAAACGACACATCTTCATATGAAACCCATAAGCAAAAATACTCCATGTTGAATAAAGAGATGAAAGCAAGCGCACGAAAAGATAAACAGAACTTTATACACAGCCTGGCCTCCGGCGCCGAAGCAGCTGCCAGAACTGGAAACAACAGAGCCGTATTCCATATCATGAAACAATTATGCAATCACTCACCTAAACCAAATATACCCATCAAAGACAAACAAGGTAAACAACTGTTATCCGATGACGATCAAAAGCAACAATGGGCAGAACATTTCAAAGAATTATTAAATAGACCGCAGCCTGACACTGTTCCAAACTTGGATGGAGAAACTACCATGCCACCCCCCCCCCCCCCCCCCCCCCCCCACTAGATGCCTCCTGTGAGTCTTTCACCATGGAAGAGATTAAAGCAGCCATCACAAAATTGAAGACAACGCTGTTGGTGAAGACGACATCTCAGGAGAAATGCTTAAAGCAGCAGATGAGAATACCTTACAACGTTTGCTACAGCTGGTCAATGAAATATGGCAAAACGAATCCCCACCACAACAGTGGAAGGATGGTGTAACTTTCAAATTGCCTAAATAAAGGCGATATGTCTGATTGCGATAATTGGCGTGGTGTCACTCTACTGTCAGTACCAGGAAAACGTTTTTGTAGCATGCTACTTGAGAGATTGAAAAAGGCTATAGATGAAAGGCTCAAAGAAGAACAAGCAGGCTTCAGACCAAAACGGTCATGCATAAACCACATTTTCACCTTCTGAATAATCATTGAAGACTCCTTAGAATTCCAGTCAAAATTAATCACCAACTTTCAAAAAGCTTTCGACAGTATCCACAGTCCTTCATTTTGGAATCTACTTAACATCTATGGTTTCCCTACCAAATATACCATCGTCAAAAAATCTTTCTACATAGAGACACGTTGCTGCGTAAGAACAAAATCAGGCAACTCTGACTGGTTCTCAGTGGAAACAGGAGTGAAACAGGGGTGTGTCTTATTACCGATGCTCTTTGGAATAGCTATCGATTGGGTCATGCGCAAATGCACAAACAACACAAATATGGGTGTCCATTGGGTTTTACAAAATTCTAGAAGACCTGGATTTTGCCGACGACATAGTGCTTTTGAGTTCAACACACTCAGATGCCCAAGAGAAAATAAACCATCTCCAAAATGTTTCAGGACAAATTGGTCTCCAAATTAACACCACAAAAACAAAAACTATCGATCTTACCAACAGTTCAGATGACACCAAATTAAACAACTACGTTCTTGAAAATGTCAATAGCTTCACATACCTAGGAAGCAAAATGACATCTACAGGGATTCAACACCAGAAATATCTAGAATCGCACTGGCATCTAGTACCTTCAATAAACTGTCAAACATCTGGAAGTCAAAGACACTCAGCAAACACACGAAACTTAAAATCTTCAACTTTTGTGTGATTCCAGTGTTAACGTATGGATGTAAAAGTTGGAAATCAACGGTAGCTGTAGTTAAAAAAAAATTAGATAATTTTGAGAACAAATGTCTTAGAAAAATTCTAAATATCCACTGGACATACTTCAGAACCTATATGCAAATAAGACAAGAGACTAAGCAAGAATCAGTATCCAATTTTATAAGAAGACGTCGCTGGAACTACATCGGCCATGTACTCAGAATGGACAAGACAAGACTCCCCTACCAAGCCCTCATATAGTCACCGGTAGGGAAAAGAAAACTGGGAAGACCAAGAGAGAGACTGCGTAGAACCGTCATCAGAGAAGGCTCATTCAACGGCCAAGTAAACATCCAAAATCTACAACAGGTAGCAGCGAACCGCCAGCATGGAGAGCCATGATATCTGCCCTATGCGCCGTCTTGGGCTCAAGAGGAAAGACTAGATATTAAAGAGACAATTACATTTGCGGTGTTTCTTCCGTTTCTTCTTCTTCCTTCGAAATGATACCTCAAGTTACTGTCTTTAAAGAACGCTGTAATTAGTTGCCGGTTCATGACATTCCAGTACTGTTTTTTAAATGCCTTTTTGACATTTCATAAATGGAAGTTTGATTACTAGACGAGACTCAAACTGGTGACGTAATGTGACACTGGAACAAAGTCTCATTCATGGAAACATACTCTCTAACCCGGCTGCATTCAAACCACGTATTGTTTGCTCTTGGTGATAATTGGATTGAATACCCTGGACATT
Source organism: Cepaea nemoralis (assembly GCA_014155875.1). Lineage (NCBI taxonomy): Eukaryota > Metazoa > Mollusca > Gastropoda > Stylommatophora > Helicidae > Cepaea > Cepaea nemoralis. The sequence continues at coordinate 51,625 of JACEFZ010013229.1, forward strand.
TAGGATCATTACATCGTCGTAGAAATGTTCATGGAATATAACAATCCGAAATAAAGAAATTGTGAAACGAACAATTCAGATTTAAAAACCTCGCTGTAGCACAGGCAGAAATTATATTTAACCCCAATTGTATCCAATCCTGTACGCCGAGTTTGTAAAAGACAATACTTCACTTGTGTTTGATTATCATTTGTTTCAAGGCCCTGCCAATACTTACTCAATTTCTTCAAGTTCCGGTCATCTCAATTTCTCCATGTGTATTAAAGTTCTAAGTCCCAGCCGTCAATTAGCCATTTTCTCCATTTATATCTAAGCCCTATGTCCGGGCAGCCACTTCCTCAAGTCTGTTGTGTGTATATAAGAATGTCTGTGGCGCTTAGACCTAAGTTTATGGTATAGATGAGTCTTAGAGGTGTTAGATGTGTATCTGACCAGAATGTGATGAAGGAGTTGGCATGCATACACTATGAAATGTTCTCAGGAAGAAGGGACATTTATGCTTGTGACCCAGCTGTTGTGACACCGCTCTTGTTAATCAACACCAATAACCGATAACAAATAATCAACAACCAGACACCAGCAGTCACCAACCTATAACCATTACTTATAAAGAACTAAAAATGTCAGTTGCATGTCCTTCACAGGACGTCTCAATCCACACAACATGTGTTGGCTCTCTGTGATTTATAATGCAAGTTTACTGTCAGTAGTTTGCAATGTTTTCTGACGCTCATCATCATCATCATATGCCATGCCGATAACCGTTGGCGGTAATGTTTCGCCATCTCACTCGATCATCAGAGTCGTTGATCAGCTCAGTGTTCTTGTCTCAACCATACAACGTGGCCAAGTCAACCAGGTATTTACATCTCTGCCTTCCCTTTGTTCTCTTCCCCTCGATCTTGCTTCTTGTCATGAAGTTCTCCAATTTATTTCTTATCAGAACGTGACCAAAAAATAATGACGGTCTACGTCGTATTACTGTAATTAGTTTACGATTTTAAATTGTTTCTTTTAGGACATGGGCATTGGTTTTTCCATCTTTTCATTGTGTTTTTTTTGCATTTTCCTCAGAAACCACATTGCTACAGCCATCAGAAGTTTTTCAACCTGTTTGCCCATTGTCCATGCTTCATATCCATACAAAAGCAAGGGTTCTATGTAGCATCTCAAAACTCGTTTTCTCGTTTCAAGTGACATCTTTTTATTGGTCAGTATGTTTTCCATCTTGCAAAAGACTCCCATCGCTATGACTATTCTTGTTCTAATCTCTTCAAGGCATCTCCCATCAGATGTTATGATTCTTCCGAGAGAACTATACTGATTTACTTGTTTAAAAATATTCCCATTTACTTTTATATTACATTGTGGTATTTCCTTCTCCCATGTGACGACAATAATCTGTGTCTTCTTACAATTTAATTCTAACCTTAGTTGTTCACTGTGCAACAACCGCATCTACTAAATGTTGCAGATCCTGCTCATTGTCTGCAATCAATACTGTATCACCCGCATATCTAATGCTATTGCTGTTTCGTCCTCTGTGACTTTTCTATTTATAATGTTAGCGCCAATCACCCCCTCCCCTCCCCTTCCTGCGAGCCCAATTCTTAACCCTTTGACAATAAAGATTTACTTACTTACTATTTACTTACTTACTTCCAAATAGAAAGGAATACACGTTTCAATGCTCACAGTATTAAGAAGAGGGCATTCCATGATTACTAACGGTGACAATAATCCTCCTCGCCCCTTCCCCATTCAGAAAATTGGCAACGACTGGAGTTGTAAACAACAGCTAATAATAGCTGTGAAAACTTAACACCTGGCGTTTGATCGCAGGCGAGATGGGGAGATGGCGGATGGGAGCCCATCCCAGAAGACGTTTGCCTACATTGTCCCGGAGAAGTAGGGTTTGTGAAAGGTCAGGGGCTGACAACCGCTTGCAAATTCAAGGGCGACAACTGAGAAAATTACCTTCCCCTTTGTTTCTACAATTTTGGCGCCGTCATCGACAACACCTACGCTGCAGTGTCGTCATGTTAGCGCGGAAGTCTAGCCTTGCCATTGGAGCGGCAAGAATACTTCCTATTAACATAATATATGTTAATAAGTGAGCTCAACAGTTACCCGCAAAAAGTTGTATTGTCGAGGCGCAGTCACCAAAAATGCTATGACAGATCAAGACTTGTTGGCCAGTTCGGCTGTTGTGGTGTTATATATTTTAATTCAAGATGGTTTTTTGGTAATTTGGAAACCACAGTAAACTTAAGACTAGTACATATGAATTTATATTAGTGTTTTTTTGGTGTAGACTTAAAGAAAATCCTCGAAGAATTAAGTGATTGATTGATTGATTGATTGCTTGATTGATTTAGGAACCGAGATCACAGCATTCGGGGTATTCCCATAAGAGCTCCGTCCCCATCCTCAGCAGCCAGCGAAGAGTTCCAACACTAATAGTTCCAGTAGCAATCTAATTATATGTCCGTCTCGCCTTTCCTCTGAGCGTCGAGCGTCGGCCAGATCCCCTCGTCACACCTTGCTGCCTCATTCTTACCAGACTATGGTGATCCATTTGCTCCTCCGAGGCGTACACGTGCTCCCACAAAGCCGCAACCACGTCTAACTTTTCATGCATCAGTACTCCAACAAGGTTTGCCGAGCCAGCCAATCTGTCAGCCGGTTCATTCCCCAGCACACCTGCATCCCCCGGAGAACAGATCGAGGTGATGCTGGCCACTCCCTGCACTCCCAGCTAAATGTGTTTATAACTCTGCGCATGTCTTACTGCTCCGCTGGCACTCTGACCCACTCCTCTCCTCGCCTGATGTTCTCGAAGGGGCACACCTGTCTGATCGTATCCTCCGATGGATGTCTTTCTAGTCAGTCCATGACCATTATAAGGAATACTATTCCTGTTTTCTATTTATTCAGTCTCCCTGTGTAGATAATAATTGGGAAAATATCTACCTGCCTACTTTCTAGAACATCACTCGTATTCTTTTATGGAGATACTTTTCTAGAGAATTTCGTATATGTTCTTTGTCTTTATTTTCATACGAGGCTATGATTCTTTGTATTTGCATTCATGCATAGAGAATCAATAATGAGTTTATTTATAAATGTATAAAAATGTTGTGGTGGTACCTTAGAACTATGGTGTGGGCTTACCTATGCATTTATACGGGAGAAGAGAATAAATGCCAGGGGTGTGAAATGACATCATTCTTGCTGATGGCCACCAGATATTCTCAGCGGCAGAGTCTGGAGACCACAAGAATGATCCACCTCCATAAGGCAGAAGTCAGAGAGACATATAATGTCAATATAGGAAGTGACGGTCTGCATCAGTGGTTGAAGTGATGGGGCCCGATGGGACCAGGTCTAAATGACCCACCCATGTGTCATAATCACTTCACCTACTCCCTACCTTTCTTTCTTTCTTTTCCTGTTTCTCTCTTTCGCACTCTCTCTCTCTCTCTCTCTCTCTCTCTCTCTCTCTCTCTCTTTCTCTTTATTGTTTCTTTTCCTCTTCCTCCTTTTATCTTTTCTTTTTCACTTGTTTCTCTGTGTGTGTGTGTGTGTGTGTGTGTGTGTGTGTGTGTATATATATATATATATATACATATATATATATATATATATATATATATATATATATATATATATATATATATATATATATATATATATATATTTATATATATATATATTGGCACATATTTTATCCACGGAAAGGTGGTTTCTTCACTGGGCTGAAAAGGTATTTGTTTGGTTGAAAATGGATATTTCCATAAATGATAAGAATGGCAACAAAAGAGGTTAGTTAGTTAGTTAGTTAGTCGAAAGATCATCCTCATTGCACATCGAACCATTCAGTCTATAAGTGCTGGGATCCCCTCCTCAGCAAATCCCGCAGCGTGTAGCGGCTAACGACGCCAGTTCTGTGTTGGTTTATCAATCTTCTTTCTCTTCCTGCGTAGTGTTCTTGTTTTTAATTTGCTGTTCTCGCAATCTGGTCATGGTTGTGAATTCACAGTCATCACTTGGTTCACGCAAAAGTCTTACTTTTTGTAGAGCATTAAGTATGTCAGCCTGGTCCATGGCGCGTCCGCCCTTCACCGTAGCCTCACCTGCGAGCTTGTCAGCCCGCTCATTTCCTTGTACTCCCGCATGCCCTGGCACGAAAATGAAACTAATCTTTGCCAGCCGATACCGCTCCAGAGGCAGCAACCATTCTCTTCGGATCGACCCCTCCTCTTTCCTCTTGATCATGTCCATTGAGCTGCTAAGGAAACATGCCCTAGTGAATGTCTGTGTCTCGAGCCATGTTATTGCTTTACTTACTGCCATGACTTCCATGGTCAGGCTACTTGTGGTTTCAGTGAAAGCACCAGAGCCCTCCTTCACAATTCTCCCTCCCGCCTGAGCCGTAAAGGCCCATGAGCTTCTCACATGTCGGACGACTGACCCATCTGTGTAGATGACAGCATCACCGTCTAGCGAATTCTCGAAAATCAACGCTTGTACTTCAGCCTCCACAGCTGCCTGATTTTCTTGTCTGCATGGTCTATCTAGTTGGATGCAAACTGAAAAGCATGTGCAGAAATCTGTTGGCACTTGTACCCACTCCTCGCCAGGTTCTAAGTCCTCAAGTGAACACACCTGTTGAAGAGTGTCTTCGGCTTGACCCATCCACGACCGTCCTCCTCTTTTTAACCTGCTGCCCTTCACCTTCATAATTTCACTATGCAGTGGATGTTGTGTGCTTGTGTTAACTCTGAGGTAGGCGCATGCTCTGCAAACTTGTATTCTCGCTTCAATGGTATGACTGAGCTACCGTATAACAGTAGACGGTACTACCTGCTTTCTGTTAGCGCCGAACGTTTGGCGGCCCTTACCACACCCAACACCCCACATTGTGCCAACGGCTTCGGACGGAAGAGCGCAACTGGGAGGGTACAAGCCTTATCTGGTGCGAGGAAATGCAACCTAAAGACAAAGTCTCATGGCAAGGCAGACCAGGCCCTAAGCCTTGGTTGGCGGCTGGTCTAGGATCGAAGCTCCGACAGGCGGACAATTAGAGCATTGCTTTGCTGATCCGGCAGCTTCTGCAGCTTGTCTTGTTCCAGATGTAGAGGTGTTACCTTTCCTCTGGAGTGAACTAGGCAGGCCGAGAGAGGGATCATGCTGCATGGGCAACACATGATCTCTATATTTTAGCCCAGGCTTTGTGCTATGGAGAGGCAATAACCCCATCCCTTACAAACTATCGTCTGTCAAGACGGCAAGGTGCCAATGATTAATGGTTGGAAAATCAAGAAGGTAGCGCATCGCCCTGCATGCTGTATCTCTTGTACATCCTAGAATAAGGCGCATAGCTTCATTCTGTATCCTTTCCATCCTTTCTATCTGCTTACGGCTGAGAGTCAGGATTGCCATTGCATAGTCAAAAACAGACATGACCAGCCCCTTGTACAGAATACATAGATCGCGCTGCTCACAGTTTGCTGCCGCCATCACCCGCATCGCAGCCAAACCCCGCTTGGCCTTTGTTATCACCTGGTCTATGTGCTCATTATAAGCAAGGCTTCGATCAAACCGTATCCCTGGGTAATTCATTGCCTGCGTTCTTTCCACCGTCTCTGAACGCAGATTTACAGTTGGTGTTGGAGTGTTGAGAATATAATTATTCAACGAGAACCAAGTCACCGTCGCCTTTGTTGGGTTGACCATTGCCCCAGCTTCATCACACCAAGTACTTATGCGATTAAGTTCGGTTTGTAGTTCCACAGCAACCTGCTTTCTATCCTTACCCTGACGATACACTAAAACATCATCGGCATATGACAATGTCCTGCCTTTCCAGTGAT
>JACEFZ010013229.1:62500-65000 GCA_014155875.1 Cepaea nemoralis
CCCCAAAATATCCCAGTTAGCATTCGTCGATTGCACAGAGTATATCAACACACCCCTATATCCACTATGGAATCACCATGACGTCACGTGATTTCCCGGAAACTCCCGGTATTATTTGTTTGCGGTGAATTAAAAATGAAGTACCAGCCGGCGGCCTATACTTCCGAAGACATTTCCTGATGTCCATTTTTGGTTGAGTTGACCTTGATGACAATGATTTATTGGAATATACTACTCCAGGTGAGGATTGCGGACATACTTTCTGCTGCATTGGCTACTACACTACAATAGCGCGTGGAACACGCACCACTTAAAGACTGCAAGCAACTCAAGAAACTATTGCAAGTATACATTGTGTAAGCTAAGAGAACCATGTCGATCAATGCAACTGAGATGATTCCATTGACAGTCGAAGTAACAAATGGGGAACTTATCAACTGGGAACTTGCTAACATAATATTTCTGGCATTTCACTATATACTTATTCCTTGTATCAGCGTGTTGGGGATAGTCGGGAATGTGATCAGCATTGTCATCCTGACTCGACGGGGATTCAAGAAATGTTCCAATATTCTTCTATTGGCTTTGGCGATCGCTGATGTTCTTTGCCTCACAGGAATAAACAACTTTCCTATGTATATATACTCCGAGAATTATCCGACTGGGTTTATATTTTCTGAAACAGTTAACAATTTGTTTTATATTTTGGCTATGCTGTTTTACTGTGCTCATGTTACAGGAATGTTTTCTGCAACGCTCATTCCTGTTCTAATAACGGGGGAGCGTTTGTTAGCCATATGTTGTCCATTTCATGTATATTTAATATTAACACCCCAGCGTACGATTATTGCAGTGTCCTGTATTTATATTTTCGGTGTAACATTTTTTGTGTATAGAGAAATACTGTGTTTTCGGTTTAAGCAATTTGCTTTTAAAGACGTCACTATTGGTCGGTTTGAGGCAACAGATTTACGTGTTCGTGCTGTTGAAAGCGGGTTCGACGAGTTAATAGGCTATATAGTAAATTATATGACAGGAATAATACCAGTTAGTCTAGTAACTGTCGGCTGTATTGTTATTGGTATCAAGGTCATATTAATTACCAATAGACGCAAGCAGCTCACCGTGTGCCATGACAAATTAACCACCACACACCTCATGTCGAAGACAACGAAGACGTTACTCAGCATCTGCGTGCTGTACATTGTATGTAATGGCTTTGCGTTTATTTTTGAATACATTACAGCTTCTGGTCTCCTAGACCACGACATACCACTGAAGTTTACAATATGGGCTTTTCAAGATTGGTTAATATGCATTAACTGTGTCGGAGACTTCATTATTTACGTCGGTTCTAATAATAAATATGGATTTAGCACCATACACCCAAGTTGCCTAAGACGCTTAAAATAGTCATTTACTTAATAATAGGTACAAGCTGTCTCTGAGTGACCCACCATTATGTTCATGCGGGCCTTGTGATCAAACTACAGAGCATGTTCTCCAGATTCATCCCAGTACAGTCAGCTAAGAAGGGAATACTGACCTAATGAGAGGGCATGGCATTCAACATTGTATGGAGTAAGAGCAGCTCTAAAAAAAAAAGTCTGTTGATTACATACATCACGCGAACTCGTCTGTTGGTGTAAGCATGAAAGAACGAACTTAATCAGTAGAAATAATAGCTTCGGGAAATTATGAACGATGTATAGGTGTATAAAGTAATGTTGTTTTTTTTCCGCGTTTCCATCCTGTTTCAGGATATTGCGGTCAACACCAGCATCTTTCAGCTGTAATGTTGATTCCTAGGCTAGATTACGCTCATCAGCACGCCACGACTTTCTGAGCGACCGGCTCCACACTCTCATAAGTCACTTTTGCAATTCGAACCACTGCTAATTCTCGTCGCGTCACGTGACGAGAGTATTCGGGGTTAGCGGAGAAAGCTGCTAACTCCTCGGCCATGGAGCCGTCATAAAGTAATGTTATCTGGTGTAAAATAATAGACTATGTTATACTTATATCCTCGGCCGTATTTTAACTCATTGTGTTTCTATGTGAATGCATAACACAAATACGGGTGGAGAACGTCCGGCCTGCGGGTATATATGGCTCGTGAAATCATTTGGTCTGTCCCTACCTGTGGGAAAAGAAATTCAATTAATCGCCTATAAATATTGCATCAACAATGATGAATGCCCCACTTAGATAAGACACGGTTTAAAATATACATCTATGTTCGGAACAACTTACTACCGTGTTACCCCGAAAATACAACCGGGTATCATATTAATTTTAGCTTATAAAATACACTTAGGCTTATTTCCTGGGGATGTTTCTCCCTGTCTCTCTCTCTCTCTCCCCCCCCCCCTCTCTTTCATTCTCTCTCTCTCTCACACACACACGCACACACACTCATACACACACAAACACACACCACATGCACACACACGCACACACACACACACGCACTCACACACACACACGGGCACACGCGCAC
>JACEFZ010013229.1:70000-192500 GCA_014155875.1 Cepaea nemoralis
CAAGCACCCATTGAAGCAGGCAGGCTGTGGCGGATCAGCACCCAATTGGCTGCCCAGCTTGAGGCGGGTGGTAGCTGATCAGTGACACCTGTAGGTGTCTCCCACCGTCAGAGGCAACGCGTGGCGCCCCATGTCTACGCCAACTGACAAGGACTTATAACCCGTAACAGTTGCCTCTCGCTTTGATTCCGAGACCGGTTAAGACCAGGGATGGAGTTATTGCCTCTCCATAGCACAAAGCCTGGGCTAAAATAAAGAAACCATGTGTTGCCCATGCAGCATGATCCCTCTCTCGGCCCGCCTTGTTCACTCCAGAGGAAAGTTGACACCTATAATCTGGAACAAGACAAGCTGCAGAAGCTGCCGGATCAGCAAAGCAATGCTCTAACTGTCCGCCTGTCGGAGCTTCGATCCCAGACCAGCTGCCAACCAAGGCTTAGGGCCTGGTCTGCCCTGCCATGACTTATTTTGTCTTTGGGTTGCATTTCCTCGCACCAGGATAAATCTAGTACCCTCCTAATTGCGCTCTTCCGCCCGAAGCCGTTGGCACAATGTGGGGTGTCGGGTTTGGTAAGCGCCGCCCAACATTCGGCGCTGACAGAAAGCAGGTAGTACCATCTACTGTCATTCGGTAGTTCAGTCATAGCTGACTAAGACCTGACAGACCGAAGCACCAATAACAAAATCTAAAATTAGGTGGGAAAATACAGAAGGTCAAATTGTTTATAACACATGGCCGTAGCAATGCATATCAGTACGTGGGCAAGACAGCCAACAGCTAACTCCCCGTCATCTTCTTGTCAACATTATCAGACGAATAACAGTCTCCAGGGCTGATGTGTTAATCGAGAAACTTCTAAAAGGGTCAAATCGCATAAACAACCGTCTCTTGCTAGGGTTTTTAAGAATGTTATAGGATCAGACGGAAGGAAGACACGGGTGGACAAACCTCAGGATGTAGGAACAAGTAGGAACCAAGAGTGACCAGTGAAGAAAGGGAGAGTGGAAGAAGGTACTGATCAAACGGGACGAAGTGAACCAAGAGTCATCATGAAGGGACAGAAGTAAGTAAGTAGTAAGTAAGTAAGTAAATCTTTATTTTCCAAGGGTTAAGAATTGCGCACGAAGGCCCGTCTGACATTCTGCCCTTCTTCTCTATTTCCTCTCATACATTCTTTCATTCAACATGTAACGTCTCAACATCTAGGAGACACAACAAGAACTTTGCACTTAGAATGCCTTCGAAACTTATGTGATGCAGCTCAAGGAGAACAAGGAACGCAAATATCTAGCTTTATGAGACGGCCCAGAGAATAGATGACCCAACGTTCTAGGTGACAGATGACTAGAGCCACCACAAGAGAAATAAAAACGACCTCAACGATGACAACTTACGGGTACGACATTTTCCTGCAAGATTCCGTTAGCTGTAAGGTGACCATTTACTTTATTGCGGTAGGAAGGTAGATTGAGCTTCAGTTGCGTGGGTAATTGCCACAACTAGGGGTTAGTAACTATACCAACCATAAAAAGATGTATGTATCACGCATCCGAACACTATTCAACCAATGTGGCACATATACGTTTAATACCAAAACTTCTTTGTTAATAATGATGGCAGAACAAAGCGATACATAAGTATTTGTCATCTGAATAACAGATGAAGATGCGCTGACTGCGGTGTCCTTATTTATACTAGAATTCGTCAATCGTGTGGCTTTCATAGATGTCCACATTGCGTGTACTCTCACCCTGTTGCTGTTTCATTTAATGTACCTTATTGCTTGCATGAACAGCGCTAACTCATCAGCCGTGAAACAACTCATGAAATAACGTAAACAATAACTTGGTACCTTTTCTGACATTCACAATTTTCAAGCGATGTTATAGGCACACCTTTGTTCTCATTAAACACGAAATTCTTGTTGAACAGAGATAAACTATTTGAAACAATTACATTTTCATCAATAATTCACAATGCCTACAGTGTGCGCCATCAAACATTGACAATGTATGCATCAGGTTGCGCAGTTCGTTAGAAATTGATTAGTGCACCTTCCGAATTTGATTTTCTGAACTGTCTGAAAGTCATATCAGAAGAAACCGCCAGCTCTCATAAATCTGTCTATTCATTGCTACATATAAACTCAGTTTACCGTGAGATGAAATTGAAATAGTTTGTCGGCTAATGACGTTTCGTGTTGCGCGTGATGATTTAACTGACCGCGGTGACAATCAACAACTATGGGCATACTGTCTAGAAAGTTATCAATGAATTACATAATTATATACAAATAAATGCAATTCTCCATAAAGAAATTTCGTCGTAAGCTAAATGGACATTAATGTCCCCTATTGTCGAACACTTTCAAACAAATTGAGCTTCGTTTTTACTGCGAATTGTACATTGTTACCAGGCACCAGATGGTGTTTTTCTTAGCCGTCTGATCGTCACACAACAGGGCGCTTATATTTACAATGAAAATACCCGTCAGATTTCTTGCCGGGTAATATCACCTGTTTGATACTACCAAAGTGATTAAATCATATCGTTATTAGAAGGCCATAATTGCTTTGACTTCCACACGCACTGGAACGATCCGTGTACTGAATCTAAGAATTGATTGCAATACTCTCGGGGCATTCCCATACATATATGGCCCCTTTCCTCCCTGTATCTATTCGAAAACCACCGGAGCTACGAAATGAGTGCAGTGAGTTTGACACCTTGATCTTTGACCACAGTGAAGAAACATGCTTTATAAATGAAATATAAACATAAACACTGCGTGTCGATAGCTGTATTTGTATGTTTGTGAGACAAGAACACTATACAGGAAGCCAAAGAAGATTAATAAATCAGCACAGAACTGGTGTCATGAACGCTGCAAGCTGCGGGATTTACTAAGAAAAGGATCCGGGCACTTATGGACTGAATGGTTAGATGCGTAATAAGGATGATCTAAGGACTAACTAATTAACATTTGTATGCTAAACAATAATCCTGTCAAGTCAATAATTCCTAGTGTTAGACATTCATGTATCTGCCCGTTGTCGGATAAAATACTCATGCCTGTGATCAAGTGAACACGTCTACACTTAAACATATGTAATGCTATATCTTCTTCTTCTTCGTTCACCTTCAAGCGTCAATATGAATAAATGCAAAGAAAGTAGCAAGTAACCTAAGCGTGTGGATATCTTCTCAGAGTTTCCCTTAAAATGGAGACGGTGTAGGAATGGTATATGCTAAACGCATTTAAAAACGTTTAGTTTAGTTTAGTTTAGTCTATGGATCAACATCACGGCAAACGGGTGCAACCCATAAGTGCTCCGTTTTCCTCCTAATTCAAACTTGAGTCTAGAGAAACTCAGCTCAGTGCACGAACTCCGTAGCACCGGCGAGGATCCTGAAAATACTTTGGGTAGATTTTTAACTCGAAATTTTGCACGGGTAGCGTCTTTAGGCTACTCTTTTTCGATTTCTAAATGCCAAGGGATTTTTTACGTGCGCAACAATACACACGGGCGTCCGATCTCACTACCCAGAGATCAGGGGAAATTTTATTACTAGAAGTCCACGTGAAAATTTCCCGGTCATCACAGTGGCTTGAACCCGGGACCTCTAGCACGCGAGGCGGACACCATACCTAGAGACCACGCAACCTCCTAATCCAAAAGTTATTTTATAAGCAATCAAGATGTCTTCTAATGCGTCTATTTTTATTTTAATGACAACTGAAGTCACACAATTCACACTCCTCAATGAAGACCTCACTCAAATAGTGTATCAAGCATTCCGCTATGGACTAATCCCATGTACCAGCGTGTTAGGAATAATCGGGAATGTGACCAGCATTGTCAAACTGACTCGACTAGGATTCAGAAAATGTTCCAATATACTTCTCATGGCTTTGACTGTCTCTGACATTTTATATCTGGCTGAGATAAACAACCCACTTGTGTATGTATACCAGCAACACGTTCCTAATTCGTTCAGGTTCTCACATGTTATATCTGGCTGAGATAAACAACCCACTTGTGTATGTATACCAGCAACACGCTCCTAATTCGTTCAGGTTCTCACATGCTATAAACTACGTGTGTTATATTTTATACGTAGTGTTTTTATTTGCTCACAACATGGGACTTCAGACTGCAATGCTCATTCCTGCGTTAATAACAGGGGAACGTATGCTAGCCATATTTCGTCCGCTAATGGCCTATTTAATCATAACACCCCAGCGTGCAATCGTCGGACTTTCATGTCTTTATATTTTAAATGGATGTTTCTTTCTGTGAGAAACCATAACCGGGCACTCTCACGAAGTGTATACTTCACCTCGACACCGCAAGGTACAAGAGGAACACGATGAGATGCGTTTCTTTCTGTATCGTTGTACAATATGTATGCAATTTAAGCTATTTATCACACCAGGCGGTGCAATTGGAGTGTTTATGTACATCGATATGTGTGTTGCTGGTGACAAAAGTGAGCTTTACCAGTTGACAGAAGTCATAGTTAATTACATGACAGGAATAATACCGATCATTCTGGTAACCGTCGGATGTCTTATTTTTGGAATTCAGGTTTCAATTATTACCAACAGACTCACCTCCATTCAGAAACCAATAACTACAAACAAACGGATATCGAAGACAACTAAAACGTTACTCATTATCTGTGTGCTTCACATTTTATGCAGTGGTTTTGGGTTTATTGTTTCGTATCTGGCAAATATTAAACGAACAGGCCAATATACCTTACCTTCGAGAATACTGTCGTCTGTTCAGGACATGTTGTTTTGTGTTAACTGTCTTGGAGACTTTATTATTTACGCCCGTGCTGGTAGCCGCTCGGAAGGCAACCAGAAATTGAAAGCAAATAAATATGAACATAGGCACATATAAAATGATGCCTTTCGCATATTTAATCACAGTTGCTTTCAAATAAACACACGTCTTTGAATTGTTGTTGCAAAGAGCATTTCAGAATATTCTAATTAGGACATTTAAGAACTCCAGAGACAGGTAGGATAATATAATACTACATTTTAAATGAATTAAAACTGCTAACTAACCACAATAATAGAAAGAAGACAGAGGAAGAAGAGCATGAAATGGGGGGGGGGGGGGGAGCCTTAAGCAACAAATGTAATGATGGACTGGCACTAAATTCTTCATTGGAAACTACACCATGAGATAGCCAGGTAAACTATGCATACCTCGAGGCTCGAAGACTTGCAGCTTTGAGTTGAGCTAAATTGAGTCCAGAACCAACATCACATCACCTGAGATATTCGCATACGCGGTTCGTCCTCATTTTCTACAACCAGGGAAGATGCTCAGTACTTATGGTCTGCCATATAGTGAGTGCAAACAAAGATGACGTCATATGAATTAGAGAGAAATCCTATACACGTAAAATCTCACAAAAATCTAGGAGACGAGTAGAAACAACAAATACGCCACACTGACGTAGATTAACAACGGGGAGTCTTACGGGGACATTGGAATGAGAAGACAGTGCAATGTTTTGATGTCACTAAACTGAATTAGGCGATGGTTAGTTGGCATTAAATCAGTGGCGGAATATTATTAATGGACAAGAAAGAGGGTTAGCAACATGATGCAGAATATCGCCACGAATAAATGAACCAACGGCGAGAGGAAATAGCGGTATTTTCCAGAGCGGCAAGAAACGTAACCGATGGAGAGAGAGAGAAGGATCTTAGAGGACGTATAGCCTAATATGTAAACAGTTTATAATAACAAGGTTTGTGATCTTTTCTAATTATTATAAGATGCAAATAAGACTTACTGCGGACCTGGTGGAACAGGCACTGTAAGTAGCTCAATAATAATTGTTTGACACGTTAACCCTTGTATGCTGTAGAATATACTAAACGGCAGTATTGCTTGCTTAACGTCAAAGAATCCAATCTCGTCGATTTAGTTCATATTGCTGTTTGATTTATTGGATCGAGCCGGGAATACCTTTTGTTGAAAGTTATCAGTTCATAATTATGGAATAACCTTGTCAGCAGCAGTATGGCACGTGGAGGACTCGTATTCCGGGAATGTCAGAAACTTTCAGCCAGTAGCCACTAAAAGGCATTTGCCAAAACATCAGCACACCCCAAAGTCAAAAAAAAAAATAAATGTGTTATTATGTGAGGATTTATTTACGTGAGTAATTATTTCATGTCTGCCATCACACATACATTGTACAGTCAGGACATTGATACATACTTCTCGGACATTAATTTTGGAATAATTAGACACCTCTATTGACATAGAACAGAAGATGTACTTTAATCTCCACACGGACGCTTCCTTCCATGAAATTCATACTGGACATGGCGACATTACACGATACGTGAGCTTAGTTAGTTAGTTAGTCGACAGATCATCCTTGTTGCACATCTAACCATTCAGTCCATAAGTGCTCGGATCCCCTCCTCAGCAAATCCCGCAGCGTGTAGCGGCTAACGACGTCAGTTCTGTGTTGGTTTATCAATCTTCTTTGGCTTCCTGCGTAGTGTTCTTGTTTGGCCACCCCTCTTTTAATTTGCTGCTCCCGCAGTCTGGCCATTGTTGTAGATTCACAGTCATCACTTGGTTCTCGCAAAAGTCTCACTTCTCGTAGAGCATTCAGAATGTCAGCCTGGTCCATGGCGCGTCCGCCCTCCACAGTAGCCTCACCTGCGAGCTTGTCAGCCCGCCCTCCACAGTAGCCTCACCTGCGAGCTTGTCAGCCCGCTCATTTCCTTGTACTCCCGCATGACCTGGCACGAAGATGAAACTAATCTTTGCCAGCCGAGACCGCTTCAGAGGCAGCAACCATTCTCTTCGGATCGACCCCTCCTCTATCCTCTTGATCATGTTCATTGATACGTGAGCTTGGAATTATACATGACTGGATTCTCATACTCGTACTCGCATATTTTTTACACGGTGGACATGTATATAGGAGGAAATCTGGAGATGGACTGCACACGTTGGACTGTCCATTCCACACCCTTGCTTCCATCCGCATAATCAGGACGTTCATCCACACCGACATTTCCCTCCATAGAATTCACTCGCGTCTCTTTAACCAGCATTTACACATGAAGTTATGATTGCCGTTTTCAATTCCAACCATCTTGAGCTTGATCGTTGCGCATTTTGCCGATATACTTAGGAGTCAAGTTATTTGTCAGCATCGCCCCAGTATTCAAGGTCCACACCTTGACCAGTGACACCGTGCTGTTTATTATAATTCGTCGAAACAGCAGGCGCATTGCCACGGTGACACGTTTTCAGTCAACCGTAATACATACGAACATACAGTCGGTTACTGCGGGTATCACGAAGATTAGATACCCACTTCAACCTCAATTTTGGACATAGCACATTAAGGCCAGTATCTGTTGATTGTTGTGTTGATTGTTCTCTAGTTGGGTGTATTCATACATATTATTTATAAATTGCCGATTCGTCGCTTTTTTGACGACACGGGAGGTTGGTAGGTTATTTCTGTGCTAGATAAACATTTGCTATATAGCATAGAGATACGTTTTGTACTTACTGTACTCAGCTCGTTACAAATTTCTTTTTATAGCGATCTCACGATTTGTCAGTACTTGTGTTATGTCGTAGCGGTCATATTACGTTAGTTATCTTTGTATCACTTGTCAGTTATTATTTTCTTTATGAGAATAGAGATATGTGTTTACGTTACACGTCACTTGTTTCTCGTAATTATTAGTTGTCTTGCGTCATTATATTCTTTATAAGGAATATATTTTTTCGTACTATTTTCTGGTATTTACAATCGTAACGGTTAGGATGGTATTTATTCGCGATAAGTTTGCTGATATTCTTGTGTTATTCTGTTCTAAATTATCGTTGATTTTAAAGCTGACATTTCGTTCAACATTTTTATTTTGATATATCTTCAACACTGTTGACATACTGTTACGTACTTGCATCTTGTCGATTCTTTGTGCTCCGCTATTTTATTTCAACTAGATAAATTATAGCACATTCAGCACAACATGTCGACACTTTAGGATTTCATGCAGATGGGTGAAAGGTCTGGTTTGACCGATCTCGAGCTCAGAAAGTGGGCGAAGCAGGATTTTAAGGAATTCCAAATGCAACAGAAGGAGGAAAATCAACTACAAGCAACACGTGAAAGAGAAGAAAGACAAGAAAGGTTAGCAGCAGAGAAAGAAGCGAAAGAACTTCAAGCAGCTCGTGAAAGAGAAGAAAGACAAGAAAGATTAGCAGTTGAGAAAGAATTAAAAGAAACAGAATTAGCATTGGAAAGGGAGAGAATAGCAACAGAAAGATAAATGAAAGAAAGGCAACTAGCATTTGAGAAGGAGAAACTAGCAGCCGAAGCACTTTTAAAAGACAAAGAACTTGAGAGTAATTTGAAGGTTAAGACTTTGGAAATGGATCGTGAAGCCGAGATAGATCGAGTAAAAATACAAACAAAGACTAATAATCCAGTTAAGAAATACCAAAGGCTGATTCGTAACTTCCAACAAGGTGATTCAGTCAGTTCCTGGATCACTAATTTTGAATTGCTAGCCAAATTCTATAAAATTCCAGAACAGGACTTACCAATATTATTCCATCGACATCTCGCGTTGGAACCTTTAAAGGTGATTGAGTTGATCCCTGAGAATTTGTGAACCAACTATAAATACATGCGAGATAGGGTTCTTGCACATTTGTCTCTTGATGAGGCAGGTTTACGTACAAAATTCAAGGCACTAACTCCTAAGGCGAACCAAAAGTTCCTCGACTGCGTATCAGAGACTTCTTCTTGCTTTGACAAGTGATTGAGAGCAGCAGACGTTGGTTCTGATTTCGATAAAATACGTGACCTGATACTGAGAGACAAACTTCGAGTACGGCGTATGTGTTCTCCAGTAGCGATTCTGATGACATAGAGGACACATGCAGCTATCATTCAGACATAAAATGACAAAATAGATAAGACTGAGATAGACATCCCTAATGAGGAATGTCTAGCAACCATTCAAGAAGCCAATGCGGCAAATATTCAGAATGACACTTAAAGTTCACCATGCATTGTTGAATCGTGAGCCAACTACGTGTGTTCGAGACACAGGCGCCTCAGTTATTGGGGTAGACCAACAGCTAGTAAAAGAGCAAGATTACACAGGCAAAACTGTTGCCTGCCGAACTTTCGACGGCACAATAGAAAGATATAAAATTGCCACCATCACGATACAATCTCAATACTTCTATGGCACAGTAAATGCTGCAGTGCTACCTAATCCTTGTGTCGGTGTACTCATTGGGAATATCATCAATGCCAATAATTACAATCAGGAAGTGACCATCGAACCCATGTTTGCCAATGTACTCGCAAGAACCCAAGTTCAAGAGACACAAGAAGAAGAAAAAACGCAAAAACACACAAGTTACAGCAACTATTAACAAACACAACCCATTAAACTGTATGAAACAATTTATAACACAAAACGGAGACACTCGACAGTACAAAAAGGTTTACACCATAATACTCACAAACTAAACAAACCCAAACATGAGAAAATTGATTCTCCATTAAATACGTTTATTCCGTTGAGTGTGAGCGAAAAACAAAAGCAAACAAGCAAATCACCCTCACCTGCACACATGCAACATTCAGAAACCACACAAAGAGAGAACAAAAGTTATACACACTGTGAACAAACTATATACACAGCCCATTATACAATGGCCGTGGAACGTCGTAACCATGTCAATTTTCCAGATGATGATATTAAGTAAAGCAACCATCTCTCATATTGGTTGCGCGGTTACAAACAAATACACAAGTGTCAAGGAGCTTATCGCAACCATGCACACAGATGTCAAGAAATATGGCACAAACATAGACTCACAAACAAAGAAGTATATTGCTTGCGCCATTGCAAACAGTCACTCGCAAGTCAAGAAAAGTTGCACACAAACCGGTAAAGATTCTACAAACTGGTTAAAGGAAAGCACAGTATATTACAGAAAACAAATTACACTTATCTTTGCTTACTCTATGTATTTGACTTGGTTATGCTCCAGTTGCAACATACTTATCTCACTATTTCATGTGTCATACACACAAATAAAAACTATAACATTATTCAAGTCGACAAAGCTAAAGTGTACAGATAATAGCTTACATGCAGAAAACAGAACCACAAGTTTGAAAGTAAGAAAGAAAGAAAGAAAGAAAGAAAGAAAGAAAGAAAAGAATGAAAGACAAATAGAAAGAATGGAAGAATGATTAAGAGTATTTGTTAAATATATCAGCACAAATTTCACTACAGACACATTACAGTTGTTAACACGACCAAATAGAAAGTTATTACCAAATGTTCGTTCAGAATTTCACTGATATGAAGGCAACTTTTCGGAACTATCTTTCACGCTATCTCTATTATTTATTTTTTTTACAGATTCATGATAGCAAATATCCTTTTCTCCACTTTAGCTATCAGACACAGGTGTTGACCTTATCACTAATTGAGAGGTCAATATATCGTCGTGTTAAATCCGAATATTCTATTTATATTCTGGTCTACTTCATCACATGGTCTTAAAGATTACACTCCTCTTACAAAATTATGAGTTTGATATATGTCATATTCCAGGCAAAGACAACAATCTAGCTGATCTTCTTAGTCGACTCTAGATTTTCTACACATTAGCTCTTTTATCAATAGTTGTCTACGTTCAGTTATATGTGTGTTAGTTAGGGCGATTTATTCATTTGCATATACACCCGACTGGATTGCAATTTGCACAACAAACATCAGATTATTAATGTTGTTATATTATTATTTCGGTTGTATACATGTATTGTTACTTCGTTCATTGGCTGAGACATGATACGACGTGATACTACGCATGGTGAAGAAGTGATTCGCTTACTCCAGATATGAGGATGGTGCGATTTTGTACTCTATGGTCGTCAAATTTTCAGGAGCACGATACTTGCTCAAGGGAATACGTTCGTATGTTATTCTCAGGACTATAGTAAATTAGATTAGTAGTGGAAGGCATTTACAACATTAGATTTCGTAATTACAAATAGTAATTTGATTACATATACGTCAGTGATGAAACACTTCATATGTATATTCAAATACACACAATACAGCTATATCATAAGACAATGTTAATATAACAACACTAGGACACAACACAGCTAGATCACAGGACAATTTTAATATAACAACAGTAGGACACAACACAGCTATATCACCAGATATATTTAATATAACAACACTAGGGCATAACACAACTAGGATACAAGAAAATATGGACATAAACCGCTCCAGCCAACGGTAGAAGTTTCTCATTCAATATTCATTGGCACCTTTCCGTCTTGTCAGACGATAGTTTGGTACATTGTGCTTCAAAAAGGCTTAATAACTACGAACCATGGCGGTGGCGAGTGTGGCTGGTAAGGCCAATTCTTGCTGCAAATGTTTGCCCTCAGTAGATGCATGTGAAAACATGGTCATTTCCACCATTGTGCACCATCTCACGTCTCTAACCCTCTGTGTGTGCTTTATCTAAAATAATTTTCTCTTTTGTCTTTATTCCATTTCTGATGTTTGCCCTCCATGCAACACGTTCAGCGGCGACTTGCTCCCAATGTGCATTATCTATGCCTGTATCAATCATGTCCCGCTTATACACATCTTTGTATCGTAGTAGAGGCCGACGCTGAGATCTCCTACCCGTCTGTAATTCACCAAAAAAGATGTCCTTTGGTATTCTACCATCATCCATCCTCCTAACATGACCTATCCATCTAAGTCTACGAAGACTGAGCATGGAATACACCGTCACACAACCTGATCTTTCCAATACTTCAGTATTTGTGATTTTGTCTTGCCACTTAATACCAAGTATTCTTCGCAGACACCGCATATGAAAGCTGTTTAAACGTTTCTCTTGGCGTGAGTAAGTTGTCCAGGTTTCACTGCCATAAAGAAGAGTACTAAGGACACAGGCTTGGTAGACGAGGACTTTTGTTTTGGCATTAAGCTTCCTGTTCTCCCAGACCCTTTTTGCTAACATGTTCATTGTTGGTGCTCCCTTGCCAATCCTGATGTTGATTTCCTGATGGAGGGATAATTTGCTATTTACCCCTGATCTTAGATATGTAAAATGGTCTACTATCTCCAGTTCTGCGTCGTCAATAAAGATTGATGGTACACCATGTGCACCTTGTGACATAATCTGTGTCTTCTTATTGTTAATTGTTAAACCAAATTCAGAACAAGCACTGGAGAATTCAGATAGTAGATCTTGTAATTCTTCCTCAGAGTGGGTCGTAATCGCAGCATCATCCGCAAAAAGCAACTCTCTGATTAGTACCCTCCTAATTTTGGTCTTGGCCTTCAATCTCTGAGCATTATAGAGGCCACCATTTGAGCGTGAGTGAATGTATATACCGTCATCCTGATCACGAAAGGCATATTTCAGTAGAAGTGAAAAGTATATCCCAAAGAGGGTAAAACAAGCACATACTCAAAGAAAAATCGCTACACTTGATCTTCATACGAGGTAAATACGACTATTTAAGGCTGAGGGAAACGTCGTTAGCCGGTTTACACATTATATATATATATATTCAGTAATCCACAATGTAATATACAAGTAAATGGGAATATTCTTCAACAAGTGAATCGGTTCAATTATCTCGGAACAGTCATAACATCTGATGGCAGATGCCTTGAAGAGATTAGAACAAGGATCGCCATTGCGAAAGTAGCCTTTAGCAAGATGAAAAACATTCTGACCAATAAAATGATGTCAATTGAAACGAGAAAAAGAGAGTGTTGAGGGGATACATAGAGCCTGTTCTTTTGTATGGATGTGAAACTTGGACAATGAGCAGTCAAGCTGAAAAACATCTGATGGCTGCAGAAATGTGGTTTCTGAGGAAAATGCAAAGAATACCATGGACAGACAGAAAAACCAATGACCAAGTACTACAAGAGACAAATGAAAATCGTAGATTGATTAGAGAAATTAGACGTAGACAGTCAAAATTTTTTGGACATGTTATGAGAAGAAATGGACTGGAGAACTTAGTGACAACTGGCAAGATCGAAGGGAACAGACCAAGAGGAAGACCGAGAGGAAAATACCTGGATGGCTTGGCCACATGGCATGGACAAGACAGGAACACTGAGCTGATCCACGACTCTGATGATCGAGTGAAATGGCGAATCATGACCGCCCACGCTTTCCGGCATGGCACATGATTGATTGATTGATATATTCTGTATTACTTAGAAAAACACGATTGGTGATAAAGAGCTCTTGAAAAGTTGTCTTGCTACTTGTCCATACATTAAGTTTACATATATGAATATCTTTAGTGTTGTGTTTTACCCTCGCTGCACATGTTATCCAGAATTCACAGTGTCACCAGCAGTTACTGATTTATTAATGTCAAAGATAAGCTCGAAGTTGACAGGGAGCTGCCTATGGTTGGCTTCCTATTGTTTCTTAACAGATCAACCAGCCTCATCAAAGGGATTCTTTGGAGGATGTTCAGTATACCCATAGTGTCATATACAGGTAGGCCCCGCTATACGTCGCCTCGGTATACGTCGTTTCGCTATAACGTTGTTGTCACATATGGGACTAATTTCACTGTACGTCGCTACGTTTCGCCATACGTCATTTTGGGGTTGGTGATCGGGCAGTTGATATCGGTAAAGACCATGGTTTACCTCCAACGACGGTAAGGACAATTGATGCAGGTGCTGACAAAATCAAAGAGGGTGCTAGAAACGTTACCCCTTTGAGTGCTTCCAAGATTACTTGTACCAAAGGAATTCTTATGGAGAACATGGAAGCACAATTGGCAGTCTGGATTGAAGACCAGAACCATCGGAATATGCCTGTGAGCAAGATGGTGATCCAAGAGAAATCAGTATCTCTATGGAGATCTAGCAAAGAAATCGGATGAGAGCAGTGCTAGTAGTGCCGATGATAGTTTTAGAGCGAGCCGTGGTTGGTTTGAGCGCTCTAAGAAGCGTTAACACCTGCACAACATTCAGACAACAGGTGAAGCGGCGAGTGCTGATACTGGGGAGGGTAGTTACTGTGCAGCAGACATTGGACACATTTTTTTTTTGTTAAAGCAGAGAAGAGTCAGGAAAAGTGGCAGGAAAAGGAGAATTTAATGCCTCTACATCTCAATAACCACCTGCCGGCCAACCCACCTTTATTTAGCCAATAAATAACATAACCATCAAAATAAACATTGGTACACAATACACTGTATTTCATTTAATTCTATGGGAAATAGTTTTTCGCTATACGTCGTTTCACTTAATGTCGCGTTTTCCAAGAACGTAACCCCGATGTTAACCGGGGTCTACCTGTACTTATTACTATAATTTCAGGGTTTGAATATTCTTGCGAATATGACAATTCCTCCACTGGGATGGAACATGAGGTGTTTCTGGCACTAAACATTCCTCGTATTTTAACATAATCACATTCGTGTTGGTCGACCCCTTCCTCTTCTTCCGGGTACCTTAATTCTCTCCAAGTCAATGTGACGATTAACTAATTACGTGCCATGGGATGATTAATAGTCTCAAGCGTCTTCTCGTATTTGCCATGGGCTTACATATCGTTGAAATGTTGCCATTGTGTTATAATACAACATGTTTGCTTTCATATTAGAAACTGTTATGACATAATTGTTACACACCGCTACTTCAAGTTTTCAGCCATCCATTTTTGTTTTATCCAAATCTACTCTTCTCCATCTCTCGTCTCCACCCCCATTGGCTCCAAATGAGTGATTCTCCCATTGCAGTTTAGAAGAAACAAAATCTAGAATAAAGTAATGTGTATAAATGTTATAGTGTATTATCTAATTTCAACTTGTCACTAGGGATATCGTGTCACAGACTGCAAATGTCGGCAGAAGCCAAGATGCTACAAATATTGACTCTGAGCATGTACACAGACACTACAACTTGCGGCTTTATTTAGATAGTATGATAACATATAGCACACAGACACTACAACTTGCGGCTTTATTTAGATAGTATGATAACATATAGCACACAGACACTACAACTTGCGGCTTTATTTAGATAGTATGATAACATATAGCACACAGACACTACAACTTGCGGCTTTATTTAGATAGTATGACAACATATAGCACACAGACACTACAACTTGCGGCTTTATTTAGATAGTATGATAACATATAGCACACAGACACTATGACTTGCGGCTTTATTTAGATAGTATGATAACATATAGCACACAGACACTATGACTTGCGGCTTTATTTAGATAGTATGATAACATATAGCACACAGACACTACAACTTGCGGCTTTATTTAGATAGTATGATAACATATAGCACACAGACACTACAACTTGCGGCTTTATTTAGATAGTATGATAACATATAGCACACAGACACTATGACTTGCGGCTTTATTTAGATAGTATGATAACATATAGCACACAGACACTACAACTTGCGGCTTTATTTAGATAGTATGATAACATATAGCACACAGACACTACAACTTGCGGCTTTATTTAGATAGTATGATAACATATAGCACACAGACACTACAACTTGCGGCTTTATTTAGATAGTATGATAACATATAGCACACAGACACTACAACTTGCGGCTTTATTTAGATAGTATGATAACATATAGCACACAGACACTACAACTTGCGGCTTTATTTAGATAGTATGATAACATATAGCTCACAGACACTACGAATTGTAGCTTTATTTAGATAGTATGATAACATATAGCACACAGACACTACAACTTGCGGCTTTATTTAGATAGTATGATAACATATAGCACACAGACACTACGAATTGTAGCTTTATTTAGATAGTATGATAACATATAGCACACAGACACTACAACTTGCGGCTTTATTAGATAGTTTGATAACATATAGCACACAGACACTACAACTTGCGGCTTTATTTAGATAGTATGATAACATATAGCACACAGACACTACAACTTGCGGCTTTATTTAGATAGTATGACAACATATAGCACACAGACACTACAACTTGCGGCTTTATTTAGATAGTATGACAACATATAGCACACAGACACTACAACTTGCGGCTTTATTTAGATAGTATGATAACATATAGCACACAGACACTACAACTTGCGGCTTTATTTAGATAGTATGACAACATATAGCACACAGACACTACAACTTGCGGCTTTATTTAGATAGTATGATAACATATAGCACACAGACACTACAACTTGCGGCTTTATTTAGATAGTATGACAACATATAGCACACAGACACTACAACTTGCGGCTTTATTTAGATAGTATGATAACATATAGCACACAGACACTACAACTTGCGGCTTTATTTAGATAGTATGACAACATATAGCACACAGACACTACAACTTGCGGCTTTATTTAGATAGTATGACAACATATAGCACACAGACACTACAACTTGCGGCTTTATTTAGATAGTATGATAACATATAGCACACAGACACTATGACTTGCGGCTTTATTTAGATAGTATGATAACATATAGCACACAGACACTACGAATTGTAGCTTTATTTAGATAGTATGATAACATATAGCACACAGACACTATGACTTGCGGCTTTATTTAGATAGTATGATAACATATAGCACACAGACACTACGAATTGTAGCTTTATTTAGATAGTATGATAACATATAGCACACAGACACTACAAACTTGCGGCTTTATTTATATAGTTTGATAACATATAGCACACAGACACTACAACTTGCGGCTTTATTTAGATAGTATGATAACATATAGCACACAGACACTACGAATTGTAGCTTTATTTAGATAGTATGATAACATATAGCACACAGACACTACAACTTGCGGCTTTATTTAGATAGTATGATAACATATAGCACACAGACACTACGAATTGTAGCTTTATTTAGATAGTATGATAACATATAGCACACAGACACTATGACTTGCGGCTTTATTTAGATAGTATGATAACATATAGCACACAGACACTACGAATTGTAGCTTTATTTAGATAGTATGATAACATATAGCACACAGACACTACAACTTGCGGCTTTATTTAGATAGTATGATAACATATAGCACACAGACACTACAACTTGCGGCTTTATTTAGATAGTATGATAACATATAGCACACAGACACTACAACTTGCGGCTTTATTTAGATAGTATGATAACATATAGCACACAGACACTACGAATTGTAGCTTTATTTAGATAGTATGATAACATATAGCACACAGACACTACAACTTGCGGCTTTATTTAGATAGTATGATAACATATAGCACACAGGACACTACAACTTGCGGCTTTATTTAGATAGTATGACAACATATAGCACACAGACACTACAACTTGCGGCTTTATTTAGATAGTATGACAACATATAGCACACAGACACTACAACTTGCGGCTTTATTTAGATAGTATGATAACATATAGCACACAGACACTATGACTTGCGGCTTTATTTAGATAGTATGATAACATATAGCACACAGACACTACGAATTGTAGCTTTATTTAGATAGTATGATAACATATAGCACACATACACTATGACTTGCGGCTTTATTTAGATAGTATGATAACATATAGCACACAGACACTACGAATTGTAGCTTTATTTAGATAGTATGATAACATATAGCACACAGACACTACAACTTGCGGCTTTATTTATATAGTTTGATAACATATAGCACACAGACACTACAACTTGCGGCTTTATTTAGATAGTATGATAACATATAGCACACAGACACTACGAATTGTAGCTTTATTTAGATAGTATGATAACATATAGCACACAGACACTACAACTTGCGGCTTTATTTAGATAGTATGATAACATATAGCACACAGACACTACGAATTGTAGCTTTATTTAGATAGTATGATAACATATAGCACACAGACACTATGACTTGCGGCTTTATTTAGATAGTATGATAACATATAGCACACAGACACTACGAATTGTAGCTTTATTTAGATAGTATGATAACATATAGCACACAGACACTACAACTTGCGGCTTTATTTAGATAGTATGATAACATATAGCACACAGACACTACAACTTGCGGCTTTATTTAGATAGTATGATAACATATAGCACACAGACACTACAACTTGCGGCTTTATTTAGATAGTATGATAACATATAGCTCACAGACACTACGAATTGTAGCTTTATTTAGATAGTATGATAACATATAGCACACAGACACTACAACTTGCGGCTTTATTTAGATAGTATGATAACATATAGCACACAGACACTACAACTTGCGGCTTTATTTAGATAGTATGATAACATATAGCTCACAGACACTACAACTTGCGGCTTTATTTAGATAGTATGACAACATATAGCTCACAGACACTACGAATTGTAGCTTTATTTAGATAGTATGATAACATATAGCACACAGACACTACAACTTGCGGCTTTATTTAGATAGTATGATAACATATAGCACACAGACACTACGAATTGTAGCTTTATTTAGATAGTATGATAACATATAGCACACAGACACTACAACTTGCGGCTTTATTTAGATAGTATGATAACATATAGCACACAGACACTACAACTTGCGGCTTTATTTAGATAGTATGACAACATATAGCTCACAGACACTACGAATTGTAGCTTTATTTAGACAGTATGACAGCACAAGCTAAGACACTACAAATTGCAGCTTTATTTAGACAGCATCACAGCACAAGCTCACAGACACAACGAATTGTAGCTTTATTAAAATAGTATGACAGCACAAGCTAAGACATTGAGAATTGCAGATTTATTTAGACAGTATGACAGCAAATAGCAAATAGCTCACAGACAATACGACTTTTAAATTTATTTAGAAAATATGACAGCACAAGCTCATAGACACAACGACGTTTAGCTTTATTTAGATGATACGACAGCATATAGCTCACATACACTACGACTTGTAGATTTATTTAGATAGTATCACAGCACAAGCTCACAGACACTACGAATTGTAGCTTTATTTAGACAGTATGACAGCACAAGCTAAGACACTACGAATTGCAGCTTTATTTAGACAGTATCACAGCTCAAGCTCACAGACACTACGAATTGCAGCTATATTTAGACAGTATGACAGCATATAGCTCACAGAAACTACGACTTTTAGCTTTATTTAGAAAATATGGTATCACAAGCTCACAGACACTACGACTTGCAGCTTAATATAGATAATATGACAGCATATAGCTCACAGACTCTACGAATTGTAACTTTATTTACATAATATGACAGTATATAGCTCACAGACACTACGACTTGCAGCTTAATTTAGATAATATGACAGCATATAGCTCACAGACTCTACGAATTGTAACTTTATTTAGACAGTATGACAGCATATAGCTCACAGACACTACGAATTGCAGCTTAATTTAGACAGTATCACAGCTCTAGCTCACAGACACTACGAATTGTAACTTTATTTAGACAGTATGTCAGCATATAGCTCACAGACACTACAAATGGCAGCTTTATTTAGACATTATGACAGCATATAGCTCCTAGACATTACGAATTGTATCTTTATTTAGACAGTTGACAGCACAAGCTGAGACACTACGAATTGCAGCTTTATTTAGACAGTATGACAGCATATAGTCACAGACACTACAAATGGCAGCTTTATTTACACATTATGACAGCATATAGCTCCTAGACACTACGAATTGTATCTTTATTTAGACAGCATGACAGCACAAGCTGAGACACTACGAATTGCAGCTTTATTTAGACAGTATCACAGCATATAGCTCACAGACACTACGACTTGTAGCTTTATTTAGACAGTATGACAGCACAAGCTAAGACACTACGAATTGCCGCTTTATTTAGACAGTATGACAGCACAAGCTCACAGACACTACGACTTGTAGCTTTATTTAGATAATATGACAGCATATAGCTCAAAGACACTACGAATTGTAGCTTTATTTAGACAGTTTGACAGCATATAGCTAACAGACACTACGAATTGTAGCTGTATTTAGACAGTTTGACAGCATATAGCTCACAGACACTACGAATTGTAGCTTTATTTAGACAGTATCACAGCACAAGCTCACAGACACTACGAATTGCAGCTTTATTTAGACATTATGACAGCATATAGCTCACAGACACTACGAATTGTAGCTTTATTTAGACAGTATGACAGCACAAGCTAAGACACTACGAATTGCAGCTTTATTTAGACAGTATGACAGCACAAGCTAAGACACTACGAATTGTAGCTTTATTTAGACACTATGACAGCATTTAGCTCACAGATACTACGACTTGTTCCTGTATGTATGTATGTATGTATGTATGTATGTATGTATGTATGTATGTATGTATGTATGTATGTATGTATGTATGTATGTATGTATGTATGTATGTATGTATGTATGTATGTATGTATGTATGTATGTATGTATGTATGTATGTATGTATGTATGTATGTATGTATGTATGTATGTATGTATGTATGTATGTATGTATGTATGTATGTATGCATGCATGCATGCATGCATGCATGCATGCATGCATGCATGTATGTATGTATGTATGTATGTATGTATGTATGTATGTATGTATGTATGTATGTATGTATGTATGTATGTATGTATGTATGTATGTATGTATGTATGTATGTATGTATGTATGTATGTATGTATGTATGTATGTATGTATGTATGTATGTATGTATGTATGTATGCATGTATGTATGTATGTATGTTTACATTGTTTGCTTCTGTTGTTTCAATGCAGATTTAATATTTCTTGTTGATATTGGTGTGCGAAAGAAGCGTGATTAGAAGGGCCGAATGTATGTATGGCGTGCGATCCTAATTTGTGGCCTGTTGTGGGTGAGAGAGATACAGAAGGAAAACAAATTAACCTATTTGGAGGAGCTATAGATTTAGCAATGCTTCTAAAATGTTTTACACAAAGCGTCACTATCATTACGTAGATTGTGCTTTGTAGAATATCGTTACCATTCTGACAGACTCCTGGTCTCTGGTAAATGTTCCTGCCTCATGTACAACAGTCCAATTGTTGTATTATATGACGCCATTGTATATAACATTCGGGATTTATTCAATGTCTTCATGGATGTGTAATGTTTGTTTAACATATAATTACTTCTCTGGACATTGTGTGTGTGTGTATGTGTGTGTGTGTGTGTGTGTGTGTGTGTGTGTATGTGTGTGTCCGTGTATGCATGTGCGTTTTTGTGTGTGAGTTATTGTAGAAACAAAACGTTATTTTAACGAAGTCACTGTTCTAATCCTTTAGCTCTATTTTAGAAGTGGACCAGGTCATATGCGTAAATCATTTCAGGAATTAGATTGCCAACAATATTATGAGTCGATGAAAACTGTCACAGGTCTCATCATTGTTTATGTTTCTCATTATACTTTCTGTATTTATGTTGAACACATGCTGAGAGAGAATGCACTCCTGTCTGTATCTTATCAGAATCCCAAACCAATTTGAATTGACTTGAGTTGAGATACGAACTGACATCACTGCACACAGACATTCCCATACACGCTCCGTCCCCTCGTTCAACAGCCAGCGAAGAGTCACAGTACTAATCTTTCCCACCGCTATCTGATTGAAAGTTCCCCTGGTCTTCCTTCTCAGTTTTTAGATTCTACCAGAACCCCTGCCAATCCCCCTCAATCTGATACTTTCCACATACGGGTTCTCACTATGTTCCCCCACCTTCTCCACTTGGTCCCACAGGCGCAGGACCACCTCTGCCTTGCCCATAGGTAATCTACCACAAAGAGGTTCATTCCCTGCCAGCCTATCAGCCTGTACACCCCCCCCCCCTCCCCCCGCACTATTGCGACCAAAAAGAAATGCATACAATTCTAACAATTTGTGACCTCTGAAGCGAGGTGAGCCATTTCACAAGAAACATTCCTTTCCCCATCTTACTAATCGATTCCTTGAGTCTTTAATGAATACAATGTGTGTTGCAGTGGTCTCCTCTAACCATCGGAAAGCCGGTGTGACTGCTTCCAACTCCAATATCATGCTGGAGGTCGTAGTCTCATATGCCAGACTCTCCTTTTTCAAGCATCGCGATGCCAAAGGATTTAATGCCTCCTCAAAGTGGGAAAAGCATCAATGTAACGTTTACAGAATATTTATTGAACTTTGAGTTTCACCTGTGTTTGCCTTGACAGGGCCAGACCAAATGACTTCCCCGACCTTATATGTTCCTCAGACTGGACGTTCCTCACCCCTGGGTTACGGAATGAATGAGTACGTGTCGGGTAATGCATTTACATGGAAACACGCTGCGTTAAAGTTATGGTCGAGGATACAAATATGCCACGTTTTGTTTTTCACCAGACATCTTTAATTTTTACACCTATACATCTTTCCTAATTTCCTAAAGCTATTATGTTTTCTTCTTACCTTCGTCATTTCATGCTTACACTGACAGACAAGTTCTCATCATGTAGTAAACAGTTTTTGAAGCTTCTCTTTAGTTCTATACAATTTTAAGTGCAGTGCCATCTCACTCAGCCAGTATTCCCTTTTTAGTTGATTATGCTGATGGAACATGCTTTGTAGTTTCATCAAACTGCCGCATTAACATAGTGGTGGGTCATCCAGAGAAGCCTGCACTTATTAATTAAAGGACTCTCTTAAGCGTCTTAGTCGAATTGGGCATATGGTGCTAAACCCATATTTATTATTAGCACCGACGTAAATAATGAAGTCTCCCACACAGTTAAGGCATAATACCCAATCTTGTAAAGCCATTAAAACACTCTGCAATGGGCCGTTGTGATCTAGGAGCCCATAATTCATAAGGTATCCAAAAGCAAACGCAAAGCCACTACACACAATATACAGCACGCAGATACTGAGTAGTGTTTTCGTTGTCTTCGATGTGGTGTGTTTAGTGATTACTTTGTCATGGCTCAAGGTGAGCTGCTTACGTCTGTTGGTAATTAATATGACATTGATACCAATAAAAACACAGCCGGCAGTTACTAGACTAAGTGGTATTATTCCTGTGATATAATTAACTATATTGCCTATCAACTCATCTAACCCGCTTTCGATAGCACGGAAATATAAATCTGTGTTTTTAATCTGACCAAAAGTGACGTTTTCAAAATTAAATTGCACAAACTGAATACACAGTATATTTGTATACACAAAATATGTTGCACCTAATATATACATACAGGATACTGAAATAATCACACGCTGGGGTGTCAATATTAAATGGACATGAAATGGACAACATATGGCTAACAAACGCTCGCCTGTTATTAGAACGGGAATTAACGTTGCAGCATGAATTCCTACATAATCAGCACAGTAAAACAGCCTAGAAATAATATAAAGCAACATGTTAACTTTTTCAGAAAACATAAACTCTCCCCTATGATTCGCGGTGTTATATACATAGGGAAGTTGATTTTACCCGTGAGAAAGAGAACATCAGAGCCAGCCAAAGCCATTAGAAGTATGCTGGAACATTTCTGGAATCCCTGTCGAGTCAGGATGACAATGCTGATCACATTCCCGGCTATACCCAACACGCTGGTACACGGAATAAGCACATAGCGAAGTGTAATATATATTCTGTAAGCAAGTTCCCTTTGGAAGTCAAACTGTGTGACTTCGACTGCCACTGGAATCATCACAGTTGTATTGAGCGACATGGTTCTCTTCGCTTACAAAATTTATGCTTGCAATAGTTTCTTGCGTTGCTTACAGTCTTGAATGTGTATTCCACACTCTATAGTAGTGTAGTCTGAACAACAGAACGTATGTCCGGAAGCCTGACCTGGGATAATGTGTTTGAATGAATCAATGTCAAAAAGGTTACGTCAACCATACTGGCTATCAGGACATGAATCTGGAAATAAAGACCGCAGACTTGGTACTGACTCCATCACCCTCTAAGTATTGATTTGTCTATAATATATGGGTCTAGCACCACACACCCAATTCACCTGAAGCGTGTAAACAGATCATTAACTTATTACTGACTTATTGTCAAGAAACGTTTCTTCTTCTTTTTTTTCTTCTTCTTCTTCTTCTTCTTCTTCTTGATAAGATAAACAAAGAAATAAGAGATAAATATATGAAGGCAAAAGAAAGTAGGTTAAACGATCAGTGCTAGAAAATTGAATTAAATTCGATTAAAGATGCATAAGATATGCACATACAAATCAGTAGAACAGATTACGAACTACAATAGAACATCAGCTAAGTGAAATACAACTTGGATTTAGGAAAATAAAGTATGCACATATGCCTTTTTGCTCTTAGACAACTCCTGTTTGCGAACGATCAAGCACTAATAGCAAAATCAGAAAAAAGTTTTACAAGTCCACAGTAATAGTCTAAACAAAGCGTGTAAGGAACATAGCATGAACATTAGCACAAGTAAAACAGAGGTAATGATTATAACCAAAGAAACAAAAACAACAGAGTTTCATCTTAAAGAACACCCCCTGAAACAAGTAAAGAGCTTCAAGTATTTAGGAAGTATAATACCATCACATGGGAAATCAGAAAACGCAATAAATGCAATAAGGCAAACCAACTCATTAGACACATGACACCAATACTAAAGAATATTTAATCCACAGAAAAAGATTAGCAAGGTGGGAAGAATACTTTCAAGAACTACTTAACCCCACACATAATGCCATAGAGCAGGTGGCCGGACAGGGATGGATTAACCATTAGGCAAACAAGGCACGTGCCTAGAGCACCAAGCATTTGGGGGGCAACACAAGTCCTCAAGAAAAATGTGTATATTGTCCCGGTAGCGTAATTGCATGGAATAAGCAAATCGAAAATGTAATGTTGAATCGCACATTATTTAACCTTGGCCCCACAACCCAGGGGTAAAATACCCCCCACCCAGTTTTTTGCAATATTTTGTTATTTTTCTTCAAGGTTTTTTGGTGCTATTTTTTGTCTTTTCTGGGATATGTTTGTGCTACGTAACGCACTAATGCGTAGCGATAAATTCACTTCCGTTTTGTCTGCTAGTGAAAACAATTGTAAATAGTGCTAAAGACGTGTCATTGAATGACTGTACATTTGCATAACGGCTTAGAACTACTTTGCATTTTCGAACATTTGTATAAACTACTTACTGATGTAGATATTACTAATTTAGCTTACACAGCAAAACTTGATTTGACGAAGGTAAGGTTAATGGTTACACTTTTTACTTTCGTTTTCGTTTTCATCTAAGGGTTTTTAATTGTAAAAAAATATAATATAATATTATATATATATATATATATATATATATATATATATATATATATATATATATATATATATATATATATATATATACATTGGCACCTTGCCGTCTTGACAGACGATAGTTTGTGCTTTAAAAAGGCAAAATAACTTTTAACTATGGCGGTAGCGAGTGTGACTGATAAGGCCAATTTGCGCTGTAAATGTCCGTTCACAGTGGGTGCATGTGAACACGTGGTCATTTCCACCATCATGCACCATCTTATGTCTCAAACGCTTGGTGTGTGACTTTTCTGCAATAATTTTCTCCTTTGACTTTATTCCATTTCTGATATTTGCCCTCCATGCAACACGTTCAGCGGCGACTTGCTCCCAATGTGCATTATCAATGCCTGTATCAATCATGTCCCGCTTACACACATCTTTGTATCGTAGTAGAGGCCGACCCTGAGATCTCTTACCCATCTGTAATTCACCAAAAAAGATATCCTTTGGTATTCTACCATCATCCATCCTCCTAAGATGTCCTATCCATCTAAGTCTACGAAGACTGAGCATGGAATAAACTGTCACACAACCTGATCTTTCCAATACTTCAGTATTTGTGATTTTGTCTTGCCACTTAATACCAAGAATTCTTCGCAGACACCGCATATGAAAGCTGTTTAAATTGTTCTCTTGGTGTGAGTAAGTTGTCCAGGTTTCACTGCCATAGAGAAGAGTACTAAGGACACAGGCTTGATAGACAAGGACTTTTGTTTTGGCAGTAAGCTTCCTGTTCTCCCAGACTCTTTTTCTTAACCTGTTCATTGTTGTTGCTGCCTTACCAATCCGGATGTTGATTTCCTGATCTAGGGATAATTTGCTATTTACCACTGATCCTAGATATGTAAAATGGTCTACTATCTCTAGTTCGGCGTCGTCAATAAAGATTGATGGTACCCCATGTGCACCTTGTGACATAATCTATGTCTTCTTTTTGCTAATTGTTAAACCAAATTCACCCGGGAAGGTTAACCCGGTCAACAAATGCCCGCAGAAGTCGGATGTGTCGGCCTAACGGCGCAAGAACGCAGCTCTGCTGTAAACAGGCACAACGCAATCACATCCGAAAAAAAAACTCCGGATGAACGAAGAAGAAGAAGAAGAAACCAAATTCAGAACAAGCATTGGAGAATGCAGATAGTAGACATTGCAATTCTTCCTCAGAGTGGGTCGTAACTGCAGCATCATCTGCAAAAAGCAACTCTCTGATCAGTACCCTCCTAATTTTGGTCTTAGCCTTCAATCTCTGAGCATTGTAGAGGCCGCCATCTGAGCGTGAGTGAATGTATATACCACCATCCTGATCACGAAAGGCATATTTCAGTAGAAGTGAAAAGTATATTCCAAAGAGGGTGGGAGCTAGTACACAACCTTGCTTAACTCCATCCTTGATTACAAATTCTTCAGAAGTTGCACCATCAAACTTGATTATACCCTTCATGCCTATGTGGAACGATTCCACAATGGACAGAAGAGTTGGTGGGCAGCCAATCTTCTTTAGTGCCTTGAACAGACCCTCACGACTGACCAAATCAAATGCCTTTGTGAGGTCGATGAAGGCAATAAACAGTGGTTGATTCTGTTCACGGCATTTTTCTTGCATTTGTCGCAATGAGAATATCATATCAGTGTTAGACCGGTTCTGTCGAAAGCCACACTGTGATTCGGGGTAGACTTGATCTCCTAGGACTTGAAGTCTGCGCAGAACAATTCTGGCAAATACTTTTCCAACAATACACAGAAGTGAGATACCCCTATAGTTGTTGCAGTCGCTCCGATCGCCCTTGTTCTTGTACAGTGTTATGATGCTTGAATCTTTGAAATCCTGTGGGACTTGTCCTTCTCGCCAGCATAGCTCTATTAGCTGGTGGATCTGTATAGTGAGTGTGTCTTGCCCACTCCTGATAACCTCTATTGGAATCCCATCCTTACCTGGAGCCTTGCCAGATGCAAGTTCATTTATAGCACACTTAACTTCTGTTATGGTGGGAAGTGTGTCCAGGTGGTCAAGAGTTGGTAGAGCCTCTATGGCGTTGAGGGCATCATCCGCTAGTTTGGTCTCACTTGAGTAAAGCTCCAAATAGTGCTCTACCCATCTGTCCATCTGCTGTTTCTTATCAGTGATGACTTCTCCAGTCAAGGTTTTCAATGGTGCACTTCTTTTGATCACTGGACCACAGGCTTTCTTTATTCCTTCATACATGCTTCTTATGTCTCCCTTATCACTTGCGGTTTGAATGGACTCACATAACTTGATCCAATAATCATTTGCACACTGCCTGGCAGCCTTTTGCACATCCTTCCTAGCTTGCCTTAGCTCACTCAGAGTGTTACGCGTTGGTCTTTCCTTGTTTCTTAAGAGAGCTTTCTTCTTCTTATCAATCAAGGGCTGCAGAGTCTCGCTGTTGGCCGCAAACCAGTCCTGCCTCTTATGATCCACAGTGCCGTAAACCCCTACGGCAGGTTTATAAAGAGTTTCCTTAATTTGACCCCACTTTTCATTTACTGTACAATTTTCTGGTGTATCAGTGAAAGCGTCTTCAAGTTGCTGTTGAAACTGAAAGCACTTTTCAGGATCATGAGTGTTAATAATATTAATCCTGGGGCTAGATTTGTGTTTAGCTGTGTAGATTCTCTTTGGTCTCAGTCTAACCCTTGCAACAACCAAAGAATGATCCGTATCACAGTCAGCACTGTGGTAACTACGAGTCAATGATATATGGTTCAGATGTTGTCTCCGTGTGATGATGAAGTCCAGCTGGTGCCAATGGCCAGATCTTGGATGTTTCCATGTGACCTTATGCATCTCTTTTGTTTTAAAAAAAGAGTTTGTAATACATAGGTCATTACTGGTGCAATGCTCCAGTAGCCTTTGCCCATTTTCATTCATGCGACCGATGTTGTATTTTCCAAGGCACACTGGCCATGAACTCGAGTCCTTGCCCACACGAGCATTGAAATCACCGAGCATATAAATGTAGTCAGATTTTGGAACTGCCTTGATCACGGAGTCTAGCTGCTCATAGAACGTATCTTTCACATCATCAGAGGAAGCGAGTGTCGGTGCATATGCAGTGAGAAAGGTGGCAAATCCACAAGAGGTTGCCAAGCGCAGTGATAATAATCTTTCATTACCTCCAGCTGGGATATCAATCATTCCCAGTAGCGAATTCTTCACTGCAAAGCCCACACCATGTTGCCTTTTTTCTGCCTGCCCTCTTCCCTTCCGAAAAAAGGTGTAATTGTTTTCCCTGAGTGACCCTTCCTCAGCGAGGCGAGTCTCCTGCAGGCCAGCAATATCAATGTTAAGACGATTGAGTTCAGCATCAATCACAGCCGTTTTTCTCACATCGTCAATATTTGTCAAGTCAGTGGAAAATCCTGGACACATGGTTCTCACGTTCCAGGTTGCAAGCCGTAGCTTGAGGTTTCTATTCTTGTTATTAGTACCTGGTGCATTGGTTTTACAGCCTGCGATTCAGATTTTGTCCTAGCCCCAAGCACCCATTGAAGCAGGTAGGCTGTGGCGGATCAGCACCCAATTGGCTGGGGGCTGCCCAGCTTGAGGCGGGCGGTAGCTGATCAGTGACACCTATAGGTGTCTCCCACCGTCAGAGGCAACGCGTGGCGCCCCATGTCTACGCCAACTGACAAGGACTTATAACCCTTAACAGTTGCCTCTCGCTTTGATTCCGAGACCAGTTAAGACCAGGGATGGAGTTATTGCCTCTCCATAGCACAAAGCCTGGGCTAAAATATAGAGATCATGTGTTGCCCATGCAGCATGATCCCTCTCTCGGCCTGCCTAGTTCACTCTAGAGGAAAGGTAACACCCCTACATCTGGAACAAGATGTGTGTATATATATATATATATATATATATATATATATATATATATATATATATATATATATATATATATATATATATATATATATAGATGTCTATTGGTAGTTAGTGTTGAAGGAGTTCATTACTGCGCTTTAAATGTGCTTTTATCGATTTTGATAAAGCAATTATTGATAAGGGCCTAAGTATATTATTCCTTAGCCTTATTTTGCATAATTTTCTAATATTTATGTAAATACATTTTCGTTTTAACATTAATGGTTACGAACTGTTCAACTGAGCGCTCTTTTTCTCAGTTGAAGCTTACAAAAAATCACAACTGTTTTTCTTTGTTAGTTTTTAGCATAATATTGAACATATCAGCAGTCAGTGGAGTATCGGGGGCCCGGGGCAATAGAAGGCACCCATGTGGGTTTGTGCCTAGGGCACCAAGATGGCTTAATCCGGACCTATGGCCGGAGTACGCCATAGAAAGGATAGGAAGAAATCTGGAGTCAAAAGTGCAGGAAAAACTAAAGGATACAAGTTGACAACGAAAAACGTCACACCAACGCAATCTTGACAACAAAAACATACGTTGTGGGGTGATCAAGACGAAAGGTCGTGCGTTGGAATTCTGGAACGAATTGGTGTGGCTATCGAATGGTTGGAAATCTAGCACTGGCTATCAAGTTAAGAACGGCTAGAAATATATATTAAGAACGCCATGGATCCAAGAACGACGGGTAGAACCTAGGCAGAATCGGATAAATATGACAGCAAAGACGGTCGGGGTGAACGAAAGAAGGAGAAGTCAGAAAGAGTGACGGCAGGGCGAACTTAGAACAGGTTTGAATAATTCATTTAATGTGCGTTTATGTTAGATGCCGTCCTGGCAATAACAGGCAGTCTAACTGCACTGATGTTATTATAACTTTGTCAACTGCCTGATTAACGCAGTGTTCGTTCTCTGAACTCAGAAGTTTGCTCCATCTTTCGAAGTTCGCCGTTGATTCATTTTGACTGTTGTCTTCACTCCGTTAATATGAGCAAATACCTGCTGTTAAGTTCAATTTTATAAGTACATGGCAAAGCAGAATGAAGACGGACTTACGGCATTGCACATAACATAGAACATTCTCACTTTTGTGCCTAAAAGTCATGGACAGCAAGAATCAAATTCTATACCTGCAGAAGTCAAAGAAGTTGTACAGAAAAGTCCTAAGAACAAATCGCCGTGTCCAGACTGAATAACCACAGAAGCTATTCAGGCCTGTGGGAAAACAGGAGTTAAATGGCTAAAACGACTTTTCAATATAGCATGGGAAGAAAGAAAATTCCCAGATGATTGGCAACAGGAAATAATAGTAACAATATGGAAAAAGAAAGGCAATATGAGAGAGTGATAAACATACCGAGGTATATCACTCCTGAGTCATATAGGGAATACTATTGGAACAACGAGCTATACCCTAGCTGAACAACAGTTAAGCAAAGTACAATTCTGTTTTCGGAAATGTAAAAGTTGCACTGATGCACTATTTACACTTAGACAATTATGTGGAAAAAAACACATCGAATATAGTGACCAGCAGAATATTGTGTTTGTAGATCAGGAAATTATGAACAAATTATGGAGTGGGACAGACAGAACTACAAAAATTAGATTTTTAAGAGCATGCATCTTTCCCATTGCAACATACGCCTGTGAGACATGGATACTTACTAAACAAGCTGAACAGCGCATAAACGCCTTTGAATATAAATGTTATAGACGAGTTCTAAGAATATCTTGGGTAAAGAAAAGAACAAATGCACCCATACTTCAAGAGTTGAATATTGAAGAAGGTTGGCTATTAAAGACGATAAAACAAAGAAAATTAAAATATTTTGGTCACCTGAAAGGTCATGACAGTTCGGAGAGAACAATAATGGAAGGGTATATGCCTGGGAAGAGAGGAAGAGGAAGACCAAAGAGAAGATGGGTGCAGGATGTGGCGGATGATCTCCAGATGGGTGTATCAGACGCGGGACATCTTGCTTATGATCGAGAGGTTTTCCGGAAGGTTGTTATGGGAGCGAGGTTCTGCAAAGGACATACTACTGAATGAATGAATGAATGAGATCGGGAAAAGGCTTTCGATAGAGTACACAGACACAAATTATGGACCATCCTTGAAGACTATGGGATACAAGAGCAATTGCTAGAAAACATAATAGCCATGTACCACTCGAGCCGAATTGCAGTAAGACCACAAGAAGGAATATCAGATATGTTCACAGTCAATACAGGAGTGAGACAGAGATGTGTGCTCTCTCCTTTGCTATTTAATGTCTACATGGACAGAATATCCAAAGAAGCAAGTCTTGACAGAACAGATTCAGAACATTTAGAACTCTTTACTACAGGTGAAACAATTTGTCAAAGAGCTACGTGAGGGTTTAAAGCTCAGGAGAGCTAAATAGAGCTAAGGAAAAGGACAAGTAACATAACGACTTAGCAGACCAGACAGAAGAGACACAAACGCTATAAATAGCGATAACGGGACACACTTGTGTCAACAAGGAGGTCAACAAGTGTAAGTGAGCTGGGGTTACCAAAGAGACTGGGAAACCCGCTTCACGAGATGTAACCAAGTAATTCTGGTTAATACAACCAAGTGACCAGCGTGCTGGAACTCCCAGCACGTAAACTAGCGGATGCATGGAGTGCTAATTGCTCGCAGCTGAACACAGCACAGAGAGCTGGTTCAGACAGAGACTGGACGGCGTAAGGGAGCAGACTGTATATCCGCTGAGGATACTTTGTAGTTGAGGACAGTATCAATAGTTTAGACTTTAGCTTAGCGTCAGTAGTGATTAATATTAATATCATCTCCTCATTCCATCTTCGTAACATACTATGATGTTTAATACCGATGTGGTATTCCGCTCGTGGAGCTCATGTACGATCAGCTCCGAATAAATGTATCCTTTTGCAAACAATACGAGTTGTCACTTTCGTGTGGTGCAAAAGTAGGGAATCCGTGTATGCCTGTCGCAAGTGAGTTGCTGACAAACTGATCCACAGGAAACAAATGAACTTCTATTTGCAGACGATCAGTGCCTGTTTTACAGGGATTAGGGCAGACTACAACATCATATTAATAATCTTGAGTTCAACCTGCAGCAGATACAATATGAGTATAAACACAGCCAAAATCGAAGTAATGCAAGTTATCAGATCGTGGGCCCTTTACGTATACAGATAAATAGCACAACTCTGAAACAAGTTAAAGAATTCAAATATCTTGGAAGTATGATCACAGAAGATGGCAGATAGGACAAAGAAATCGAAATCTGGTGTCATAAAGCAAGTGCACTTACACATCATCTATCACCCTTACTGAAACATCCAAATATACCCATGTTCGCAAAACGACAGATAATAAACAACATATTCACACCAAGCCTATGCTAACCTCAAACATGGACTTTATCCAAATCACACTTTCGCAAAATCAACACCTGCGAGATGAGATGCTTAAGGAGAGCTGCCAACCTAACATTCCGAGACCGAGTAAGAAATGCTGTTATCAGACAGACTGTGGGATCAACACCTTGTGCCACATTTATTGAAAGGCAGAAAATCAAGTGGCTTGGCCATGTAGTTAGTTCGCAAAACCAACAACTACCATCACTGGCCTTACATCAAAGATCATCTGCGACGAGACTAAGATTACGTCGAAGAAGAAAATGGACTGACGACATCAAAGACATTGTACAACCACACGGAATAACACTATTCAGTGCCGCCCACCGAGCGCTGGAACACAAATTATTTCTTCCCACGACGCTTGACGGCAGAAGTGGAAGATGATGATGATGACTAAAGAACAAACATGTATCAATAGTTACTTAGAAAGCACTCTACAATACAAGCTTACTACCAACTCTATGCTACCAATGCCAAACCTGGACAGTGACAGAAAAAGGGAAAAGAATAATCACAACAACAGAAGTGATATTCCTGAGAAGAATGCTCAAAGTATCAAGAAGAGAGAAAAACAGAAATGAAGAAATCAGAACTACAGTCGGGTTTATCGCAATGCTGGATTCTATTAGAAGGCAGCAAGTCAAATGTTTTGACCATGAAACTAGGTAACGAACTAACAGTACAACACAAGAAGTAATGACGTACAGACCAAATGGAAGCAGATGGAGTGGTCGACCACGTAAAAGATCCATCCATCCATCATGTGCCATGCCGGTAAGCGTGGGCGGTCATGTTCTGCCATCTCACTCGATCAACAGAGTCGTGGATCAGTTCCGTGTTTCTGTCTCGACCATGCCACAAGGCCAAGCCATCCAGATACTTGTTTCTAGGTCTTCCCCTTGGTCTGCTCCCCTCGATCTTACCAGTTGTCACCAAGTTCTCCAAAGTCACCAAGTTCTCTTCTCATAACATGCCCAAAAAATTGTGACTGTCTACGTCTAATGTTTCTGATCAGTTTACGATCTTCATTTGTTTCTTGAAGGACTTCTTCATTGATTTTTTTCTGGCTGTCCATGATATTCTTTGCATTTTCCTCAGAAACCACATTTCTACAGCCATCAGATGTTTTTCAGCCTGGCTGCTCATTGTCCAAGCTTCACATCCATATAAAAGTACAGGTTCTATGTAGCATCTCAACACTCTTTTTCTCGTCTCAATTGACATCTTTTTATTGGTCAGTATGTTTTTCATCTTGCTAAAGGCTACTTTTGCCATGGCGATTCTTGTTCTAATCTCTTCAAGGCATCTCCCATCAGATGTTATTACTGTTCCGAGATCTTCTTCTTCTTTCGTTCGCCTAAACTATGTCTATAACTGCAATGTTGTCTCTTGTATGAATCTAACAGTCTTTTTCAGTTCACTCAGTGGTCCATAGAGTTTATCTTCCACTGTTGTCTCTCTAGGCCAGAAGGTTCGCCTGGATATGTTGTTCCGAGATAATTGTACCTATTCACTTGTTGAAGAATATTCCCATTTACTTGTATATTACACTGTGGTATTTCGTTCTTCCTAGTGACGACCATAATCTGTGTCTTTTTACAATTTAATTCTAACCCTTGTTGTTCACTGTGTGTAACAACCGCATCTACTAAATTTTGCAGGTCCTGTTCATTGTCTGCAATCAAGACTGTATCATCTGCATATCTAATGTTATTGATGCATCGTCCCCCAATGTTGATTCCTTCCATATTTTCAATATTTCTGAAAATATTTTCACTGTACAGGGAAAACAGATCTGGAGACAATACACATCTCTGTCTCACACCTCTCTTAATAGGCTGATATTGGCTTACTTCATTATCAACTCTTATGGCAGCTTGTTGTTTCCAATATATGTTTTTTACAAGTCTAAGGTCTTTCCCATCAATTTGTAGATCTTCAAGCATCCTTATCATGTTGACATGTCTCACTTTATCAAAAGCCTTTGTGTAGTCAATAAAGCAAAGGTGTAGATCTTTGTTTACTTCTATAGAACGTTCGATT
Organism: Cepaea nemoralis; assembly: GCA_014155875.1. Classification (NCBI taxonomy): domain Eukaryota; kingdom Metazoa; phylum Mollusca; class Gastropoda; order Stylommatophora; family Helicidae; genus Cepaea; species Cepaea nemoralis. Next base: position 104,824 of record JACEFZ010013229.1, read on the forward strand.
ACGGTTCTCAGTATAGACACAGCATTTACTGTACCCTTGCCTACTACAAACCCACATTGTTCTTCTCCTATTTCAGGTTGTATTTTCCTCCTAACTCTTTGCATGATAATTCTTAGCAAAATCTTCGTGATGTGACTCATTATACTAATTGTTCGATGTTGATCACATTCCAAGGCTCCTGATTTCTTTAGGATTGCAATAAATACAGAATTACATAACTCATGAGGTATATTTCCAGTATCATATATTGTTTTAAGCAGACTGGTAACTTTATCTATTCCATATTCTTCTAAAGCATTAATCATTTCTGTTGTGACGCTGTCTGGACCAGGGGTCTTGCCAGATTTCATATGATTAAGAGCATTCTGAACCTCCATCTTCAAAATTGCCGGCCCTTCATTGTTATTTTGAACAATATATTGTTCGTCTTTGTTATCGTCATAAAGGTTTTTCACGTAATCTGACCATTCGTGTAAAATCTGATCTTTTTCTATTATGACTCTTCCATCTTTTGTCTTTAGGCTGCCTGCTGATGTACGTGTTCTTTGATTAGTAATCTCCTGAATTCTTTTGTGCATTAGTTTCGCATTTTTACTGTTGTGTTGTTTTTCAATTTCTCTGCAATTTTTCTCAAGCCATGTTTCTTTAGCCTCCTTACATAAGGTTCTGACTTTTCTGTGAATTTCTTCATATTTGGCAGGATTATTTTTGTTCTGTCTTCTTGTTTCCATTAGTTGTAAAATTTCTTCAGTCATCCATGTCTTACGGCCCACTTTCTTTACTTTTGGAATAGTTTTTTCTGCTGCACAACTGATTGAATTCTTCAGCATTTCCCATTGATCATCTACATCTTGAAATAGGATCTCTAGATCAGACAATAAATCAAATTTGTTCTTTACTTCTATGTTAAAATTATCTTGTATTTCTTTGTCAGTTTTCAATTTGCACAAGTCATATTTAGGGTTTCCTGCTGTATACTTGACTTTCTTTAACTTTACCCTCAATGTGCCAGTAATTAATCTGTGATCACTGTAACAGTCTGCATTTGGAACTGTTTTTACAACTGTTAATGCATTTCGAAACCTTTTGCTTATCAGGATGTAATCTATCTGGTTTTTAATCCTGCTGTCTGGACTCCTCCATGTCCATAATCTTCTAGGATGTTGTTTAAACCAGGTGTTTCCTACAACCATTTCTTGTTCTTTTGCCCATTCTACAAGTCTATAACCTCTTTCATTTCTCTCTCCCAAACCATAGTTGCCTACACTGCATCCATCGCTTTGCTTTCCTAATTTTGCGTTGAAATCACCCATTATGATATTTATTTCTGATTTTTTACAGTTCTTCAAAGCAGACTCCATGTCATTATAAAATTCCTCTATACTTTCTTCACTGCTTTCACTTGTTGGGGCATATACTTGAATTACATTTATTTTAAAAGGTCTTCCGTTTAATTTTACTAATAGAACTCTGTCTGATACAGCCCAATATCCTTCGACAGAATTTGATGATTGCTTATCTAATATAATGGCTACACCTCTTTGCTGTTCTTCTCCCCCCGAGTAAATAATCTTACAATCCTCTCCTGTCCTTATCCCTGCTCCTCTCCATCTCGTTTCCGATATTCCTAATATGTTAATCTTCTCTCTCTCCATTTCTTTTTTGATGTCCACCAACTTTCCATCTGCATTCATTGTTCTAACATTCCAAGTTCCTACTTTCAATGATATTAATCTTTTGCACCTAGTAGCCTGTTGACGGTCTGGAGTCACCTGGTGCGCATGACTATCCCTACCGGGCGAGGCTGCTCCTATGGAGCACCCATTTACGCCGTTTCTCTGATTATCGATAAGTGAACACAACATGATTTTCTTGGCATGTGTAAAGAAGGTAGTTTGCCATTGCTTTCCTTCCCAGCAGTGACCATACTGGTCAGTGACCGTAGCCATTGTCTCCTCAAAAAAGGAGATCCTCTGCCTACCGTCGTGAAGGTGGAGACCATAACCTACAACTATCTGTCGGCTGCTCTGCATCTTCATCCACCACCTGCACCCATGGCTTCACGTAACCCTGATCGGGGGGCTAAACGGGTACTCCACCTTGCCCAAGGGTGTCCCGTAGGCTAGCGGAGGGAAGGAGGCGCCTTACTTCTCCTTTGATAGGGGATACCCCTACCCCGCTACCCCTTAAAAAAAAACGTAAAAGATACACAGATGGAATAGTAATTTCCACCGGAATCTCGATACATGAAACCCATAAACGAGCACTTTCCCGACGCTCACTGATTTTTCATCTCATCTCATCTCACCTCATCCTGTTCCGCTTGTACCTTGCGGTGTCGTGATAAAGTACAAGGGGCTTCTCATATGTCTTTATCCTGACCATGAAGGAGTAGGCGGAGAAAATTGAAATTTGGCACACTGCTTATTCCTTCTTAATGTAGCCACCACCTGAATGTATGCATTTCTGCCATCTCTGTGTGACATTGAAAAGACCTTCAGAACAAAACAACCTATTTTTCGAACTAAACCAGTTATCACAAGCCAGTATGACATCTTCGTCACTGTCAAGACGATTTCCTTTCAGCTGTTTTTTTATGATTTGGTGACTCCAAGTCTTATCTACCGTCCCCATAGTCTTTTACATGTTTTTTCGACCGCCACATGTTGAGCAACTGGCCACAGCAATCAACCCGTGCTTGTTTCTGTTCACATGTCAGGAGGCGCGGGGCGCACACTTTTCTAATGTTCAGTCTGTTGTGTAAAATTCTAAAAACTGTACTCTTCCTCAGTTTTGCTGAACCCGATATCTCTGCAATTGTCATTTTCCTATCCTGGTCTATGATTTTCTTCACTTTTATAGCATTTGCATCATTGCATTCTGAGGACTGTCGTCCTGGTCTTGGCAGATCTGCAACTTGGGAACGGCCACACATAAACTGCAAACTCCAATGTTTTACAGAAGCATACGAAGGATAGGGTAGCGGGGTATGAGTACACCCTATCAAAGGAGAAGTAAGGTGCCTCCTTCCCTCCGCTAGCCTACGGGACACCCTTGGGCAAGGTGGAGTACCCGTTTAGCCCCCCCCCCCCCCCCAACAGGGTAATGTGAAGCCATGGGAGCAGGTGGTGGATTGGACTTGGGAGTAGCCGACAGATAGTTGTTGATTATGGTTTCACGTCAGTGACGGTGGGCAGAGGATCTCTCAGTAGAGACAATGGCTACGGTCATCCGATCAGTATGGTCACTGCCAGGAAGGAAGAATGGTAGACTTCCCTCCTTATTGATTCCCGGGCAGAGGAGGCTCGTCAGCCTTGGTTGGTATCTCTTCTAAGAGAGGGAACTCTAAATCTCAAACCTCCGCTGCCTTGCGGGTATACCCATATCGGAAAGGCTTCGGGAGTAAACCCCGAGGACAAATCCGGAGATGGAGTCCCTAAGGCAATTCCATGTTGTAAACAACATAGTTCTGGCAACTCCTGCGACGGCACCGATGCCAAGTTGCATTGGCTACTGCCTTTCCCTTGGTCAACATCGGCGACGTGGAGAGGAGGAACCTGCTACTGGGCAACAGCTGGTTCTCCGATTTCTATTGCCCAGGCTTGTGCCCTGAAGAGGTCACTTCAGCACCGCGTAAAGCGGTGACACAACATTTGCCGGTTATAAGTCTTAATGCTCGATTGGCGTAGAGCAAGGCGCCAGGGGCTACTTCCGACGGTGGGAGAAATAATCGTATCTCACTAGACAGCTACCGCCCGCCTAGGCTGGGCAGCCCCCAGTCAATAAGGTGTTGTCTCACCACGGTTCATCTGCTCCTGAGGGTGTGTGGAGCTTAGGGGAAAATCCTGACACATGGACCGCAATCTATACTTTTGCAACATGAAAAAAACAAAACAACCAGCCCTAAGGCTGGGAACATGGAACGTAAGAACCATGACCCCTGGCATCTCAGACGATCTAAACGAGATTGTGGATGCCCGCAAAACTGCAGTGATAAACAACGAACTACTAAGACTGGGGATAGACATTGTCGCCCTGCAAGAGACCAGACTCCAAGAATCTGGAAGCATCAAGGAAAGGGATTTCACTTTCTACTGGCATGGCAAGCCGAGCGGAGAGACCAGGGAGCATGAAGTTGGCTTCGCTATCAGAAACAAGCTCCTTAATTCCATCATATCACCAAGTGATGGCACTGAAATAATACTGGAGCTCCAACTCCAGACAGAGGCAGGCCCAGTTAGTATTATAAGCGTTTACGCCCCAACACTAACTGCAGCATCAGAATCTAAAGACAAGTTCTATTACGACCTTAGCAAAGAAGTCAGTGAAACACCAGAGAAACAACATCTTTTTATCCTGGGGGATTTCAATGCCAGGTTGGCTCCGACCACAAATCTTGGCCTTCATGTCTAGGACAGTTTGGCGTTGGGAAGATCAATGACAATGGACAACGTCTCTTGGAATTCTGCAGCCACCATAATCTGTGCGTGACCAATACCTTCTTTGACACGAAACCTCAACACAAGGTGTCATGGAGGCACCCCAGATCAAAGAACTGGCACCAACTCGACCTGGTGCTCACTAAACGCAGCAACCTCCGCAATGTACGGCTGACTCGCAGCTATCATAGTGCTGACTGCGACACCGACCATTCACTCGTCTCCAGCAAGGTGAAGATAAAGCCCAAGAGAATCTACAGAAGCAGAACAGAAGGAAGACCACGCATTGACACCAGCAGCACCCAGAATAAAGAGAAGGTCAACAAATTCACCCAGGCTCTAGCGGAGACTCTGCCTGGCCCCACAAACGGAAATTCCACCGAGAGATGGAGTCATTTCGCGACACCATCTATAATACAGCACTATCAACATTTGGCAAGAAGCAAACTAAGTCAGCCGACTGGTTTGAAGCACACTCTGAAGAGATGCTCCCAGTCCTGGAGATAAAGAGATATGCCTTCTCAGTATATAAACATCACCTTCAGAGAAAACATTGCAGGCATTGCGAACGGCCAGAAATAGAGTACAACAAATGGCAAGAAGATGTGCGAACAGGTACTGGCTACAGCTCTCTGCTCAAATTCAAACTTGTGCAGACACTGGAAATATAAGAGGAATGTACGAGGGCATCAAGCAAGCTGTCGGTCCATCAAAAAATAAGATGGCCCCTTTATGATCAACTGAGGGGGTAATCATAAAAGATCGAGCGAAACAAATGGATCGCTGGGTAGAACATTACTCAGAGCTATACTCAGTGGATAACACTGTCAGCGAAGAAGCTCTGGAAGCCATCAATCAACAGTCCACCATGCATGCCCTGGATAACGAACCATGCCTCACAGAAATCAGCGAAGCACTAGACTCTCTCAAATCCGGCAAGGCACCTGGAAAAGATAATATTCCACCTGAAATTTTAAAATGTAGCAATGAAACAATAATCCCAGAACTGTATGCAATATTTCAGCTCTGCTGGAGAGAAAAATCAATACCACAAGATATGAAAGACGCAAACATCGTTACCCTTTATAAAAACAAAGGCGACAGAAGCGACTGCAACAACTATCGCAGCATTTCCCTATTCAGCATTACAGGCAAGATTTTTGCCAGAGTAAACCTTAAAAGATTACACATTCTTGCTGAAAGAATCTACCCCGAATCGCAGTGCGGATTTAGACCCAACAGGTCCACCATCGATATGATTTTCTCACTCCGGCAGCTCCAAGAGAAGTGCAGAGAACAAAGGAAGCCATTATATATTGCCTTCATCGACCTCACAAAGGCATTTGACCTCGTGAGCAGAAGCGGCCTTGTTAAGGTCCTTGAAAAGGTTGGATGTCCACCCACCCTTCTTAGTCTATTGAAATAATTCCACGAAAACATGCAGGGGACCATTGTATTTGACGGCTCAACATCCCAGTCATTCAGCATCAGCAGCGGAGTAAAGCAGGGCTGCGTGCTTGCTCCTACACTCTTTGGTATCTTCTTCGCTGTTCTCTTAAGGCAGGCATTTGGGACTGCCACTGAAGGCATATACCTCCATACAAGATCTGATGGCAAACTTTTTAACCCATCAAGACTCAAGGCAAAGACCAAGATAAGATCAAGATGCGTAAGATAACTACTTTTTGCAGATGATGCAGCACTGACTACTCATACAGCAGACGATCTCCAAAGGCTCATAGATCGTTTTACTGCCACCTGCAAAGACCTTGGGCTCACCATTAGCCTAAATAAAACACAGGTGATGGAACAAGATGCTGGTGCGCCTCCGTCAATAAAATTTCTAATTACGAATTGAAGGTCTTCCACGACTTTGTGTATTTGGGGTCGACAATATCAGATAATCTTTCATTAGAGACAGAAATCGACAGACGCATTGGAAAGGCAGCCACAACATTTTCCAGGCTAGCTAAAAGAGTTTGGGAGAATAATAGACTAACAGAGCGTACAAAAGCTCAAGTATATAAAGCTTGTGTTAGCACACTACTCTATGGGTCTGAATCCTGGACCCTGTATCAAGACAGGAAAGGAAGTTGAATTCCTTCCACATGAGATGCCTGAGACGTACCTGCTCATAACATGGAAAGACCACATAACAAAAAAAAAAACAGGTGCATGAAAGAGCAGATATTACCACAGTGCACACCCTCCTCAAGCAGAGACGCCTCCGGTGGCTGGGCCACGTATCTCGAATGGAGGATGAACGTATTCCCAAAGATTTTCTTTATGGAGAACTAGCCACAGGAAAGAGGCCAACCGGAAGACCCCAAATGCGATATAGGGATGTGTGTAAACAAGATATGAAAACCATTGGAATAGATCCAGACACGTGGGAGATAGGTGTAACAGACAGATGCTCCTGGAGAAGAGATGTACGAAACGGACTGGTGCTCTTTGAGCGCAATCTGATCCAACAAACTGAGGATAGGCTGCACAGGCTCAAAGCGCAGTCACTTACTGCGGGACTTGCCTCGTCTTACAGATGCGGAAACTGTGACAGGGATTGTCACTCTCGCATTGGACTATACAGTCACCAGCGGTGCTGCCAGGCACCTCCCAAGCGTCACAACTCTATAGTCCTTCAGGACTGAAAGAGGCCTACTACTACGAAGGACAGACTTCCTCAAACTTTGGCCCCATCTCCCTGTGTATTTGTGTATGTGTTTTACCCTGTAACATCAAGAATTTTATCAGTCCAGGCGTCTGATTTCTCCATTTTTCTGACAAACCGTTGGATGTGCAGATCTGGTCAATAGGGTGTGTTGTGCCATGCACCATATCTGGAAAACCAGTTGAGGAGGGAAATTCATAATTCATATGTCCATTACAAATTGAATGAGCTATACACGTGCCAAATTTCAATTTTCTCCGCCTACTCCTTCATGGTCAGACTAAAGACTTATGAGAAGCCCCTTGTACTTTATCACGACACCGCAAGGTACAAGCGGAACAGGATGAGGTGAGATGAGATGAGATGAGAAATCAGTGAGCTTACCGGAAGAAAAATAAGAATAAATACAGTGTGTTTGAAATCAAAAACAGGCAAGATGTTTTTGGAGGAAGAGGCTATAATGAAGAGTATATAAGAGAATAATATCACCGTGAAAGGGACGAAATAACAGAAGAAAGCAATTTAGAAGGCCCACCTATTCTAAAAGAAGAAGTCGTTGACGCTGTCAAACATATGTTCCATAGGAATCACAATAGAAGAATTAGAAGTACTGGGAGAATTTGGAGTAGATATTAACCAATATGTTGAATGATACTTACAGCAATGGATATTTACCCAATGATATGCTGAAATCTGTATTTGTAGTTATACCAAAAAGACCAGGAGCAATTCAAAGCGAAGATGTTTGTGCAATTAACCACATAAACCATGTCATTAAGATTCTACTCATAATTATAATGAGAAGAACAAGAAAAACAATGAAATGGAAATGTGTGAATAATAGTATGAATTTGTGTAAGGAAAGGGTGCAAACAATGCAATATATACATTACGGACATTAAATAGACAGATCAACAGGGTCACAGAAAGACATATATTTGTTCTTCGTAGATTATACTAAGTCATTTAATAAAGTAACACATGATGAACTGATTAAAATGTTGGAAGTTCAACATTGATGGGAAAGATTTCAGAATAATAAAGAATATTTACTGGAACCTAGTAGCAGCAATTAAAATGGGAAATAAAGTGGTTAATTAAGAACAAATAAAGCTAGAAGTACGACAGGGGTGTGTTTTGTCACGGGACCTATACTCCCTTTATAGCGAAGTAATACTGAGAGATATCAAAGAGATGCCAGGAATACTAATCGGAGGTTATATATATATATATATATATATATATATATATATATATATATATATATATATATATATATATATATATATATATATATATATATATATATATATATATGCCGGCTGCCTGGCCTAGGGGTTAGCAGCTTTCTTCGTTAATCCCGAATACTCTTGTGGTCAACGTGAGCGGACGAGAATTAGAAGTGGCTCGTGTCACGCTAGTGACTTACGAGAGTATGGAGCCGGTCGCTCAGAAAGTCGTGGCGTGCTGATGAGCGTAATCTAGCCTAGGAATCAACATACAGCAGAAAGATGCTGGTGTTGACCGCAATATCCTGAAACAGGATGGAAACGCGGGGGAAAAAAAAAAAAAACATATATATATATATATATATATATATATATATATATATATATATATATATATATATATATATATATATATTGCTGTAGTTTACAACTGACGAGACGTGCCAATATATAAAAGGCAGTCTGTTGTTTGTAACTTACGTATGTTAATAAATGGTTGGTAAATAAAGTATACACTTTGTGATTTGTTTTAATTACAGAGTAAGACAACTTTTCGTCTCTAAAATACCTACGATATTGTGACTACAATATTCTTATGAACATTTCTATCTATCGTATGGAGCTTGCAATGTGACTTTGACTATCAGTTGAATACAATAAGTCAGAGCGCGCGATCTTGGGCAGGCATTTTAAGGTATAAATAAACATACAGTTAAGTCACGTGGCAAAGCCTGGTATTTCGTCAAAGTAATTGAGAATGAGAATAATCGTTTAACCAATGAAAGCTGGCTTTCGTAAAATTATGATCAACTCTTTTGTGCCATTCGAGAATAAATAAATCTAATTTGGTATACATATATTATTTCCTTCTAATTTACTTTTTCATCATTACTAAGACTTCTTTGATTGAATGAAAAAATGGCAGTTCAACTTAAAGGGCGGAATATCAATGCAGTTTTACCTGAACGAATCTTTGAAGTAACGTTACCGCCTTAAAAAATATATTTTCAGAAAAGAAAGGAATTACTCTAATTTGTATTTCAAAAGACAACAAATAACATAAACAAAGCAACACAATTGAGCAGCAATTTATAAAACAGCACTGAGGCTTTCCTGTTTCTTTTATCTGGGCCAAATTGCAGTCAATTATTTTTCAATGCTTTATCGCTGGAAAAAAAAAAAGTATATATCGACGAATGGTATTTTCATTTTTTTTTTTGGGGGGGGGGGGGGGGGGGGGGGGGGGGGGTCTGAACAAGTGTATGCGTTGTAGAGATATTCAGTAGCACTATTAGACAAGTTGCAGCCTCGGTTGACCACTAGCTTGTGACTGCCAACCCGGGGGTTCATGTGTTCGAATCCCCATTGTGGTAAGGTGCATTGTTACTGATCTCAGCTCACAGGTCGACCCAGCCTACAATGGCTACAAGGGTATTTCTTGGGAAATAAAAGGGACCGATGTGATACGACCACATCACCCTCGAGCGACGATAGATTTAGTTTATGCGGCTAGCACCATTTTGCCTGATGGCATAACACGGGATCTTTAGTTGACTTTTGATACAGAAGAAAATATTCATTACATTAAACAGCATAAGTGAAAACAAACTACCTGTTTTGTTATTGCCATCAACTGTTGGTCTCTACAGCACTACAGCCCTTACATATGAATGAACACAGGCAGGGATTCTTCAAATAATTACACATCTGGGGGAAGGGGTACGAGATGTCAGGAATTTGTAGATCCTCTGGTGTTAGGAGTCTGTAACGACCTTGTTACGGCAGCTCGCTAGCCAATGGTCCAAGTCTGACATCTAGCTCTCACCTGTGGCTCCTCGAAGCTGTCAGCGGCTTTGACAGACCGGGTGAACCATGTGAGGGTAGCAGAATGGTGTTCAGCTCTCAGTGAATTAGGGCTGCCCACCTTACATGCAACAAGACTGACTGGGCTGAAAGTGAGGTGGCGATCATTACTTGGTTCAATGTACATGACGGCCAGCATCTGAGACGTACTGTCAGGCGTAATGCTCACGGTGAAGCACCTAGGACACCCTGGCCATCCACTGCACCTGACTCCATGTCCAGTCGCCTCGACTTGTCCTGCCACTGAATTCGCTTAGACACAGATGAGAGATTGAGGCCAATGACTTTTGCACAACTCTTCATCACTTTAAACCAATTCACCGCGCAAGTCCCAGATTAGACAGGAATCAATAGCAGCAGCAATGGGTCTAGAGGTGAAATATAACAGAGTTGAAGAGGTATCTCTTGATGTACATGTTGTAGATACAGGTGTTAGACTGTGTGATGTAAGTTAGACAGCAGCTATCCTGCACTCTCGTATGGTCACTCTCCGCCTAGCTTCGCCGACGTGGGAAGCGTGCACTAATTCTTCGGTATTACCACAAGGATCTGCAATCTCGCCTGAGATGTGCAATATCTACACAAGCAAGATTGCAAACATAGAAACACCAATGATTGGAAGGACACTTACATTTGCAGATTGATGTCATTGAGCAAAGGCACGGGAGATCACGGCCGCAAGAGTTGCAGGGACAGTACACAACGTTACCGACTGGTGATAACGATATCACACGGTAGGCCAAGAGAAAAGAGGAAAGGAAGAGAATATTCACAAACTTTTGTGAATAATACTGAGCGGTATTCAGAAACGCGGCTGGTCACTTGACGTTTACTACAGCCGCAGTTTGGCTTCAGAAGACTATTATTCTCTATTCTTGTCTGTCTTATTTTTGCAAGTTGTTTTTCTTCAAACCTCACAATGACGATAGTTGCCGACTACGTACAGTGATATTTTATTTGGCAAATAAAATTCACATTAAACAAAGACATCTATTGGATCCATCGATTCTGACACTCGATCACTCCGTCGCTACCTGGCGGATACCTCGCTCCGGCAATTAATAATGTAGTCAAAGGTACGTCACGTGACCAGCAGCGTTTGTGAATAATGCTCAGTATTATTCACAAACATTTGTGAATAATCACTTCAAAGAGGAAAAGGTGGCTTGTCTGTCACTCATTTTGGCAAGTGGCGTGCCTACCCTTTGAACCTCCGTCCGTCCGTGATCATGTCATTCCCAGCGCAATTCGCTGTAAACTTCGCTATCTTACCCACTAGTTTAATGTAACAGCTAACAATAACGCGGAAGTCGAGGTCACATATGTGCTACGCCCATATACAGTTGTCTTGTGTGTACAAATCATAGGTAAAGTAAGTGCATCATTCATGAGAATCATTCTGGCATGAAGGAAAAAGTAACAACATGATATGTTTCTTGCAGAAGTAAAATGAGCCTTTTCCATGTCTCGATGGACAATCTTAGACATAACCACCAGTACACACTAGTATAACATCATGGGGTAGCACGCTGAAGTTATATTTTGTATGCAGTGCAGATGACGAATGCACTCTTGAAAGAACTTGCTTGAACTAACTGTTAACAATTGTAGGCCTGTGCTAATGAAGGATCAGGTCTACGCGAGATGTACACTTAGCTTTTAGTAAACATAGCATAGGTGTACGTGCTTTCGTTATTCAGGATATTACAAACTTTGATTGTCTACGTGGAACTGCGCAACAATGTACCAATGGAAATCGCATTTCTTAATTCATCTTACATACACTCTGACATTCTAAATGATCATCAGCTTAGTATGTTTGAAATAATTAACTACGTTTGCCTATCAATGCTAATTTCCATTGTTGTTATAACAGCCAACGTCATCAACATTATCATCTTCTTCAGACTTGGATTTTCCAATACTGTAAACCTCAATTTCTTCGGAATGGCCATTTCTGACATGCGTTGCCTTATATGTTTAACATGGGTCGCAGTATAGTAAAACCCGTTAATCAGTAACTCTGATATTCCTGTGAATCGTGTCGATTTCGAGGACCTTACATGGGCGTGTCCACATGTAGCTTTTGTACGAATCACCAGCTTCATCATTGTTTACGTAACGACCGAGAGGTGCTTGTGCATTGTTTCTTTTGAAGATCTCGACAGCCGGTAACCCCTGCTAGAGCTACCGCTGTTCTATGTTCCATATTTATTTTGAATTTTCTTACCCTTGCACCATAATACCCCGTTACCTATCATGATTTGCAGCTTCCCGAAGAAAAGAACAAAACAGCGCATGCCTACAGGAGTGCTAGAAACGGTACTATAGCAGTTGGTGTTCTTAATGTTCTTATACACTGGTACTGTTTCTTTTATAGCACTGATAGTATTCATTAACTGTTACTCTAATTGTGAAACTACAGCAAGGTACAAAATGGAAGACAGAGGCGACGTCCTGCAGCAACCAGCAACGATCAATGAGCTGTAAAGAGGAAAAGATAGTCAAGATGATTATTTTCATAGCTATTGCCGCTGTCGTCGCCTACATCCCTAGGACGGCTCTATGCCTGACGACTGTTATAGCAGCAGATTTCTATCTGTTTGGAAGGTACTACAGACTGTGTTTCATTGTGGTCATTCGCTTTATCTCTAATGGCGTGAACTCCAGCATCAATATAATTGTATATTACACATTTCCATTGGCACCTTGCCGTCTTGACAGACGATAGTTTGTGCTTTAAACAGGCATAATAACTTTTACCTATGGCGGTAGTGAATGTGACTGATAAGGACAATTCGCGTTGTAAATGTCCGTTCACAGTGGGTGCATATGAACAGGTGGTCATTTCCACCATCATGCACCATCTTACGTCTCACACGCTGGGTGTGTGACTTATCTGCAATCATTTTCTCCTTTGTCTTTATACCATTTCTGATGTTTGCCCTCCATGCAACACGTTCAGCGGCGACTTGCTCCCAATGTGCATTATCAATGCCTGTATCAATCATGTCCCGCTTACACACATCTTTGTATCGTAGTAGAGGCCGACCCTGAGATCTCTTACCCATCTGTAATTCACCAAAAAAGATGTCCTTTGGTATTCTACCATCATCCATCCTCCTAAGATGTCCTATCCATCTAAGTCTACGAAGACTGAGCATGGAATAAACCGTCACACAACCTGATCTTTCCAATACTTCAGTATTTGTGATTTTGTCTTGCCACTTAATACCAAGAATTCTTCGCAGACACCGCATATGAAAGCTGTTTAAACGTTTCTCTTGATGTGAGTAAGTTGTCCAGGTTTCACTGCCATAAAGAAGAGTACTAAGGACACAGACTTGATAGACAAGGACTTTTGTTTTGGCAGTAAGCTTCCTGTTCTCCCAGACTCTTTTTGTTAACCTGTTCATTGTTGTTGCTACCTTACCAATCCGGATGTTGATTTCCTGATCTAGAGGATAATTTGCTATTTACCACTGATCCTAGATATGTAAAATGGTCTACCATCTCTATTCGGCGTCGTCAATAAAGATTGATGGTACCCCATGTGCAACTTGTGACATAATCTGTGTCTTCTTTTTGCTAATTGTTAAACCAAATTCAGAACAAGCATTGGAGAATGCATATAGTAGACATTGCAATTCTTCCTCAGAGTGGGTCGTAACTGCAGCATCACCTGCAAAAAGCAACTCTCTGATCATTATCCTCCTAATTTTGGTCTTGGCCTTCAATCTCTGAGCATTGTAGAGGCCGCCATCTGAGCGTGAGCGAATGTATATACCACCATCCTGATCACGAAAGGCATATTTCAGTAGAAATGAAAAGTATATTACAAAGGGGGTGGGAGCTAGTACACAACCTTGCTTAACTCCACTCTTGATTTCAAACTCTTCAGAAGTTGCACCATCAAACGTGATTATACCCTTCATGCCTGTGTGGAACGATTCCACAATGGACAGAAGAGTTGGTGGGCAGCCAATCTTCTTTAGTGCCTTGAACAGACCCTCACGACCGGCCAAATCAAATGCCTTTGTGAGGTTGATGAAGGCAATAAACAGTAGTTGATTCTGTTCACGGCATTTTTCTTGCATTTGTCGCAATGAGAATATAATATCAATGGTAGACCGGTTCTGTCGAAAGCCACACTGTGATTCGGGGTAGACTTGATCTCCTAGGACTTGAAGTCTGCGCAGAACAATTCTGGCAAATACTTTTCCAATAATACACAGAAGTGAGATACCCCTATAGTTGTTGCAGTCGCTCCGATCGCCCTTGTTCTTGTACAGTGTTATGATGCTTGAATCTCTGAAATCCTGTGGGACTTGTCCTTCTCGCCAGTATAGCTCTATTAGCTGGTGGATATGTAGAGTGAGTGTGTCTTGCCCACTCTTGATAACCTCTATTGGAATCCCATTCTTACCTGGAGCCTTGCCAGATGCAAGTTCATTTATAGCACACTTAAATTCTGTTATGGTGGTAAGTGTGTCCAGGTGGTCAAGAGTTGGTAGAGCCTCTATGGCGTTGAGGGCATCATCCGCTAGTTTGGTCTCACTTGAGTAAATCTCGAAATAGTGCTGTACCCATCTGTCCATCTGCTGTTTCTTATCAGTTATGATTTCTCCAGTCAAGGTTTTCAATGGTGCACTTCTTTTGATCAATGGACCACAAGCTTTCTGTATTCGTTCATACATGCTTCTTATGTTTCCCTTATCATCTTATCGCACCAGGGTAAGGCTTGTACCCTCCCAATTGCGCTCTTCCGCCAGAAGCCGTTGGCACAATGTGGGGTGTCGGGTTTGGTAAGCGCCGCCACACGTTCGGCGCTAACAGAAAGCAGGTAGTACCGTCTACTGTCATACGGTAGCTCAGTCATATCTGACTAAGACCTGACATCAGTATATGTTTATTACACAATGAGTTCTAATATCAGAAACACTTTCGCTAGATTGTTTAACAACGTTGTTAACATGCATGCATAATTCGTTCGGACGGGAAACAGAGCTGCTTCAGTTATAAAAGATTGTAGACAACTATGTGCGTCTGATATTCCAAGTTGAGTTGAGCTGAAACAGAAGCGACATCAATGCACTCGGGGCATTCCCATAAGCGCCCAGTCCTCATCTTCGACAGCCAGCGAAGAGTTCCAATACTAATGGTACCCGTTGCAATGTCATTATATGTCCGTGATGCGTTTCTTCTGAGTGCCGACTGTCGACCAGATTCTCTGACTAACCCTTGCTGCTGCATTCTCTCTAGAGTCTAGACCATAATAGTCTATATGTTCTTCTGCATTAATCACATAATCCTAGAGGGCCTTCACCACATATGCCTTATCATGCATCAAATTATCCGTTAATGATGCGGCACCAGCCAATCTGTATGTCTCATCATTTCCAACCACCCCAGAAGGTCCAGGTGAAAAGTTCCAGCGAATGCTCACAACCCGCGACCTCTGAATCGATGCTAGTCATTCCGCACGAAGCATGCCAGTCTTCATCTTTACCAGTGAATCAGTTACAATCACAACATGCGTATATAGTTTATGTATATAAAAGAGAATGTTTGTGTGTGTCATTGTGTCTTTGTGTGTCCCTTATGCGTTCGCGAACGGTCCATCCGATTGAGATGAAATTTTCTACAGATTTTCTTCTCATTACCGCCAAGCCAACTGGCAAAGTTTGTTAGTTTAAAAACAGTTATTTACGTATTAAATTGAATTTAATTAAATTACTGCAAGGGGGCTTAACTTAAGAAAAGTTATATCAAGGGACATAACTTTTAGTAGCATTTACTATTATGTAATTTAAATAATTATTGTATTTTTCTTAAGTTTCATAAAATGTTTAAAGTAATTATCTACAGTCATATGCGTTATAATATAATGATAAAATATTTAAGGCTTTTTCAAAGTTTTCATAAAAATAATGCATCTATTTTGAATACAGACAGACAGACAGACAGACAGACAGACAGACAGACAGACAGACAGACAGACAGACAGACAGACAGACAGGCAGGCAGACAGACAGACAGACAGACAGACAGGCAGGCAGACAGACAGACAGACAGACAGACAGACAGACAGACGGACAGACAGACAGACAGACAGACAGACTATCAAGAGGTAGTGTTAGTCTCTCTCTAAGATATGAGTTCATGCACTATAATGCAGCAACGTTCACCTCAAGATCTATCTTGGCTCTAGGGTAAACTGACTCTCTGCGAACATGAGTGGCATGCGCCGACATTACTACACAGCATATATAACAGCCTCACTATGCATTCCAAGAACCACTCAACAAATGTGAGGTAGAGCGAACTGTGGTATAATTACACACAGGTGACATCAGCTAACGGCTATGAGTGGGTATGCGCATCCAGTCTTGAGTCTTTCGCGCATCACAAGCACTCCCGTCCTTCCTTCACTAATCGTCTCCCCATCCCAATGTTAATGTTAGGAATCAAGCTGGCTGTCTGCTATCATACTAATGCCTATATGATCATCGCCTACCTTACTTGTACCCTACTGGTAACCAATGTCGATCAGCCAACGTCTATGGCCCGATCATGATTCGGCCAGCACGCCTCAACATGCGACTCCAACGAATGTCAGCGATCGTGGCGTCAGTAAAGCCCGGACTATCTCCATTGAATGGCAATACACAACCCGAGCTACTCCCTGTTGATACCGAAGACTGGCAGAAGCATAACTGCTGGAATTCCGTGACTGGCGGTAGAACACATCCTATAACTTCGCAAATGGAACACAACTCCCGCTTGAGCCGTTACGGCGTTAGGTGACGTATTTTCATGACATCTGAATTGCGTTCAATATTGGTGTCACTATGTTCAATATTTGTGACACTCTGTATCTTCTTCTTTGATGCGCTAACTCATCAATTGAATGTTGCATCACTGTCATTTGCCATATGACAGCTTTGCCCCCTCTACAATGAAAATGTTCGTTAGACCATTTTCCATGTTATCTTGACATGCAAGCAAATGATGTCTGCGACAAAAATTACATTATATTGCGATAGACAACGAATTCGCCGTCCTTGGAACTCAGTTTGTCAACGTGAACCAATCTAGATCGTGGGATATTGGACACCGGACTAAAATACAAGTCCCGAACACCGCCACCTCTACATGCTATAAATGATCCTTGAGATGTTATCGCGTTTACATGCCCGGCTACTTGAAACTAAATCAGGCTCAAACACCGCCAGTTCATATACTAAGACCTGTTATCGCGTATATATGTTGACACCTTAAAACTACTAACGGTCTCTATAACCCCGAGTGCCGTCAGTTAAATAAAAACACCATCCAATGTTGCATACCCAACGATCACATGATCCGTAGTCGACAACTGATTGTCCTTGACGTGAATACATATATCCACACAACTCAAAGTCGACCTGGTACTCCATCACTTCTTTTCGCTACATCATGTCGATAGGGAAAACTATTCTCTATATAATATTCTATATATGTAATGTGTAGTTTCTTCTATGTCTCTATCTATCTGTGTATCTGTATCTATATCTATAGTATAATCTATATTGTATGTGTTATCAATATGTATGTGTGTTTGTATTCATTAATTTACTTTCATTCCTTTCTCTTCATTCGTCCATCATGAAAATGATACCTATATGATGATTAGTTAACACAAAACATACTACTGACATTAAGAACTACAACACATTAATGTCCGGATAATTAAACTAACAAATATCAATCATCATAATAATTATAAAACAAAATATATAAACCTAACATTAAAACAATAAACATTTTCATTTATAACCAACCAATATCATTTAAAATATAACTACTTAATTTCATCGGAAATCCGCACAGACTCTGTCCTCCAGTTTGTGTCTAATCTTGAAAATTCCAATATAATGAATTTTCATAATTTTCCAATAATAACTTATACTAACACAATTAGAATTATCTACAAACCACCACTGATCCTAACACACTGGCTTGTCAAAGAATGAAGCCAGCCAAATTGTTTATTCCGCTTCCGCAATACACACATCTAGCCACGTGAAACTTTTCACCTGTTTCTCTGAAATAATAATAATAACAAGTGACTACCTTACGTCTATACTTTCTTTCCAAAAAAATATTTATAGCTATAGTCAATTTACTGATATATATATATATATATATATATATATATATATATATATATATATATATATATATATATATATATATATATATATATATATATATATATATATATATATATATATATATATATATATATATATATATACGTAAATCTTTTATAATCTACTGAGTAAATCATCTAAATTATTTTGTGTTCCAGAAATTGCAATTTCAGTTTTGCCCAGCTTTACCGTAAGACCAAACATCCGTATGCGACAAAAAATCTGTCTAGGAATGTACGCATGATGTACTGTTTCAGTTTTATGGATATCGATGTCGCCGATGTATGATGCTATGTTTGTGATGTTCCTACGTAGTACATGTAGAATGATGAAGAAGAGTTCTGAAGATCAAAAAGAAGGTAATAGAATTCCTTTAAAACATAAAGGCGCTACAGGCGCGGTCATGTGTACAGAATCCTCCGCCATCGGTATCTGGTATCTGATATTAGTTATTTGTTCTTGTCAGATATGATTTATAAAACTATATAAATTTCGCCATGCTCGCTATTACTAAGTCTATTTGAGCATAGGTTTTAGATAAAGATAATCGCTCATACAAAAAAAAAATATGATTGTTAATATGAACAAGACAATGATATGAATACGTTATACGACACTTATAACAATACACATGATAACGATACAAACACCACATTGCTACATGTTTTATTTAAGGCTAGTAGGATTCATTCTGAGATGACCAAGAATTTTCTTCCTAAAAGATATTTAGCCAATTTCTGACCAGAATTCACCAATGATAGAGTAATTTCATAGCGCTTGTGTGATTCATATACCTTTCTTCCAGAGTACAAGACTAAGATGTAGTAATTTCCTATACCCTTGTGGAAGAATGTATACGACAGACAGTAAACAGGTACCATCCACCACAACACAACTATTTGATCTAAGAATGATCTGAGAACTGACTATCGAATGTGATTCCTGCAAGGGGATTTCAGATTCGCCATGCCGTGCCGTCAGGCGGACTGTTCGAATACGCTGTACAGTATCCTCATATATACATATAATATGGCTCAGTTTCCGGCACAAACCATATTGCAACATCTTATTCAAACTCACTGTAGCCTTAGCTATACATTTTATTACTTTGTTTGATATGATAGATAGCATACTACCTACCAAGAAAACCAACCAGAAGAAAGTATCGACCAAACCAAATGAAGTATCTGTTTTCCTAAACATATTCTTCGGTTCACAAGAAGGAACTGTCACTGATATAATATATGCCTGTGGTTGTCTATCTACCCTGCGTGATGCCGTGTTGCAGCGTTATTGCTGCGGCTTGAACTGTATTAATAGGTTCTATCACAATTGGATGTGATATGTGTGTGTTCGAAACCAGAACATCATGAGGTAATTGATTTTTGTATTTGGGTACTATCAACGGTGTTTGCTACCATATGCTTCCTTTCCCATTCTGTTATGTCCTCAAGCGAAACATCACATAATTCAGGGATGTTTCCAATAAAGACATCCACAAATGGGTTAGGCAGCACAGCCACTTTTATTTTCCCAGAAAAATATGGGCAGTTTATATCAGCCCAGGCAACTGGAAACTTTTCTCTTCTACCTCCAAAAGCTCTACAGGTCACATGTTCTCCAGTATAGTCGGTTTCATTAATCAGCTATTTATGTATCCCAACTATACTCGACCCGCAATCACGGACCAAATTGCAGTTCTGTCCATTCACCATGGCCTGATGTACAACTAATGATCCATTGTTAATATGGACTGCATTTGTCTCCTGCACGGAAACCTGGTGACCACACGTCAAGTTGCCCTCTTTATGAAAGATCCGGCAGGTACTACAAGTCGGGTCAACGGGAGAATATTCTACCTCCACCGTATTTGCATGATTAGTGTCATCTGAGTCAATGTCACTACTAGATGTTAGCATCCCTATGTTTGCTTCTTTATACAGTTGTCTTAACGGACAAGCTGAAAACAATTATGCCCAAAACTTTTACATTTAAAGCATTGTGTTTGTCTTTGATAGGTATTAAATCTGTCTCTATTTCTAAGTGCTAATTTCTTTATGTAACTGTCAAACTGCGGGTGTTTGTCACACATCTGATTTGAGCCGTGGGTGAAACCACAGTATTTGCAAGTTGTCCACACACCCTTTTTCTCGTGTTTAACATAAGGTTGATACTTTGGTTGTTGTTGTTTTTCCCTCCTTTGATATTGTCCACCAGACTGTTGTTGTGTTTTATAACCCTGCATCCTTGATTTATAAGGGAATCTGTCACATGCATTTGTCTCTACCAATGGGGAGAAACTATTATTAAATATGTCTTTGTGGGCGTCGAAGAAAGACTCTCCTTTCTCATCCATCTGCTGTATACTCGAACATTTCTGTTCAATAAGAAAGGTAGACATAGACGGAGGAACCGCCGAGATCAGTTTGTCTCTAACAATCAAGTCACGTAGCTTCTTGTAGTCATCATTAACATTAGCTGATCGAGCCCATTTATCGAATGTCAATTGAGTTAAAGAGGAGAAGTCAAGGAACGTCTGTCCTGCTTTAGGAATAAGATTTTTGAATGATGCACGAAGGCCAAATTCGTCCAAACAGAAATGAGATAGCAGTCTCTTTCGAATGTATGAGTAATCACTACGTAACTCATCTGGGATTAGTTCTACAACCTGTAAAGGTTCACCACTTAAGTGCCTATGTAGCAAAACTGCCCATTCGGTTTCTGCAACTCCATAGTGTCTCATGATTAGCTCAAAATTAGTTAGTCATGCAGAGACAGAATCAGAGTTGGAATAGGTCTTGACCACCCCATTATATTTCTTAATGGCCTCTGTGGAATGTGCCTCCGCTTTGTTTTTAGCGATCTGTTCATCCTTGTCCTTCTCGTACTGTTTCATTTTGAAGTTATTCTCCAATTCTTTTTCCTTCAGAAGCTTTTCTGTATTCAATTTCTCAAGATTAAAAGCCATCTCTTTTTCCCTTAATTGTGCCTCTCTGTCTAGTTTTTCCGTCTCTGCGGCAATTTGTAATGACATCCTTTCCTTATCAGCGACCAATTGAGCTGCAATTCTGTCATTCTCCGCAGCCACTCTTTCTTTATCTGCCGCAATTTGAGCTGAAATTCTATCATTTTCCATAGCCATGTTTTCCCTCTCAAATAATCTTTGTTTCTCCTGTTCATCTAGTCGATTCTTCTCCAACTGTCTTTCAGCCGCTCTTTCATCCCTTATGTGAGCCTGAAAATTCGCAAATTGTTTCTCAGACCACGTTATCAGATCCTGTGCTGTCAGACCTGCCTCTTTCTCAATTGCAACAAAATCCTGCAACGATGTCATGTTGTTATATTTTCACAATATTCAACAATAAACACAAGAGATAAATGAAGAACCTAGTTTACCACAAAAGAGACAGAGCCTATAAGTATCACACTCAACAGATAAAGTATAATAAAGTAAAATGAAATACTTGATAAATTCTAATTAGATAAATTAATAATGAAAAATAACAAATAATTTTATACTAGACAAGACCAATAACTCAGCAGTTAAAGTATAGACAGAGTTAAAGTTCTTTAGATTCAAGAATTTAGCAAAGAAATCCTATTATTATGTATACAAATCAATAATGCACCGCGAATAAGCATTCACAGCACAAAACAGCACAAAATTGTGTATCGCGCCTATGATGTCATCAAAGTTGCGATAATACAGACAAAATAAATGCATGCAAAATTACAGTATTTTGACTATAACTAATTAATTGAAAAACCACACACAAATATAATACACAGCTCAAGAATCAGCAAACATTTTTCAATAGTTTGATCGTAGACCAATCCAATCGATTTGATAAATGATTATGTTCGTAATAATGGTGTAGAAATAATCATCAATAGTTGTCCAATCTAATCGATTTGACAAATAATTCTGCTCGATGTTACTCAGCGGATACCAATCTGATGAGTTAATGTGTAGAACGGTTTCTTTACAAGTGCATTCCTGAAATCCAAGGTCTGCGCACTTTCATAAATGATAATATTGCGTCAATTTCGTTGTACTTGGGCGTTAATCCATCCAGTTTCCGTTGTGTTTGAAATGTTGAACTGTCGTAGGTTAAACAACCCTTTCCTAGATATTTGAAATTACAAGAATAACACTCTAGGCATGATGCCTGTGATCAGCCTTAGAAGGAGCCTGACTGATGTGAGTGTTATTTGCTACCGAATGTAACTATCCGGTTGAGCAATATCTTGTAATGCTCTGTCGATATGCACCATGATAACCACTGTGCATTGATACAATTTCAGCGATGCGTTGATTATCTCGCAAACCCGAACAGCACCAAAAAAAAAATTCAATTTCTGTCCCTGTGAGGAAATGTAGTTGATTTACACAACAAAATCATCCAGAAAAGGTGACATATTGAAGATCCGACAATCACTGACTTTGCAAATCTTGATATAAATCAGTTATCAATAATCTTCCGTATCAAGTGTGTCTCCCATTTATTTTGATCCAAAATGGTAATTGATAGTTTTTCAAATATAGTATACTTAGACTTTCAATCTCGCTCCTAGAATGAGTATAATACCATGCGAGCAAATGTTCTCTATCTGGGCCAACAATCAGAGCGATAATGTTAATATGCGGTCTCAGATAATCGAGTTTAGCACAGATGTCCTCTCCAGCATCAAGAAGACGGTCTCCAACTGAGACTGACAGTGCGGTTAATCATTGACACTATAACACAACAATTGAACAGACGAGGATGCGCCACTTGATCACCAGCAATTGATCGACATGATCCTCAAATGTACAGATACGTTGCGTGTTCGTGAATGTGTTTCTTTATTAGGCTGACAATATGACCGCCCCAATGTCATTCACAGATTTGCAACCGCCATCTCTGTCACCGTCCTAGATACCTAGGGGAATGAAACCCGGGCTCATACAGGCAACAAACTCCGTTCAGATACAATCGAACATCATTTATTTATATTATGTTACATTAAGCTGGCGAAGAAAGGTTTTCGCAGCCAGCAACCCTCGAATTGCGTATCACAGGAGTTTACAATAAACCAATAATACATGATCAATACAACAACTCTATCAGCTATCTAACGTATGCATAAGACCCCTAAATACACTTGGGGTTTAAGCTATCAAGTCCCCCTTAAGGTAAGCCCTGTTGCTTCTTCGATGTCCAGTCCGTGTCTGCCCTCTCACGTGTCTCGATCGGACACGGGCTGTAACTTTCCTTGAGCTTCTCGTGGAACAAGTCCTGGCACGCGGTCAGCGTGTCCACGGAGCTGTAGGCGAACTGACCTATGCTTCTCGAAGGCTCTGGATTGTTCGAGCATTCGAGTGTGTCTCCATTGTATTGGGGTTATGCCCCTTCTCTAATTCCCTTCTATCTTTATGTTTCTACCGACTCCATGTGAGACTCTGACAGGGGTCCCACTCCCCCCGCTTCTATGGGTTAGTATATGGTGATTAGTCTGCACTAATTCTGTCATAGGATCACATGAAAGTTGGTGTTTGGTAGTTTCGTGGATGGGAACCTGGCCATATATATATTTGCACTATTAACTCATGTATTTCCCCGTACAACAATCCAGGGTGGTTGCTGGAGAGTCCCTATCTCTTCCATATCCTTAAACATGCTTATCCGACCGAAGTTCCCTGACGCTTTTAGTTGTATTTGCAACCGCGCCCTTCTCAAGTATCCATTTGATACCCATATATTAAACTCTGTGTTAGAGAGGTTTAACAAGACAAATTGTCTTTGCTTATTTAAGAACACTTGCAATTCTTGTCCTGAATGTGTATTTTGATACACTTTTACTTCCGTATGTTTTATAGTGCTTAATATATATATGCACTATTGTTTTCTCCCAAGTAACTACTTATGTTCCTGTTTGCCTGTTAGTGTGTTTACTGCTTTGTTACTTGCTCTAATAAAAATGTGTGTGATTTAATTGTTAGTGTTTAGTTTTATGAGTATGTCCTATCTAATGTCTGAAGTGTGTGCTACCTGTGGGTATGTGGTGTGTAGTACATCTCTAAGTGTCACGAGCTGGAATATCCCTTGTCTTTTTTTTTTTTTTTTTTTGGTTTACATACAGTGGAATAATTTTTTTATTTGTTTGTTTTTAAACGTTTATTTTATACAAATCAATGTATATTTACAAGGCGTAATGTGTGTTTCTTTTGTTTGTGTATATTACAGAGCGTTGCCGTTTGTTAGTGTTAGGTGTCACATGTGTGAACAAAGCAAATACATACATATATACAGTTATATTATGACATTTAAGGCATAGTGCATGTAAACGCGCACACACACACACAAACACACACTCGTACACATGCGCGTGCAAATACATGCAACACACACACACACCTGCATCCACACCCAAACGCATACATATGTTACTGCCAGCGACACAGGTACACATCCACAATATATTTCATGTTGCACATTCAAATATAATAATGGGAAAATTAATAATAATGGTAGCAGTAGTAATAAACGTATTAATAATAATAAGTAATAATAATAATCAATAAATAATAATAATTGTCAGATTATTTGGCCTGTAAAACATTTTTTTTTTAAATTCATGTTTTCCTTTAAAATTTCGAATACAACAAATGCATTAATATACACATATGCGATAATATTACATTTATGGCATGTGCAATTGCCTACACATTACTTGATGATGATGATGATGATGATGATGATGATGATGATGATGATGATGATGATGATGATGATGATGATGATGATGATGATGATGATGATGATGATGATGATGATGATGATGATGATGATGATGATGATGATGATGATGATGATGATGATGATGATGATGATGATGATGATGATGATGATGATGATGATGATGATGATGATGATGATGATGATGATGATGATGATGATGATGATGATGATGATGATGATGATGATGATGATGATGATGATGATGATGATGATGATGATGATGATGATGATGATGATGATGATGATGATGATGATGATGATGATGATGATGATGATGATGATGATGATGATGATGATGATGATGATGATGATGATGATGATGATGATGATGATGATGATGATGATGATGATGATGATGATGATGATGATGATGATGATGATGATGATGATGATGATGATGATGATGATGATGATGATGATGATGATGATGATGATGATGATGATGATGATGATGATGATGATGATGATGATGATGATGATGATGATGATGATGATGATGATGATGATGATGATGATGATGATGATGATGATGATGATGATGATGATGATGATGATGATGATGATGATGATGATGATGATGATGATGATGATGATGATGATACAGAAATAAAATTCTAACTTTTTTCCCCTTTCAAATAATATTACATGATAATAATACTACACGAAAACAGCAGCATGAACACACAATCACTTGTCTGAATCAAAGTAAAAGTTGACGCTGCCATCCCTGTTGCTATCCGCCATTAAATTCAAATTTTTTTTTTTCGTCACGCATTTATGAAAACTACACGTTTATCCACGCCTGACTAGGGGTCAAACATACATCAAAACAGACACTACCGACAAAGATATATACATACCAATTATACATACACATTTATGTGTATATTTTCACTCAGACACGCGCGCGCACACACACACACACACACACACACACACACACACACACACACACACACACACACACACACACACCTACTTATACGTATATGTACAGACATATCTATGCATGCACAAACTAATACATATTTAGATATATCTCTATGTTTGTATACCTTATCCAAATCCCACAGACAAATTTGAAACTTGTATATTCCCTTTTGTCTAAGTGGTTTTGAATATTTGTGTGATTTTGTTTTGTACTATGTGCTGTATTATATGTGTGTTGTATGTTCTGAACCTATATGTTGCTGCATTTCTACAGGTCCATACCACATACCTGTACTCTGCTAGTGCAGTCAACAATCTTATGTGATTATTTTCTGTGGTTTTTGGTATTGTGTTTAAAAATATTGCCTTGTACATATCTGTCTTCTTTTTGGTGAATATCTCAATTAGTTGTCTTAAAGTGTCTAGTGCAGTCTGTACTGTTGGGCATGTAAAAAAAAATGTGGTCTTCTGTTTCTTGTATGTTTTGTCTACAGAGTTGACATGGTGATATTCGTTTTGACCTGTGTGCTTGTTTTTCGGAAGTAGGTGTCATGTTAAAGATCAAACGATATGTAATTTCCCTCGCCTTGGGAGTTATGTTTGGGTTGTGGAGATTAGTAAATGTACATGTATAGTCTTGTATGTAGTATTTTTTCCCTCTTTTAATTCTAGCTTGTAGTGGGGGTGCTTGTTGTTTAACCAGGTATTTGTAGATTTGGTGTGTTGTCTGGTGTCGTAAGTGCTCACTCCCTCGGAGTGCTTTTATACATGTCTTATAGAATGCTGGTAGTGTTCCAAAGTAGTGTGGTATATTAAGATGTATTCTCCTAAGGTGTTGCAGTCTCATTTCTATATAGTAAAGTGCTAGTGGGTGTTGTTCTGGGTGACTAAGAATGTGTCCTATATGTTGGATTCTCAGCGCTTGAATCTTTGTGTATATTTTTTGCAGTGCTATTCCTCCTTGTTTCTTGTCCTGTATGAGTGCCTTATGCTGTATGCAGTAAATTGTGTTGCCTAAGATGAAACGTCTGATTTGCTTGTTGATGTCTGTGATTGTCTGTCTTGGAGGGTCTAGTACTGTAACTAAATATATAATTTTGGGAATAATGAAAGTGTTGACAATGATGCTCCTGCCGAAAATTGTAGATGTCTTGTACTTGTATCTGTGTAGCATGTCTATGATTTTTTGTGTGAGGTTTTGCCATGTTTGTGCGTGTATCTGTCTGGAGTTGCTGTGAAATGTGATGCCATATATCTTAATATTGTCTGTGGCTGTTAGGTCTGGAGGAAAATCGGCTTTATTCCTCCATTTTCCGAGACCCATTATATGTGATTTGTTTATGTTTAATTTTCCCCCACTCCCTTTACCAAATTGTGTAAATGTATGGAGTATCTTTGTGATGGATGTTTTGTTGGCGGGGAAGAAAACGGTGTCATCTGCATATGCAAGCAACTCCCGTTCTCCTCCGCCTGGTATGAATGTGCCTGTGATGTTGGTGTCTTGTCTAATTGCTTCTAGTAGTGGTTCTAAAACCAGTACATATAGGAGTGGCGACAGAGGACATCCTTGTCTCACCGATCTTGTCAGCCGGAAACCTGCAGTGAGTGTGTGGTTAACCAACACCTTACTCTCAGGATTCTGGTACAGGATCTCTATCCCCCTCCTAAAGTATATTCCTAAGTTGCATTCTGTTAATGTCTTGTGTAGATAAGAGTGGGATATTCTGTCAAAGGCCTTCTCCTGGTCTAAGGACAAAAGGGAGGCTTGACAGTCTTTCTCCTGTGTGTATGTGATGATGTCTCTAATGAAATGTGTGTGTTGGTGTATGTTTCTACGTGGTACTCCGCATTGTTGGTCAGGGTGTATGAGCTTTGGCATGTAGGGTCTAAGTTTCTGGGTCAGTGCCTTGGTAAGTATTTTATAGTCTGTGTTCAGAAGTGATATTGGTCTATAATTTTTCATCTGTGTTTTGTCTGTATTGTTTTTGGATATGAGTGCGATGTAAGACATGTTGCAGCTATCTGGTAGTTGTTGTTTATCAAAGGTGTCTTGATAGACTTTAAGAAGAAGACCACCTAAGATAGGCAAGAAGTGTTGGTAGAATTCTATCGTTAAACCGTCCGGTCCTGGTGTCTTGTCCTTGTTCATTTTGCTGAGTGCATTCGATATTTCAGCCAGTGTTAGTTCTGTGTCTAGTCTGTCTCTGTCTTCATCTGACAGCTTTTTACTATATTGTAGAAAATTGTCTTGTGTCTGTGTGTCTATTGTCTCTGCTGTAAACAGTTGAGTGTAGTATTGATTGAATGCTTCTGTTATTTGTGCTGGTTCTGTTTGCATATTACCTTGCATGTCTACTATTTTGCCTATTTGTCTGCCACGCTGTATATTTTGTTCAATTGCCATGTATTGTTTACTGGGGGTCTCTTGTATGATTGTGTTGAGCTTTGTTCTCAGGAGAGCACCTAGATATCTATGTTGTTCGTGCTGATCTAGCTGTTCCTCCAGTGTGTGTAAGTGTGGTGCATTGCTGTCTGTCTGTTGTGTCAGCTGTCTTTGTGTATGATGGATGCTAGTTGCTGTGTTCTGCTTCGTATTGTATTTTTTAATAAGTCCCAGTATTGTCTGATGTTATCAGTCGGTATGTGGTCGGTGTATATGTGTAAACGTTGTGTCATGTATTTTACGTATTTTTCATTCTTAAGAAGTGTGTTGTTAAATTTCCAATGGGGTGAACGTTTAAATGTTTGTGTGGTTATGTTGCTTGAATTGATGTGTGCTAATATGGCTTATGGTCTGTGTACTGTAATGTCTCTTGTAGGTGCTGAGTGTTTATTATGTGGTGTGTTGCGGGTATATATATCCTATCTAATCTTCTTCCCGTGTGGTGTGTTTTATCTGTGTGTGTTATTTCTCGCTTATTTGGATGTTTGTGTCTGAATGTGTCTATTAAGGTGTGTGTGTCTAAAATGTTTTGCAATGTCTCTAACTGGATTGTGCCTTCTCCGTTCGTTCTCCTTACCTGTGTCTTCATTTCTCCGCCTACTATATCCAGTGCCTGTAATACACAGTTGAAATCTCCACAGAGTATTATGTTCTGTTCTCTATATGTATGTGTGAGTAGTGTGTCAAGTTCTTCATAGAATTGTGGTTGGTAGTTATAATTTGGTGGTGCATGAATGTTGACAATGGTATATGTGTTTGAATTGTTCCTTATTTGTATTATGTTGATACTACCATGGCTATCCCGATTTGTTTTGAGTATGTTCCACCTATCTGATGTTTGTAGTATGGCTGTCCCAGACCCTGTGTTGTGGACCGCCAAACTGAAAAATGCATATCTCAGTCCTAATTGTGTTGTAATTTGTGCACCATGTGTATCTGAATGTATATTTGTCTCTTGTAGCAGGATGAAATTTGGTTTGTATTTGTGTATAAGTGTGCAAATGTGTTGTTGTTTTGTACTTATACCTGCTATATTTAAACATATTATTTTGATATCGTCACGCATCCTATTATCAAATAAGAAATAATGTTGAGTATAAATTGACAATTGACATTAATAATTAGATACATTTTCCTTTAAAAACATTGGTTGTATGTAGCTGTTTAGTGTGTTTTTGTTGTTTCCGGATTCTCTTCATTGTCTGTGTCGTTGGTGATAAATAATTTTTGTAAAGATATGTTGTCGTCTTCCTTTGTGGTCTGCTTTTGTCCTTTTGTTTTTTCTGTGGGGATGTCTTGTTTGTTTACTTTCTTTGGTGTCGCTATGGGAGACTCTTCCTCACAATCACTGTTTTCTGTGTTTTTCCGTCTTCTATTGCGCTTGTTATGTGTGACTTCCTTGAAACCTTCTGTCGTATCTGCTTCTTTGTCGGTTGTAGAGGACTCCTCCTCCTTTTGGTCTTTCTCCTTGGTCGAGGTCGTTGGGGGGTCTGGGTTTAGGGTTGTAGCTTGTTTCGAATTTGCCTGGGTGGGTGGGACAGGCTGAGTGGATTGTCTTTTTAACAGTCCTGGCAGAGGCTTGTTATGTGTGACTTCCTTGAAACCCTCTGTCGTATCTGCTTCTTTGTCGTTTCTAAAGGAATATCCTTGTCATGAATTACGTCATCTGTGTAACGCATGTACAGGGTATTCGAACAGTGATTCTTTGAGTGAACCTATTTTATCTAACACTAAACATGTGTACACAATTTTAGACAAGTGTTACATTTTACACTCAAAACGCAGACAAATTAAAATAAATACTTTTGGCGTACAATTTGTCCGCTCAGTATATCGCTCTCTCATTTAATTCATTCACTCTCTGATTCGCACACCTTTCATTCAATATAATAATTTGTTAAAATAAACAAATTCAGGTGAGGTAAATGTTTGTCGCCCTTAGAAAAAAAAAAAAAAAAACTGGCGATATGCTATATTCAAAGCATCAAGTACTATTTGTTTTGGTGATAAGAAAATGGTTTATAAATTAAATTGCAACAATTGTATTGGGAGAAACTTTTAACTATGAATGAGAATGTTTGTGACATATTATAATAGAAAATGTATAATTTACATGTTTACATATTTAATGTATATAATAAAGCACAAATGTAATACATATTTAACTAATAACATTAAATTAATTAACTCCAACGACGATCCGTGTGTTGTCGTTCTTTCGTCCGTGTGTTGTTCCAATACTGTTACAGTTCGTAGGTAACCTTTTGGTGTCACATTGTTGTGTTGTCTCTCATATGTCGGAATCGGTTAAGTATATCGCTGTTTGTATGTGCGATGTTCTGTTACGTTAGTTTGCGAGTCAATTGAATTCACGCGTGTGCCCAGTTAATATTCGCATGGTAACTTTCAGTTCTGTGATTGATGAAATAATTTCACAAATGTTAATCTCCACAGTTCGGAATGTTTTTGATGTACTGCTAATTGCCAATGTGGCCCAATATAGTTAGCGGTTCTCACAGTTTCATGTCTGTGATAGATATAAGTAGAGTATTAAATCAGCTGTTGACACTTATAAGTTAAGTTCTACAGTAAGTGTAGAGGTACACTGTTCTATGCAACAGACTAAAATCTCACAGCTTATTATATGGCGACTAATTAATGTGCATAGTGTTAGTCTGCTGGTGCATTAGTTTGCCGTGATAATATGTCAGCAATAATATTATCCGTACCCTTGATGTGGCGGATTTCAAAGTCGAAATCCTGAAGTAGAAGACACCATCTTGCTAATCGATGATTCTTTGGAACGACTTGTTTAAGTACCAGCAGTGGCGAATTATCGGTCAAAACAACAAAATGGGAACCTAAGAGGAACTTAGATAAACGACGCATACAAAATAGTAGACTTAATGCCTCCAACTCAACTGTGGAATACCGGATTTCTGCCTTTTTAAGCTTGCGGCTGACATAGAGTATTGGATGTCTCACACCTTGATATTCCTGCATCAGGCATCCTCCAATTGCAATAGCACTCGAATCTGTGGTCAGAATAAAAGGTATATCTATGTTTGGTAATCTTAATACGGGTGGGTTAGAAAAAATTGATTTCAATTTGCACATTACATCCTCTAAACGGATACTCTTACAAA
The DNA here is from genome assembly GCA_014155875.1 of Cepaea nemoralis. Classification (NCBI taxonomy): domain Eukaryota; kingdom Metazoa; phylum Mollusca; class Gastropoda; order Stylommatophora; family Helicidae; genus Cepaea; species Cepaea nemoralis. The sequence continues at coordinate 136,522 of JACEFZ010013229.1, forward strand.
ATTTTTCTGGTTGATCTTTTGTCAACAGATTAGACAAAACTGATGTGAGTTCTGCCCAGTTTGGTATAAACTTGGCATAATAGTTTATGAGACCTAAAAGGCTTCTGACCTGTTTCTTTGTATTTGGAACTTGCAGGTTCAGAATTTTTGATACGATTCTATCATCTGTCAATAGTTTGCCTTCGGAAATCCTATGACCTAAGAAGTCTATCTGTTTATAGCCCATTTCAACCTTGGAAGGTTTGATAGTAAGTCCAAAAAGAAGGATTTGATTAAAGAATTGTTAGAGTGTAAGTAAGTGAGAAGTCATGTCTGAAGAATGGACACATATATCATCAATATATGATTGCACATCCTTGAAGCCGTGCAATAACAGTCTAGTTAACCTGACAAATGTAGCGGGGGCGTTCTTTAACCCAAAAGGAAGATATCTCCATTCATATAGTCCAAGCGGAGTAGAGAATGCGGTTATATGCCTTGAAGAGGGAGATAGTGGTATTTGCCAGTAACCTTTTACTAATCAAGTTTAGAAAAAATGGATGATTGAGACATATTCAAAATGAGGTCTTCACAGCTGTACATTGGCTCAGCATCTGTCGTTGTTATAGTATTTAATTTTCTGTAATCTATGCATAAACGAATAGTTTGTCCCTTCTTTTTCACCAGGACAATTTGCGAAGAGTACTGGGACACAGATTTCTGTATTATTTTATTTTTTTCTAAGTCTAAAATTTCTTTATCCAAATTTGCCCTATAATGTAATGGAATTGAATATGGTCTACATTTGATCGGTGTTAGATCTGTCAAAATAATAGAATGTGTTATTTTGTCAGTCTGTCCAGGTTTCTTTGAGAAGATAGTTTTATAGTCGTTAAGAAGAGACAAAATGTCTTGTCGCTGCTGTTGTGTCAAAGTGTCAGAGATTTGTATGTCCTTCATCGTACTGTCGTCGTTCATGACTGGTACTGGAATTTCCGTATTGTCTACGTTCGTCTGATTTATTACTGACGCTACTGTTTGTAAATTGTCTTCAATGTCATCGTAGTCATCGTCCAGAATAATCGTTGCTAATGTGTTGTTAACTTCGTCGTATTTGTCGTTATCACCCATTGTCGGTAATGTGAATATGTTTTCGTCGTTTTCGTTGTCACAAGAGTGAGTCATTAATGATGTGTCGTCTAGATTGTCATTTGTAGTAGTGTCGTTCAATTGTCTAGTCGTTTCGTTGTGGTTGTCGTTCTTGTCAGTCTGGTTATTGTCCCCTGTTTTCTCCGTCTGATTGCTTCTGTCACTGTCATTCCTAAAATAGTAAGGTTTGAACATATTTACATGGAATATTTTCAACTTGCCATTCAAAGAGATTTCGTAGTCAACTTCCGAAATCCTTCTCATAACTTTAAATGGTCCTTGCCACGAGGTTGAAAGTAAATTTCTTTTGTCAGGTAGTAATAACAACACCTCTTGATTGGGATGTAATACAATGGTTCTTGCACCCTTGTTGGCGTATTGCCTGTACATAAAACCTTTCTCCTGCAAAGATGATCTGGATAGTATACAGGATTTCTTGCGTGTAATTGGTGTGGCAGGATGTAAAACTAGGAGTTTCTACTCAAGATCTGCGCGGGTGCTACGGAGTTCGTGCATCGAGCGAAGCCATCCTTGAGTGAATTTTCAGCAGCGTGTGTGGTTCTCAATCAAAAGTCTGTGTTTACGTTTTTTCAACATGGCGGAACAACGTGTGTTTTCCGAACGATCAGCAGTCAACATACCGAAGCGGCGTGGTAGCCGCGCAGGGAAAAAGAAGCCAGGTAAGCGCGGTGGCTTGAGCCGTTTTAGACTCAAGTGTCACCGTCTAGGACTCAGGAACATCCGTATTCTATATTGGAACTGTGCCAGTGTAAAACAACGGGGCTCTATTTTAGAAACCCTAGTTTACAGGAACGACATTGTAGCACTCCAGGAGACGAGACTGGGCGATCAGCTACTCCGAATTGCCGGCTTCAAATGTTTCTATAACAGACGACATCTGGGAACGGCGATTCTCGTTCGCGACAGCATGGTGGCGTCAGAGCTAGACATGTCCAGTTGGAACAGTGACGATATACAAATACAGGCGTTGAGAGTTCATTCCAGTACACCATTCGTGTTGGTTAATGTTTATGCCCGCAATGCGAGTGTGGACGCCCAGAAGTGGCAGTGCTTAAGTGGCATATTAGGCCACGAGAGAAATGTTATTTTCTGTGGTGACTTCAACGCTAAAGGCAGATCATGGGGAAACACTTCCTCCAATACACAAGGGGAGGAGCTCGAATCTGCACTGGAAACCATCGACCTGGTTTGTATCAACAGTGGCTGTGTCACCAGGACAGCAAGCCGTCCAGGCGATGAGGACAGTGCTATTGATCTGGCGCTAGTTTCACCTTCACTCACTACAGTGTGTAGATGGGGTGTCCTAGGACACCATGGCAGCGACCACCACCCATGCAGCATATTGGTGGAGAAAGGCAGAACCAGGCAGCACAAGCTAAAGGTAAAGACGTTCCAGTATGACAGTACAGGGCAAGATGTGGTGAGTAAAATAAGACGTGACAAGCACAGAACGTTTCAGGGCAGGAAGAAAAGGAAAAAAAGCTGGGAGCAGCCACCGTGGTGGAGTTTCGAGGTGGAGAAGGCTTGGGTGGATAAGCGTAGTGCTGTAAGGAGATGGCAAAATGCCAAGAAGAACAGAGCTGGTCATCCTAGTCCCTGCTTGCACTTAGAAAGAGAGATGCACACAAAAGTAAGCTATTTCAAAAAACTGGTCACGGTGGTTAAAAGCGAAAAATGGGCAGACGTGTGTCAAAGAGTAAGCACAGACAAGTCACTGAAATTGTTCTGGCGACTACATAAAAGCATGAGTGGTGTAGTCAAGAATAAGAGCATTTCTGACTTCCAAGGTGCTGACCTCATCTGGCAGAGGACTGACGAGGACAAGGGCAAAGCCCTCTTTGAACACTACCTTGAGCAGAGCAACCAGACAGACATGGGAGGCCGGAATCTGGCCAAGGAGTTCACCTCAGACAGATGCAAGGCCCAGAACACTTCGGATGAAGACACAGTGACAGTGCAAGAAATCAAGGCTGTGCTTCGACGATCAAAAAACAGTGCTCTAGGTCCTGATGGCATAAGATACGACGACATAAATAGGTGTACCGACAATGAGCTAGAGAAACTAGCAGACATGTACAACAACAGTATAGGGAGTGCTAGCATCAAGGAGGAATGGTTACACAGCTTTCTGATTCCCTTGCCGAAGCCTGACAAAGACCACAAGAAAATTCAGGGATATCGAATTATAACCATGCAGAATACAATAGGCAAGCTGCTGGAGAAGGTAATTGCCAGGAAAATATCAAGCCAACTAGAGAGGCAAGGTGTTTTCCCACCTACCCTGGGTGGGTACCGTCCAAAAAGAGAAACCTGGACCAATGCAGCAGTCTTTGCCCACGATGTCTATGAAGGTTTCCACTCAGGCACTGAAACCGTTGCTGCAGCGATTGATCTTGAGGACGCATACAACAGAGTACCACTGGATTTTTTAATGTTTCAGCTTCTTGAACTAAACGTAAGTCCATTCCTCCTTAGTTGGATCGCTGCAGCTCTCTTCCAACGGAAAGTAGTTTTTAGATGTGGCAGGTGGACTTCGGAACCAACAACAATATATCCTGGCCTACCACAGGGATCACCATTATCTCCGGTACTGTTCAACGCCTACACAGTGAGAATCACCAGTGAGCAGATCACTGGACCTGGCAGGACATTGTCATATACCGATGATGTTTTAGTGTATCGTCAGGGTAAGGATAGAGAGGAGGTTGCTGTGGAACTACAAACCGAACTCAATCGCATAAGTACTTGGTGTGATGAAGCTGGGGCAATGGTCAACCCAACAAAGGCAACAGTGACTTGGTTCTCGTTGAATAATCATATTGTCAACAATCCAACACCAACTGTAATGCTGTGTTCAGAGACGGTGGAAAGAACGCAGGCAATGAATTACCTGGGGATACGGTTTGATCGAAGCCTTGCTTATAATGTGCACATAGACCAGGTGATAACAAAGGCCAAGCGGGGTTTGGCAGCGATGCGGGTGATGGCGGCAGCAAACTGTGAGCAGCGCCATCTATGTCTTCTGTACGAGGGGCTGGTCATGTCTGTTTTGGAGTATGCAATGGCAATCCTGACTGTCAGCCATAAGCAGATAGAAAGGATGGAAAGGATACAGAATGAAGCTATGCGCATTATTCTTGGATGTACAAGAGATACAGCATGCAGGGCGATGCGCTACCTTCTTGATTTTCCAACCATTGAAGAGAGAATGCAAGTTTGCAGGGCACGTGCCTACCTCAGAATTAACGCAAACACACAGCATCCACTGCATAGTGAAATTAGGAAGGTGAAGGGCAGCAGGTTAAAAAGAGGACGGTCGTGGATGGGTCAAGCCGAAGACATTCTTCAACAGGTGTGTTCACTTGAGGACTTAGAACCTGGCGAGGAGTGGGTGCAAGTGCCAACAGACTTCTGCACATCCTTTTCAGTTTGCATCCAACTAGATAGAAAATGCAGACAAGAAAATCCGGCTGCTGTTGAGGCTGAAGTACAAGCGTTGATTTTCGAGAATTCGCTAGACAGTGACGCGGTCATCTTCACAGATGGGTCGGTCGTCCGACATGTGAGAAGCTCATGGGCCTTTACAGCTCGGGCCGGAGGGAGAATTGTGAAGGAGGACTCTGGTGCTTTCACTGAAACCACAAGTAGCCTGACCATGGAAGTCATGGCAGTAAGTAAATCAATAACATGGCTCGAGACACAGACATTCACTAGGGCTTGTTTCCTTAGCGACTCAATGAACATGATCAAGAGGATAGAGGAGGGGTCGATCCGAAGAGAATGGTTGCTGCCTCTGAAGCGGTCTCGGCTGGCAAAGATTAGTTTCATCTTCGTGCCAGGGCATGCGGGAGTACAAGGAAATGAGCGGACTGACAAGCTCGCAGGCGAGGCTACTGTTGAGGGCGGACGCGCCATGGACCAGGCTGACATTCTGAATGCTCTACAAGAAGTGAGACTTTTGCAAGAACCAAGTGATGACTGTGAATCTACAACATTGGCCAGACTGCGAGAGCAGCAAATTAAAAGAGGGGTGGCCAAACAAGAACACTACGCAGGAAGCCAAAGAAGATTGATAAACCAACACAGAACTGGCGTCGTTAGCCGCTACACGCTGCGGGATTTGCTGAGGAGGGGATCCGAGCACTTATGGACTGAATGGTCCGATGTGCAACGAGGATGATCTGTCGACTAACTAACTAACTAACTATACAGGATCTAATGATTTTGTCTCTGGTGTCAGTGACCAAATCATAGGTGGAAACTGGTAATTGGGTGTTTACGGGTTGCGATATCATATCTCTGTACATAGAGAGAGGACCTCTTGGATTTGCTCCATATATTAATTCAAAAGGAGAGAACCCAGTGCTCGACTGCGGCACTTCTCTATAGGCGAACAGCACCGTTGGGAGAAGTATATCCCAATCGGCTGGATTTTCAGCTGTCACTTTGGCTAACATATGTTTTAGGTCCCCGTTCAATTTTTCGCAAATTCCGTTCGCGGACGGTCGATAGGGGCTTGTAAAACTTTGTTTTATGCCGAGTAACTTAGTTACCGATTGAGTGGCATTAGATATAAACTGCGTTCCTCTATCCGATATTATCTTCTCCGGAAAGCCAGAACGGGAGAATATTTGTAAAAATACGTCCGTCACATCTTTAGAGGAGATTGATTTTAACGGAATCATTTCTGCCCACCTTGAACACAGATCCACGAGTGTAAAAATGTACCTATTTCCTTTGTTTGAAATGTAGTTTAAAGGACCCACTAAATCAACCGCAACTATTTGAAATGGTCTTGAGGCCGTTGTGGTTGATTGGATTTCTGCCGTAGGGTTTTTCCCCTTCTTAATTAATTTCTGACAGATATCACAAGATTTGCAATAGTTTTTTTATGTGCTGGCAAAATTTAGGCCAATAAAATTGGCTCAGCACTCTGGCCCTGGTTTTTTCATAACCCATATGACCTCCGGAAGGTGAGTCATGGGCTATATGAAGCACTTTGTCACGATGTGACTGAGGCAGAACCACTTGTTGTATCGTGCTTTGATCTCTGGTATATAACCTCGTTAGAATATTATTATTTAGTCTGAATGTCCAAGAAGCGTTTTTCGTCAATTTTGGCTTCAATCCTACTAGTCGAAAGTATTGCGAAAGGGTTGGATCTGCTTTTTGTTCTTGTATAAACTCGGTGGTGGTAATATTGGGTGAAATGATTTGTAGCGACTCCTGAAGTTGGTCGTTGTGGGTTTTGTGTGTCATTTGTCTTGTCACTATATTAGCGTATTGTGTCTGTTGTTGCACATTTACAGGCTCAATATTTTGTGGTTCGGTGACGTCCTCAGTTCGAGGTGTTAATTTGATGGTGTCATTGAAAGATTTAACCGCCCCTGTGTTCTGCACCTCTGTGAGTTCGTTTCGAATTCCGTCATCGGTTGTCTCCCTTGTGCTTTTGGCAGTTTGAGACATGCAAATGTGTGTTTTAATTCTGGAACCACTGTTTGCTTTTTGGATACCGTTTTTCTGTTCCCATTCTCTGATTTCTTCTTCAGAGCAGGATCTTATGTTAGGAAGATTCTCAAGGATAATTTCCGCGCAAGGATTCTCAAGTACTGCGCATAGCACTTGTCCTGATATAAAAGGTGTCCGAATTTCGGCCAGTGCTAGGGGGTATCTTTCGATGGTGCCTGCGAATGTGCGACATGTTACGTATTTGTGTGTGTAGTCTTTGTAATTAACTAATTTTCTTTTAATTCCACAAAGAGTCGCCCCGCTATCTCGTATTAGTGTACATTGTTTGTTATTATCAAAACCTGTCGCAAACTTTAACTTCCCTGTTGATGTTAAGGCTGCGTTGGCCATTTCGTTAGACACTGGGATTGTGTGGCCGCATAACAAAGTGGTATCAAGCTGAAATTTTCTGCAGGTGTTACATGTGTTATCAGTGATGATGTTAATGATCTCTACTGCATTACCTAACTTATTCGCACTTTCATTCTGGATGTCGCATTCGTTCTGTTGTTCAGTTTCTTCATCCGATGATGTATCTATTAATGCGGCATTGGCCTGCTTCATCATCTTTCGCCCTTCACAACGTCCTGAGAAATGACCATAACTGGCGCAAAAAAAAAAAAAAAAAAACACTTAACTGCTCTCTGATATGCGTTCCTTTTGTTTTTTTGTATTTCCACTATCATTTGGAGAGCATGTGGATAATTTGGTGATTTATCACACATCGCGCACTGTTCGTGTGTCAGATGACAATACTGACACAGGACTGGTTTTGTGAACTTAGAGCGTTGTTTGAACCTATTTCCATCTGGTTTTGAATATTTGGTGTTTGTAACCGCTGCTGTTTCATTCTGGCTCATATTTAACTGAAAAATATCGCGATTAGCTGTAAAATATGCGCTCCCCTTATTTTCTATTTCTTGGATAGTTTTACAATCCATTTGCCTTAAAAATTTAGAAAAAGGGGTTGGTATTGTGCTAATGATTTTATCGATTATAATTAGCTCCTTTAGTTTATCATGGCTGTTATTTGTTTTTGCTGAGGTTATCCATTTTGTACAAATATCTTGGACTGTAGACACGTAGTCTATGAAAGTTTGGTTAGGTGATGGGGCTAATTTTGAGAACTGTAGTTGATAGCCTGCTGTGTCTAGTGAAAAATGTTGGAGTATTCTTTGTTTTAAATAGTCGTAATCTTTCCTCATGTCTTGTGGAACTGTCTCTATCACTTTTAAGGGTTCTAATGCTAAATTTCTCATCAGAATAAATGCCCAATCGACTTTTGCAACGTTATGGTAAGTCATCAAACACTCGAAATTCTCTAAATATGCGCTTATTGAATCTCCTGAACAAAATGGCTTGACTAAGCCTTTATATTTGTTGTATTTTTGTTCCTCTTCCTTACTTCTCACAAACATTCCCCCACCAACCCACACATCCCACACCCACCCACATACACATCCTAACCCACACATCCTCTCCCCATCCACACCTCAAACCACCCATCCCCCAGACACATCTCCATTGACCACATATTCACCATCCACGCACACAATCCCCCACCAACCCACACATCGCACATCCACTCACACATCCCCAAACCATACACACACCAACTGACATCTCCCTACCCCCCCCCAACACACGCACATCTCCCTAACCACCCATACATCCCCAATCCATTCACACACACACCCCACCACCCACACATACATCCTCCACCCACCATACATGCCTTAACCCAATCCCCCACTACACAATCCCCCACCCGCACATCACATACATCCCCTACCACGCAATATTCCCAACCCACGCACCACACACACACACATCCCTCACCAACACATCCCACACCCACATACCACCACACATCCCCACCTACACACCACATACATACCACCACCCACACACCACAAAAATCCCCCATCCACACACGCATTCCTCACCCACATAATATCCCTAACCAACACACCACACACCTCTCCCCACCCACACATGCATTCCCTACCCATCCACCAACACACACTCACTCACGCACACATCCTCCAATAAGCACCCACACACCCCCACCCACCCACCCCAACCAAACATCTCTCGATCACAATACCCCTACCCACACACATCCTCCACCCACTCACGCATCCCACCCCGACACATACACATCCCTAAGCCACTCACACACTCCACCCACACATTCCCCATCAACGCACACATCTCCCACCCACACACCCCCACATACCTTCCCCAACCACCCCACCCATACACACATTCCCCGCACCCATCACCCACATCCCCCACACCACACACTATCCCCCACCCACACACATATCCTCACCCATACCACCACACCTCCCACCCACACACCATGCACACATCCCCCACCAACACACCGCACACATATCTCAATCCCACACACCATACACTTCTCCCCACCCGCCCTTGCATCCCCAATCCACCCAAGTCAATCCCCTACCCATACAACCCCGCCACCCACACACACTTCCTCAAACCACCCACACATCACTACCCACATGAACACACACACCCCACACCCGTCCCATACACATATCCTCCACCCATACACACATCCCCCACATTCATTCCCACACCACTACTTTCACCCCCACACATCCATCCACACATCCCACCAACACCCACAAATATCACTACCCACAAACACCCACACACCCCAACCCATCCCAACGCATACCCCCACCCACACATCCCCCACCCACACATATCCCCAAATCACACACATCCTCCGCACACTCTCACACCTCCTCACATCTAGACACATACAAAATGTCTCACGTTAGCATTGAAACTAGTATGAACAAACTCCCACACTTTACTCACACACATACACTGACAATTGTCATGAGCAGTCTCATAAAAATGTTAAACATGGAGAAAAATGTGCACATAAAAACTATGTGACGTAAACATAGTGATGCTCCCACATACAGATCCACACACACACACACACACACACACACACACACACACACACGCGCGCGCGCACATTCACTCTCACGCTCACTCATTCTGCCCCTCATTCACACTCACTGACTCTCTCACTCAAACTACAGTAATGTACATAAGTTTATATTGTACATGATAAAACCAAATGGTATTTAACTGATAATATGACAGATGAGAATACACAAACATATGGATTCGCGTGCTACATAACATGCGTGTTACATGACATACATCTGCTCAGCTCTCTCTCTCTCTCTCTCCCTCTCTCTCTCTCTCTGTGTATTCTTTCATATACACACACTCACACGCATGCGCGCGCTCACACACACACACACACACTAACACATCAACTCTCGAACTGTCTCACTCTCTCACACGCAATCCTTCACACACACACACACACTCACTCTCTCAATCACACTCTCTCATACATATACATACGCATGAACGCATGCACACACTCCCTCACTCACTCTCACACATACACGTACGAATGCATGCACTGACACATTCCCCTACCATTTCTCGCTCAATCACTCTCTCCACACACACGCACGCACGTGCGCACACACTCATTCACTCTCTCACTCTCTCTGACACCCACTCTCTCTCTCTCTCTCTCTCTCTCTCTCTCTCTCTCTCTCTCTCTCTCTCTCTCTCTCTCTCTCTCTCTCGCTCCCACACGCACACACATATATAGTGAACAATTATAGTTAAACAATTATAATGAACTATTATATTGAACAATTATACCAGTAAATGAATTATGGTGGCATATAGTCGGTATGGATTAAGTATTGAAAAAGTTTTCGGTTAAATGTGTAGGGACTCATTGGAGTTTTCAGATCTGGAGGCAGATCATTCCATAAGTGCGCACCAGAATAGGCGAAACATGTTTTGTATAGGTCCAATTTAGGCTTTGAGACATGTAACAAATTTAGGCGCTTGCTGTTCATTGCATTAGATTGAATCAGCGGCAGAAGATACTCTGGGGTATTTTGAGATATAATTTTGTTCACTAATTTGGCTTTGTTAAAAAGGAAGCGCTTTTGAAGTGGTAGAAGTCTTAGATGACTGTACAAATTATTACTTTCAGCGTGCTTTCTGCCAGAAACCAGACGAATAGCGCGGTTTTGTAGAGAACATAGTCGTTTTAAATTAGATTTAGGGCAACCATCCCAAACTGTGGAACAGTAATCGAGATGTGATTGGTTATAGCATGTATAGAATATTTTTCGTGTGCTTTCGTCCAGGAAGTGCTGAATTTTAGCAAGTTGGTAAACTTTTTGTGCTATTTTCTTGGTAAGAACGTGAACATGAGAGCTCCAGTTCAAATGGCTCTTAATTAAAAGGCCTAGTGTTTTATGTTCATTCACATTAACTATAGGTAACGTGCCCATGCTGAGTTCGAGCGGTGATCCAGTTATGGCTAGTGTCTGTAGCTTTTGTCTTGTCGTTATTAGCATAGATTTGGTTTTGTCGATGTTAATTTGCATGCGGTTTTCATTGCTCCATCTAGTAAGATTATCGAGTTCCTTTTGTAAAGAATTCTCTAATTCACTACGGTTTTCTTGAGGCACACCAATATTAAGCTGTGTGGGTCTTGATAGACAGTTATTGAAGGACACGACTTGTTGTCTGTCGGATAGAAATGACGTAATTATGTTCACCATGTTGGTGCTTATCTTCATTTGTTTTAGTTTTCTAATTAAAATATCGTGATCTACCATATCAAAAGCTTTTTTAAAGTCTACAAACACCGCTCCACAAATTCTACCGTTGTTGATGTTTAAGTGCCAGTTATCGGTCATTTTTGTTAGAGCACTATGGCAAGAATATTTAGGTCGAAACCCAGATTGACTGTTAATTATTAGATCGTTGTTAATTAAATGGTGTAACGTTATTTTATGAATGTGTTTTTCTAGTGGTTTTGATAGCGACGATAGTAAGGAAATAGGTCTATAATTACCCAAAACGCTATTATCGATTGAGCCATTTTTAATTAGCGGAAACACTTTAGCAATTTTAAATGCAGATGGAAAGCAGTTTTTGGCCAGGCGCTGGTTATATATGAACGTTAAGGACTCACAAATGACTGGTGCAGCACAACGAAGAATTATATTACTGATACCATCTAGGCCTTGTAAGTTTGTTGATTTGAGGTTTAAGAGATATTTATAAACGTCTGCAACAGACATTAAAGGAATCTCAGCGGGAATATTTCTGGTGCACTTCTCCTCACAGAATGATGCCAGTGAACTTAAATTACACGATGAGTCTGGTATTGAAGACTTTAGATTCTCTATTTCTGTTTGAAAGAACCAACTGAATTCATCGCATGTTATAGAATTTGGTATTGCTGATTCTGTAGGAACAAGTAGGAACCAAGAGTGACCAGTGAAGAAAGGGAGAGTGGAAGAAGGTACTGATCAAACGGGATGTAGTGAACCAAGAGTCATCATGAAGGGGCAGGAGTAAGTAAGTAGTAAGTAAGTAAATCTTTATTTTCCAAGGGTTAAGAATTGGGCACGCAGGCCCGACTGACATTCTGCCCTTCTTCTCTATTTCCTCTCATAGATTCTTTCATTCAACATCTAACGTCTCAACATCTAGGAGACACAACAAGAACATTGCACTGAGAATGCCTGCGAAACTTACGTGATGCAGCTCAAGGAGAACAAGGAACGCAACTATCTAGCTTTATGAGACGGCCCAGAGAATAGATGACCCAAAGTTCTAGGTGACAGATGACTAGAGCCACCACAAGAGAAATAAAAACGACCTCAATTATGACAACTTACGGGTACGACATTTTCCTGCAAGATTTCGTTAGCTGTAAGGTGACCATTTACTTTATGGCGGTAGGAAATCAAATCAAATCAAATCAAATCAAATCAACTTTATTTTAAAAGGGTAACAAATTGGGCACGCAGGCCCGTCTTACATTCGGCCCTTCCAACCACTCGTCTTTCGTTCATCAAGAGCATTATACATTTACATAGGAAGAAAGATAAACATTGAGAAATGAGTGTTGTAAACATAATCAAGACAAATTACCATGTTTTGAGGCCCATCTCCCACCTACCCATACATAACCCCACCCATACACACAACCCCACCTACCCACACACACACCCAGGGACACATACATACCCCACCAACCAACCCATCCCCCTACTACACATCCCCCACCAACACACACTGCCCTCACCTGTTCCCCCAACCAAAACACATTCGCCATCCACAAACATCCCCCACCAACCCACACATCCCACGCCCACCCACATACACATCCTAACCCACACATCCTCTCCCCCACCCACACCTCCAACCACCCATCCCCCAGCTACATCTCCATAGACCACATATTCCCCACCCACGCACACACACCCCCCACCAACCCACACATCGCAAATCCACTCACACATCCCCAAAACATACACACACATTCCCACCAACTGACATCTCCCTACCCCGACACACACACATCTCCCTAACCACCTACACATCCCCAATCCACTCACACACACCTCACCACCCTCACATACATCCTCCACCCACCCACACATGCCCTAACCCAATCCCCCCCTCACACACACAAGCGACACAATATCCCCATCCAACACACCACGCACCTCTCCCCACCCACACATGCATTTCCCACCCATCCACCAACACTCACTCACTTACACACACATCCTCCACTACGCACCCACACACCCCCACCGACCCCCAACCAAACATCTCTCGATCACAATACCCCTACCCACACACATTCTCCACCCACTCACGCATCACACCCCGACACATACACATCCCTCACTCACCTACACATCCCTAAGCCACTCATACACCCCCACCCACACATTCTCCATACATGCACACATCTCCCACCCACACACCTCCTACTCACCCACACAATTTCCCTACCCATACACACATTCCCCGCACCCACCACACACATCCCCCACACCACAAACTATCCCCCACCCACACACATATCCTCACCCATACCACCACAAACATACCTCCAATCCACACATCCCCAACCAACACACCGCAAACATATCCCAAATTCACACACCATACACTACTCCCCACCCACCCTTACATCGCCAATCCACCCACACAATCCCCTACCCACACAACCCTGCCACCAACACATACTTCCGCAAACCATCCACACATCTCCACCCACCCACACATATCCCCCACCCAAACACACATCCCCCGCACCCGTCCCATACACATATCCTCCACCCATACACACAACCCCCACACCCATTCTCACACCCCTACTTTCACCCCCACACATCCATCCACACATCCCACCAACACCCACAAATATCACTACCCACAAACATCCACACACCTCAACCCATCCAAACGCATACCCCCACCCACATTCCCCCACCCACACATCCCCACCCACACATATCCCTACACTCACACACATCCTTCACACACACTCACACATCCTCATATCTAGACACATAAATGCCTCACGTGAGCAATGAAACTAGTATGAACAAACTCCCACACTTTACTCACACATATACACTGACAATTGTCGTGAGCAGTCTCATAAAAATGTTAAACATGGAGAAGAATGTGTACATAAACAGGGTGTGGAGTAAAAATAGTGATGCACACACACACACACACACACACACACACACACACACACACACACACACACACACATTCACCCTCACGCTCACTAATTCTGTCTCTCACTCAAACTACAGTAATGTACATGAGTTTACATTATACATGATAAAATCAAATGGTATTTAACTGATAACATGACAGATGAGAATACACAAACATATCGATTCGCGTGTTACATAACATGCGTATTAAGGTAGATTGAGCTTCAGTTGCGTGGGTAATTACCACAACTAGGGGTTAGTAACTATACCAACCATAAAAAGATGTATGTATCACGCATCCGAACACTATTCCAGCAATGTGGCACATACACGTTTAATACCAAAACGTCTTTGTTAATAATGATGGCAGAACAAAGCGATACATAATTATTTGTCATCTGAATAACAGATGAAGATGCGCTGAGTGCGGTGTCCTTATTTATACTAAAATTCGTCAATCGTGTGGCTTTCATAGATGTCGACATTGCTTGTACTCTCACCCTGTTGCTGTTTCATTTAATGTGCCTTATTGCTTGCATGAACAGCGCTAATTCATCAGCCGTGAAACAACTCATGAAATAACGCAAACAATAACTTGGTACCTTTTCTGACATTCACAATTTTCAAGCGATGTTATAGGCACGCCTTTGTTCTAATTAAACACGAAATTCTTGTTGAACAGAGATAAACTATTTGAAACAATTACATTTTCATCAATAATTCACAATGCCTACAGTGTGCGCCATCAAACATTGACAATGTATGCAACAGGTTGCGCAGTTCGTTAGAAATTGATTAGTGCACCTTCTGAATTTGATTTTCTGAACTGTCTGAAAGTCATACCAGAAGAAACCGCCAGCTCTCATAAATCTGTCTATTCATTGCTACATATGAACTCAGTTTACCGTGAGTTGCGCGTGATGATTTAACTGACCGCGGTGACAATCAACAACTATGGGCATACAGTCTAGACAGTTATCAATGAATTACATAATTATATATAAATAAATGCAATTCTCCATAAAGAAATTTCGTCGTAAGCTAAACGGACATTAATGTCCCCTATTGTCGAACGCTTTCAAACAAATTGAGCTTCGTTTTTACTGCGAATTGTACATTGTTACCAGGCACCAGATGGTGTTTTTCTTAGCGGCGTTATATTTACAATGAGAATACCCGTCAGATTTCTTGCCGGGTAACATCACCTGTTTGATACTACCAAAGTGGGTGATTAAATCATATCGTTAT
Source organism: Cepaea nemoralis (assembly GCA_014155875.1). NCBI lineage: Eukaryota > Metazoa > Mollusca > Gastropoda > Stylommatophora > Helicidae > Cepaea > Cepaea nemoralis. The sequence goes on from JACEFZ010013229.1 coordinate 152,061, forward strand.
TAGAAGGCCATAATTGCTTTGACTTTCACACGCACTGGAACGATCCGTGTACTGAATCTAAGAATCGATTGCAATTCTCTCGGGGCATTCCCATACATATATGGCCCCCTTTCTCCCTGTACCTATTCGAAAACCACCGGAGCTACGAAATGAGTGCAGTGAGTTTGACACCTTGATCTGTGACCACAGTGAAGAACCATGCTTTATAAATGAAATATAAACATAAACATTGCGTGACGATAGCTGTATTTGTATGTTTGTGAGACAAGAACACTATACAGAAGGCCAAAGAAGATTAATAAATCAACACAGAACTGGTGTCATGAACACTGCAAGCTGCGGGATTTACCAAGAAAAGGATCTGGGCACTTATGGACTGAATGGTTAGATGCGTAATAAGGATGATCTAAGGACTAACTAACTAATTAACATTTGTATGTTAAACAATAACCCTGTCAAGTCAATAGTTCTTAGTGTTAGACATTCATGTATCTGCCCGTTGTCGGATAAAATACTCATGCATGTGATCAAGTGAACACTTCTACACTTAAACATATGTAATGCTATATCTTCTTCTTCTTCGTTCACATTCAAGCGTCAATATGAATAAATGCAAAGAAAGTAGTAAGCAACCTAAGCGTGTGGATATCTTCACAGAGTTTCCCTTCAAATGGAGACGGTGTAGGAATGGTATATGCTAAACGCATTCCAAACGTTTAGTTTAGTGTAGTTTATTTGATCAACATCACGGCAAACGGGTGTAACCCATAAGTGCTCCGTTTTCCTCCTAATTCAAACTTTAGTCTGGAGAAACTCAGCCCAGTGCACGAACTCCGTAGCACCGGCGATGATCCTTTAAAACTTTTTTAACTTGAAATTTTGCCCGGGCAGCGTCTTTAGGCTACTCTTTTTCGATTTCCAACTGCCAAGGGAATTTTTACATGCGCAACAATACACACGGGCGTCCGATCTCATACCCAGAGATCAGGGGAAATTTTATTACTAGAAGTCCACGTGAAAAATGCCCGGTCATCACACTGGCTTGAACCCGAGACCTCTAGCACTCGAGGCGGACAATATACCAAGAGACCACGCAACCTCCTAATCCAAAAGTTATTTTATAAGCAATCAAGATGTCTTCTAATGCGTCTATTTTTATTTTAATGACAACTGAAGTCACACAATTCGTACTCCTCAATGAAGACCTCACTCAAATTGTGTATCAAGCATTCCGCTATGGACTAATCCCATGTACCAGCGTGTTAGGAATAATCGGGAATGTGACCAGCATTGTCAAACTGACTCGACTAGGATTCAGAAAATGTTCCAACATACTTCTCATGGCTTTGACTGTCTCTGACATTTTATATCTGGCTGAGATAAACAACCCACTTTTGTATGTATACCAGCAACACGCTCCTAATTCGTTCAGGTTCTCACATGCTATAAACTACGTGTGTTATATTTTATACGTAGTGTTTTTATTTGCTCACAACATGGGACTTCAGACTGCAATGCTCATTCCTGCGTTAATAACAGGGGAACGTATGCTAGCCATATTTCGTCCGCTAATGGCCTATTTAATCATAACACCCCAGCGTGCAATCGTCTTTCTTGTCTTTATATTTTAAATGGTTCTTTCTTTCTGTATCGCTGTACAATATGTATGCAATTTAAGCAATTTATCACGCCAGGCGGTGCAATTGGAGTGTTTGTGTACAACCATATGTGTGTTGCTGGTGACAAAAGTGAGCTTTACCAGTTGACAGAAGTCATAGTTAATTACATGACAGGAATAATACCGATCATTCTGGTTACCGTCGGATGTCTTATTATTGGAATTCAGGTTTCAATTACTACCAACAGACGCAAGAAGCTCACCTCCATTCAGAAACCAATAACTACAAACAAACCGATATCGAAGACAACTAAAACTTTACTCAGTATCTGTGTGCTTTATATTTTATGCAGTGGTTTTGGGTTTATTGTTTCTAATCTCGCAAATATTAAACCAACAGGCCAATATGCCTTACCTTCGAGAATACTGTCGTCTGTTCAGGACATGTTGTTTTGTGTTAACTGTGTCGGAGACTTCATTATTTACGCCCGTGCTGGTAGCCGCTCGAAAGGCAACAAGAAACTGAAAGCAAATAAATATGAACATAGGCACATATAAAATGATGCCTTCCGCATATTTAATCATAGTTGGTTTCAGATGAACACACGTCTTTGAATTGTTGTTGCGAAGAGAATTTCAGAATATTCTAATTACGACGTTTAAGAACTCCAGAGACAGGTAGGATAATATAATGCTACATTTTACATGAATTAAAACTGCTAACCAACCACAATAATAGAAAGACGACAGAGGAAGAAGAGCATGAAATGGGGGGGGGGGGGGGGGGAGGGGCATAAGAAACAAATGCAATGATGGATTGACACTAAATCCTTCATTCGAAACGACACCATGAGATAGTTAATAAACTAAGCATACCTCGAGGCTCGAAGTTTTTCAGCTTTGAATTGAGCTAAAATGAGTCCAGAACAAACATCACATCACTTGAGATATTCGCATACGTGGTTCGTCCTCATTTTCAACAACAAGCGAAGATCCTCAGTAATTGTGGTACCAGTTACAGTCTCTCTATATTTTTTATGGCTTTTCTGAGGAGTTCTGAGCGGCCGCCAGATCCTCCATGCTCAGAGTTGATGTCGCGGTATGTCACGTCAGGTTCCCCCGCACCAAACAACCCCCATGCTCAGAGTGGACGCCGCGTTATCTCACTCTAGGCTCTTCTGCACCAAACATCATACATGCTCAGAGTTAATATCGCGGTATCTCACGCCATGCTCTCCTGCATCAACCTTTGCCACGAACGTTTAGGGACTTCCTTTGCCTTCTAACACAGAGCCATCCGTAAAGATGACCTCACTGCGCGCGAATTGTCATTAATCAGTTATTGACCTCCCATTCAGGGCAACCTGCTGGCCAATCCCTACACTATCATCCACTAGGACTGTGAGATATAAATATAGCATATATGAATGTTGTGCCTAGGGGTATATCTAGGCTTGGGGTCCAGTCCTCTTCTGAATGAGGATAAAGTTATAAGAAAAGTGGGCCAGTTGTCTTCCTAATAGTGTTTTCTCCAGGAACACTAGTCAAGGCTCTTGTTTTCATAAAGAGGGACTAGGCAGACAGAGACACCAGTCCAACCTACAATGATAAGACTAATATCCTGGAAAATATTGTTAGAAAGCCGGTCATGTAACCACAGACGTCTATGTTGTTGCAGCCTTTATAGGATATATGTAGGTCTATGTGTTGTCGACCTCTCACAGCAGCTTTCTATGAATTTTCATAACAGTGACATATAGCAACAACATTAAACATCACGTTTTAACACTAGTCACAAGAAAGTAAAAACACTACTGCTTCTAATTGTAATCTTTTAATGTGGATCCAAACAGTGGGTTATGGGAATTCTAAAATCTACATTACTACACTCTACAAAAACATAATAACCATAATAATAATATCAAATCAGTGCAATACACTCTTTGATATAAAAAACGCAACAACGAATTTCGTCTAACTTATCAACCTGAAAGAAAACCAATACCCTTATCTGGAAGGTTGTTACATCCAGATTAACCATAGCGTGAATACATTTAACTATGTTCATAAAAATCAAACACAGTACATGTACACTACTACATATTCTTTGACTATAAAAAAGGCAATCCATAAATCTTGGAACTGGCTGTTGATTGTGTCATTGTCCCTATTAAGTCTTGAATAAGTAAATCCTGTGAGTCAGGTAAAATATACGATCACCACACACTGGGGCTGGACACTAAACTGTATCTACTCTCCACAATATAACACATAAGAAGATGTTTCAATACAGTCTCTCTTCTATAATCCTCTAACGCTTTCCATCGATGATAATGGGATAAGCCAATCATACGCTTGATGAATCTCACAGACGAATATATATCACTGTCAAAGATTTCACTGGCTGGACTTCATAGGTGATAGTGATGCTGTAACTATTGGGTTGTAATCCAATTTCGTGTGAAACATAACAGACAGACAAATGTAACTCCCTCATTATCCCTGATATATCTATCTTTATATACTGATGTTGGCATGGATACTCTGTTCCCTTTACGTGTGTACGTCTTAAGATTTTGCAGTTTTAAGGGTTTGCATTCACCGATGATTTCCCCAACTGGCCGTATTAGCCATAATGCTATAAGCTGTTGAAGCAAGGACTACCCACGAAATTTCTGTAATTTCTTTTGAAGGATATACAGAAAGCATCCCAAAAATATGTGGGTAGTATGCTTACATCAACGATTAAGATACGTCCATAATGTCTTTGAGCGACATTGAAACAAAAAGACGTGCCTTCACTGGTTCCAGAAATAAGTCTGAGTCTTACAACTATACAGGAAATTGATAGACCAGTCCCAAAGCTTCTGCAGACGATGGCTCCCCTGGTAACTTAGGGCAGCAAACACTTGAAATCTCTCAGACGAAGTTAGTGGTAAATAGATTGTACCCATGGATGATTTCAAGATCATTTGGCACTGTAGCTGGCCAATGCTGCATAACAATAGATAAAAAGGGAGGGTAACCAGGATATGACTTCCTAGTCGTTGTTGGAAAGTAACCGATGGGTTGTTTCCTTTGTCGGGTGGTTACTTCAATGGACAAAAATTATCCCTCGCCTCTGTGACTCCAGTGCTGTAAGATTGGAAAAAAAACAAGCGATGTACATCATGACAAAATATAAGTTTCATTGTAACAAACACATAGAGAAACCAATGGAATTAAGGGATGGGGAAATTGGCCATTCCCCATTGTTCTCTGCTAGTTCAGCTGTCATTAAACCTCTGTTGACGAGTGGGGTATCTATATATTGCCTGTAAAACTGATTCGTCCACTAGTCGGGGGTTCGGGACTGTTCCATCTAAACTGACCCAGCATCATGCCCCTTCACTATACGACGAACAAGGCAGAACATCGACACCCAAAACTATAAACACTCTCACATTCATATGGAAAACACCCACAAATATGAGAGGACATATAATCTATCTCCATAATAATACAGGCATCCTCCTCTAACTATTTGTCCACCCTCCTAACTTTTAGAAGTCGGGGGTTTAAACATCTGTTCCAAATCTTCTTCTTGTAGCACGCAAGCACTGCACGATTTACTGAATATATAAATGGTCATTTAGGCAGTCTCACGAATGGGCCTTGCTGACATGATATGCAGAGCTAACAAGCTATCTAACGATATGGGGTGTCCACCTCTCTTCACCCATGATATTATACAAACAAACATAACATGAATCCCCTGCATATTCATGAAACAGATTACATAATAATTTCACACAAGATGTAAAAATACATGTATGAAATCAAAAAATGCACTCTTAAGTACACAAATAGTTCACTAGATGTCTTTTCAAGACAAGTCTGTAACCTAGAGAATATTGGTTCGAATATGAAGATATAGTGAAAAGATTGTCTGCATAGAAGTTGCGGATGCTAGTGAGATATTCTCCACCAAGTATACATTTAGCAATCATAGCAGAATATGAATTGTAAGCATAGGACTATTTAGTAGTGGTATAGCCATTTCTTTGTGCAAAGTTCGAACCTCAGGCTATCTTCTCAAAGAAGTAATTTTGCAGTTACCAAATTCAACACAAATACATAGAATATGTGTATTCTATTTATCATATAATACAGGTATTAACAATCAAAAAGCAATAAAATCTTACCATACGCACTAGAAGGCACAGATGGGCAAAAACACTTCTCCCGTGTAACTACATCTGACTTGGTTGATATTCAAATCTCAAGTGACAATGCCTAGCCTGGCCAGTTCTAAGTGGTCGCTAATAAATCTATTTCGAGCTGCTGCACTACATTCCTATTGTGTTTTGCTATACGGCATTCATTCTCTTATAAGGTAATGATAAACACTACGCGTAAAACGGCACTTCTTAGAAACTGTGACTGTAAACTGAGGAGAATGGTAAATTATGTCACAAGGACACAACCCAGCCAGATCATAAGACACTGTTAATTTAACAAAACTAGGACACAATACAGCTAGATCAAAAGACACCGTTAATATAATAACACTAGGACATAAGACAATGTTAATGCATCAACACTAGGACACAACACAGCTAGATCACAAGATACTGTTAATATAACAACACTGGGATACAACAGGTTCGACCCCCGCTCGTGACTTGCGGGATACTGAGCCGGCCGCTCAGAAAGCAATGGCAAACTACTGAGCGTAATCTTGCCAAGAGATCAACATACAGCTGAAAGATGCTGGTGTTGACAGCTAAGTCCTGTAAAGGATATGCTAAAGAAAAAAAAGGATACAACACAGCTATATCACCAGATAAATTTAATGTAATAACACGACACAGCAAGATCACACGCCTATGTTAACATAACAACACTATTACACAACGCAGCTAGGTCACAAGAACATTGCAATATAACACCAGGACATAACACAACTAGGATACAACAAAATATGGACATAAACAGCTCCAGCCAATGGTAGCAATTTCTCATTCAATAAATGTACGCAATAATCGTCATACTAATCATCATCGTAATAATCATACGAGGTAAATACGGCTATTTAATATTTAAGGCTGAGGGAAACGTCGTTAGCTGGTTTACACATTATATATATATATATATATATATATATATATATATATATATATATATATATATATATATATATATATTATATATATATATATATTCAGTATTACTTAGATAAACACGGTTGGTGATATAGAGCTCTTAAAAATTGTTGTTGCTACTAGTCCCTGCATTCAGTTTACGTATATCTTTAGTGTTGATTTTTACCCTCCCTGCACATGTTATCCAGAATTCACAGTGTCACCAGCAGTTACTTACTTATTAATGTCAAAGGTAAGCTGGAAGTTGACAGGTAGCTGCCTATGATTGGCTTCCTATTGTTTCTAAACAGATCGACCAGCCTCATCAAAGGGATTCTTTGGAGGATAGGCATATTGTCATATACTGGTATGCCACGCTATATGTCGCCTCGGTATACGTCGTTTCGCTATAACGTCGTTGTCACATAGGGGACTAATTTCACTTTATGTCGCCACGTTTCGCCATAACGTCATTCTGGGGCTGGCGATCGTGCTGTTGATATCAGTAAAGTCCATGGTTTACCTCCAATAACGGTAAGGACAATTCATGAAGGTGCTGACAAAATCAAAGAGGGTGCAAGAAACGTAACCCCTTTGAGTGCTTCCAAGATGCCTTGTACCAGAAGTATTCTTATGGAGAACATGGAAGCACAATTGGCCGTCTGGATTGAATGTGCCTGTGTGCAAGATGGCTATCCAAGAGAAAGCAGTCTCTCTATGAAGATCTAGCAAAGAAAACGGGGGAGAGCAGTACTAGTAGTGCCGATAATAGTTTTAGAGCAAGTCGTGGTTGGTTTGAGCGCTCTAAGAAGCGTTCACATCGACACAACATTCAGACAACAGGTGAAGCGGTCAGTGCTGATACTGAGGAGGGTAGTTGCTGTGCATCAGACATTGGACACATTTTTTTGTTCAAGCAGAGAAGAGTCAGGAAAAGAGGCAGGAAGAGGTTACAGTTTCCTCCTCAGATAAAGAGGCAGAATTTAATGCCTCTACATCCCAATAACTCTACCACTCGCCCTCCAACCAACCTCTATTTAGCCAATAAATATCAACAACCATCAAAATAAACATTACTGTGGTACACAATACACTGTATTTCATTTAATTCTATGGGAAATAGTGTTTCGCTATACGTCGTTTCACTTAACGTCGCGTTTTCCAAGAACGTAACCCCTACGTTAACCGGGGTCTACCTGTATTTATTACTATAATTCCTCCACTGGGATGGGACATGGGGTTTTGTGGCACTAAAAATTTCTCGTAATTTGACATAATCACATTCGTGTTGGTCGACCCCTCCTCTTCTTCCTGGTACCATCAAAATTCTCTCCAAGCCAATGTGACGATTAACTAAATACGTGCCATGGGATGATTAATAGTCTCAAGCGTCTTCTCGTATTTGCCATGGGCTTACATATAGTTGAAATGGTGCCTTTGTGTTATAATACCACATGTTTGCTTTCATATTAGAAACTGTTATGTCATAATTGTTACACCCCTACTTCCAATTTTCCGTCATCCATTTTTGTTTTGTCCAAATCTACTCCATCTCTCTTCGCCATCCCCATAGGCTCCAAAGGAGTGATTCTCCCATTGCAGTTTAGAAGAAACAAAAGCTAGAATAAAGTAATATGTATAATTTTTATAGTGTATTATCTAATTTCAGCTTGTCACTAGGGGTATTGTGTCACACAGACTGCAAATGTCGGCAGAAGCCAAGATGTTCCAAATGATGTCTCTGAGCATGTACATGATCTTTTGGGGGATTTCACTTATGTTCTAATCGAATTAAAATATCTGGTACAGTAAGAAAGACTTGAGGAGTCGTATAAAGAAAATGAAAACAGTTAATCAAACACAACATTGTATTCATTCATATACGCAATGAAAATATTGAAAACAAGATTTTAAAATTAATAACGTTTTTTTTTTTTTTTTAAATCTGTTTTGTTTTTAAATATAATTTTACGCTTGGAGTAATCATAAGTAGATTCACGTCGTGTGATAGCGGGAACGTCTCTTGCCAGCGTTCATACCCCACTGCCTACTTCTTCCCGCCTGTTCGGCGTCCGTGTGAATCTGCCACGTGGTTCACTCTTCTAATGTGAATCATGCTTAAGTTCACCAACGTGGTCCATGACAGTTTTGTCCTAAAACTGCAGTTTAACAATAGGCCAAACAACACAAATGGACAACTGACCAAGTTACGAAAAGAAGCAGAAATGATGTAAACGACGACGGAAACTACTATGCGACAGCATAAACTAATCTTTATTAAAACCAGCACACATACTGTTAAACATTAACAATTAGCTATTTCCATGGTTATATATACCATCTTGCCATGTAAGTGGTAATAGCGGGATATTTCGAACGTATAATTTAGGGGGAAAAAAAAAAGAAGTTAGTTAGTTAGTCCAGGTTCCAACTTCACGGCAACGGGTCGTCCCCATTATGCTCCATTCCTGTGCCAGTGAATATCACACAAAATGCTCCCCACTGTCCAATGTGAAAAGTGGAATAGACAGGAGTCTCGGTAATCCAACAGCCCTCACAGGTACACTGTGCATAATGCCGCTGCCAGAATGCCAACACAAAATTGATCCACGAAAACCACAGTTCATCGTCGATGGACTCGGCAGTCACCAGAAAGACCTCATTGACCCGGGTTTTCTCACTTGGCTCGGTCTTTTACCGCAGGGCAACCAGCTGAAAGAGTCGCACAAAGCACGAACTCCGTAGCTTCAGCGCCGACTCCCAGGAGTCTCCTTAAAAATGCACTCGTGAATCGAAAAGGCAAATCAGTCAATTCAGCAACAGCCGGTAGCCATAGCATTGTTCCGAATATGCAGGTCACTGTACATGATAGATGTAAAAGCATTCCACGCGAATTTCACAGCTCACAATGTCGCCCACGCACTCACTCAGTAGCAGGGCGACGGAACGGTGTACTACCAGTCCAACATGAGGAAAATGCGATTGCAAACCGTAGCTACAAGCATATACACACCACAGGCCTTAACGGTTAATGCCTATCCGCCATGTTGGCGACCGGAAGTCCATGGAAAAAAAAGAAGGCAGAGAACAAAAATATAACTTATCCTATAATGAATGCCCGAAAATATCGCACACAATAAGTTTTACCGGATATTAAGAGTTAAGCACCTTGTTTTCCACTCATTACTACATTTTCACATCTACTAAAACGTTTCATTGAACATCATATTGAAAGTGTGTCTATAATTGAAACTCATCATTAATATATAACTGTTTTAACATGGAAATGACGCCATCTAATACAACCACAACTGACCATAGGGAAAAACACAGCCTGTGGTGTCAGGTTCTTGTCATATATGACAGAGCTACCATATAGAAGTAGACGGTACTGCCTGCTCTCTGTCAGCGCCGAATGTTAGGCGGCGCTTACCAAAACCGACACCCCACATTATGCCAACGGCTTTCCTCTGGAGTGAACTAGGCAGGCCGAGAGAGGGATCATGCTGCATGGGCAACACATGGTCTCTATATTTTAGCCCAGGCTTTGTGCTATGGAGAGGTATAACTCCATCCCTCGTCTTAACCGGTCTCGGAATGAAAGCGAGAGGTAGCAATTACGGGTTATAAATCTTTGTCAATTGACGTAGACATGGGGCACCACGGGTTGCCTCTGACGGTGGGAGACACCTACAGGTTTCACTGATCAGCTACCGTCCGATTCAAGCTGGGAAGCGGCAATTGGGTGCTGATCTGCCACAGCCTGCCTGCTCTATTAGGTGCTTGGGGCTAGGATAAAATCTGAATCGCAGGCTGTTAAACTAAAGCACCAGGCACTAATAAAACAAAAATAGAAACCTCAAGCTGCGGCTTGCAACCTGGAACATAAGAACCTTGTGTCCAGGATTTTCAACCCACCTGACAAATATTGACGATGTGAGAAAAACGGCTGTGATTGATGCCGAACTCAATCGTCTTAACATTGATATTCTGGAGGAGACTCGCCTCACTGAAGAAGCGTCACTCGGGGAAAACAATTACACCTTTTTCTTGGAAGTGTAGATGGCAGGCAGAAAAAGGCAACATGATGTAGGCTTTGCATTCAAGAATTATATACTGTGAATGATTAAAATTCCAGCTGGAGGAAATGAAATACATTTATCCCTGCGCTTGGCAACCTCTTGTGGTTTTGCCACTATTATCACTGCATATGCACCAACACTTGCTTCCTCTGATGATGTGAAGGATACGTTCTATGAGGAGTTAGACTCTGTGATCAAGGCAGTTCCACAGTCCGACTACATTTATATGCTCGGTGATTTCAATGCTCGTGTGAGCAGGGACTCGAGTTCATGGCCAGTGAGCCTTGGAAAATACAACATCGTTCGCATGAATGAAAATAGGCAAAGGCTGCTAGAGCATTGCAGAGAAATTACCTATGTATTAAAAACTCCTTCTTTAAAACAAAACGGCTGCATAAGGTAACATGGAAACATCCAAGATCCGGCCATTAGCATCAGTTGGACTTCATCATCACATAGATACAACACCTGAGCCAAGCATCATTAACTCGAAGTTACCACAGTGCTGACTGTGATACAGATCATTCTTTGGTTGTTGCAAGAGTTCGACTGTGATCAAAAATAATCAACACAGCTAAACACAAACCTAGCTCCAGGATTGATGTTATTAACATCCACGATCCTGGTAAGTGCATTGAGTTCCAACACCAACTTGAAGACGCTTTCACTGATGCATCATAATTTTGTACAGTAAGTGAAAATGGGATAAACTTAAGGAAACTCTTAATAAAACAGCGGTAGAGTTTTACGGCACTGTGGATCATAAGAGGTAGGACTGGTTTGTGGCAAACAGCCAGATACTTCAGCCCTTGATTGATAAAAAGAACATTGCTCTCTTAAGAAATACGGAAATAACAACGCGTAACACTCTGAGTGAGCTGAAGCAAGCTAGGAAGGATGTGCAAAAGGCTGCCAGGCAGCCTGCAAATGAATATTGTATCAAGTTACGTGAGTCCATTCAAATCGCAAGTGATAAGGAAAACATAAGAAGCATGTGTGAAGGGATAAAGGAAGTCTGTGGTCGAATGATCAAGAGAAGTGTACCACTGAAAACCTTGACTGGCGAAATGATCACTGACAAGAAACAGCAGATGGATAGATGAGTAGAGCAATATATGGAGCTGTACTCAAGCGAGACCAAATTAGCGGATGATACCATCAATGCCGTAGAGGCCCAGCCAACTCTTGACCACCTGGACACGCTTCCCACCATAACATAAGTTAAGTGTACTATAAATCAACTTGCATCTGGCTAGGCTCCAGGTAAGGATGGGATTCCAATAGAGGTTATCAGGAGTGGTCAAGACACACTCACTCTACAGATCCACCAGCTAATAGAGCTATGCTGGCGAGAAGGACAAGTCCCACAGGATTTCAAAGACTCAATCATCATAACATTGTACAAGAACAAGGGCGGGCGATCGGAGCGACTGCAACAACTATAGGGGTATCTCACTTCTGTGTATTGTTGGGAAAGTATTTGCCAGAATTTTTCTGCGCAGACTTCAAGCCCTGGGAGATCAAGTCTACCCCGAATCACAGTGTGGATTCCGACAGAACCGGTCTACCATTGATATGGTATTCTCATTGCGACAAATGCAAGAAAAATGCCCTAAACAGAATCAGCCACAGTTTATTGCCTTCATCGACCCCACAAAGCCATTTGATTTGGTCAGTCGTGAGGGTCTGTTCAAGGCACTAACGAAGATTGGCTGCCCACCAACTCTCCGTCCATTGTGGAATCGTTCCACACAGGCATGAAGACTGAGCGTGGGATTTACAAGTTTGATGGTGTAACTTCAGAAGAGTTTGAACTCAAGAGTGGAGTTAAGCAAGGTTGTATAGTAGCTCCCACCCTCTTAGGAATATACTTTTCACTTCTACTGAAATATGCCTTTCATGATCATGATGGTGGTATATACATTCACTCACGCTCAGATGGCGGCCTCTACAATGATCAGAGATTGAAGGCCAAGACCAAAATTAGGAGAGTGCTGTTCAGAGTGTTGCTTCTTGCAGATGATGCTGCAATTACGCCCCACTCTGATGAAGAATTACAACGTCTACTATCTGCATTCTCCAATGCTTGATATGAATTTGGTTTAACAATTAGCAAAAAGAAGACAGATAATTAGCAAAAAGAAGACAGATTATTTTACAATCTGCAAATGGGGTACCATCAATCTTCACTTACGACGCCAAACTGGAGATAGTAGACGATTTTACATATCTAGGATCAGTGGTAAATAGTAAATTATCCCTAGATCAGGAAAACAACATCAGTATTGGTAAAGCAGTAACAACAATGAACATGTTAAGAAAAGGAGACTGGGAGAACAGGAAGCTTACTGCCAAATCAAAAGTCCTTGTCTATCAACCCTGTGTCCTTAGTACTCTTCTTTATGGCAGTTAAACCTTTGACAACTTACTCACACCAAGAGAAACGTTTAAACAGCTTTCATATGCGGTGTCTGCGAAGAATACTTGGTATTAAGTGGCAAGACAAAATCATAAATACTTAAGGATTGGAAAGATCAGGTTGTGTGACGGTAAATCCCATCCTCAGTCTTCGTAGGCTTAGATGGATAGGACAAAATAGGAGGATGGATGATGGTAGAATACTAAAGGAAATCTTTTCTGGTGAATTACAGGTGGGTAAGAGATCTCAGAGTCGGCCTCTACTACGATACAAAGATGTGTGTAAGCGGGACACGAATGATACAATCAATCAATCATGTGCCATACCGGAAAACGTGGGCGGTCATGACTCGCCATTTCACTCGATCATCAAAGTCATGAATCAGCTCAGTGTTCCTGTCTTGACCATGCTATGTGGCCAAGCCATCCAGGTATTTTTTTTTATCGGTCTTCCCATTTGTCTGTTCCCTTCAATCTTGCCAGTTGTCATCAAGTTCTTCAATTAATTTCTTCTGATAACATGTCCACATAATTTTGATTGTCTACGTCTAATATCTCTAATCAATTTACGATTTTCATTTGCCTCCTGTAGTACTTGGTCATTGGTTTCTCCGTCTGTCCATGGTATTCTTTGCATTCTCCTCAGAAACCACATTTATGCAGCCTTCAGATGTTTTTCAGCTTGACTGCTGATTGTCCAATTTTCATATCCATACAAAAGAATAGGCTCTAAGTAGGACCTCAACACTCTTTTTCTCTTTTCAATTGATAACTTTTTATTGGTTAGTATGTTTTTCATCTTGCTAAAGGCTACTTTCGCCATGGCGATTCTTGTTATTATCTCTTTAAGGCATCTCCCATCAGATGTTATGACTGTTCCGAGATAATTTTACCGATTCACTTGTTGAAGAATATTTCCATTTACTTGTATATTACATTGTGGTATTGATACAGACATTGATAATGCACATGGGTAGCAAGTCACCACTGAACGTGTTGCATTGAGGGCAGATATAAGAAATGGAATAAAGATGAAAGAGAAAATTATTTCAGATAAGTCACACGCTGCGCGTGTGAGACGTAAGATGGTGCATGATGGGGAAAATGACCATCTGCTCACATGCATCCACTGTGGACGAATATTTGCAGCGCGAATTGGCCTTAACAGCCACTTTCGCCACCGCCATAGGTTGTAGTTATTAAGCCTTTTTGAAGCACAATATAAGAAACTATTGTCTGCCAAGTTGGCAAGGTGCCAATGTAATACATTTGCACATCTACTTTAACGATTTGTGAAACATCAAATTGAAAGTATGTCTATAATTGGAACTCATAATGTAATATATAACTGTATTTAAAACGGAAATGATGCCATCTGATACAAAGACAACTGACCATAGTGATAAACACAGTCTGTGGTAGCGTCTGTGCCAATAGAACTCTGGTTCTACGAACGTTCCCAGACTCAATGCCGTTCCAGTGATGTAGCCGAAGATGACAGTGATGGCTATGACAATAATCATCTTGACTGTCTTCTTCTCTTTACTGCTCATGGATCCTTTTTGATTGCTGGAGGATGCTGCCACTTTTCGCCATTCTGAACTTTGATGTAGTTTCACCGCTAGTGTAACTGTGAAAACGATCAACGCGACCAAGGATACAACGGCTGAAGTTAAGAACTGGAAGAACACCATAGAAAATTCTGCACCAGCCCTGTGGGCTACTTCCAGAATCGTTCTGTTTATGTCTTCAGAGAACTGCCACTCAAAATACGAAGTAGCGAACTCTGGAACAAGGGAAACGAAGCTGATAACAAACATAGAACATACAATAATGACGGTTCGTCTGGGTGTTACCAGCTTTTTGATCTTCAAAGGAAACACAATACACAAGCACCTCTCGGCGGTCACGTAAATTGTGATGAAGCTGGCGGTCCGGCCAAAAGCCACATGTGGACACGCCCCTGTGAGGTACTGGAAATTAACGAGATTCACGGGAATACCAGAGTTGCTCATAAACGGGTTTAACCACACTCCGACCCATATTAAACATATCAGGCTATTCATATCTGGGATGGCCAGTCCGATAAAACTTATGTTCACAGTATTAGCAAATCCCTGTTTAGAGAATATAATAATACTGATGATATTACCTGTTATTCCGAGAATGGAAATTAGGATGTCTAGACAAAGGTAATTAATTATTTGAAACAGACCAAACTGATGATCATTTAGAAGGTCATACAGTCTATAAGTTGAGTTCTGAAATGTATGTTCCATTGCTGTGTTGTTGTATAGTTCCACAAAGATAGGTAAAGAAATTAATACACTGAATAATGACGGCATGTATGACAATTCAATATTTACTGAACATGAAGTGTACATCGGTCTAAAAGTTGTGTACTGTGCCTGGTCCTGCAGCAAACAGGGCTAGGACAGGGGGAATAACGGAATCCATGGAAATCATGATCTTTGAAGCCCAGAAACGAGCACTCTCCGGCTGTTTATGCTTCACCTCGATACCGCAAGGTACAAGAGAAACACGATTAGATGATATGAGATGAGAAGGTATATCTGGTGTATATATCATCGTCATAATCATCATGGGCCATGCCGATATTCGTGGGCGGGAATGTTTCGCCATCTCACTCAATCACCAGAGTCGTGGATCACTTCAATGTCCTTGTCGCAACCATACCATGTGGCCAAGCCATCCAGGTATTTACTTCTCTGCTTTTCCCATGTTCTCTTCCCCTCGATCTTGCCAATTGTCACCAAGTTCTCCAATTTATTTCTTCTCATAACGTGGCCATATCATTGTGACAATATATGTTAAATTTCTCTAATCAGTTTAAGGTTGTCATTTGTTTCTTGTAGGATTTGGTCATTGGTTTGTCTGTCTGTCCATGATATTCATGATAATTAAGATTATTTCAAGATCGCATTAAAACAAGAACCGATTACTTGATATTGTTTTTCCTTCCATAATTTATATTTCGCTGATCTCCCGGGTCTAGAGGTTACACGACTTTCTCCGTAATCTCGTATACTCTCGTGAGTAACGTGATGTGCGAGAGAATCAGTAGCGGTTCTCTCCGTGTCGGTAACTTAGGGGTATGTGAGCCGGTCGCTCAGAAAGCAATGGCAAATTACTGAGCATAATCGTGCCAAGAAATCAATAATCAGCTGAAAGATGCTGATGTTGACAGCGATGTCCTGTGAAGGATTCTTCTTCTTCTTCAGCATTCCAAGCCATTGAGGTTCTTTGCTGTAGATACACGCCGTCTCCATTCGTCTGTCTGGTTGACATTCTCTTGCCAGTCGTTGATTCCAAGTGCCTGTAGGTCTGTATGTATATTATCTCTCCACCGTCTTCTTGGTCTACTTCGGGGTCTACGGTCATTTATGTTCTGAATGTAAGCGAGTTTTGTTTCCTTATTATCTTCCATTCTTTCTATATGCCCCAGCCATTGCAGTCTATTAGCCGTCATGATACCAATGATTATCGGGGACTTAATCAGATCATAAATGTCTTTGTTGCTTCTTCTTTTCCACTCTCCACTTTATGTATCAATAATGGGCCCAAAGATACGTCTTAAGACTTTTTTCTCGAAGGTTTGTAACAAGGCTTCGTCTCCTTTAGTTATACTCCAGGTTTTAGAGCCATACAGCACAACTGGTCTGATCAGTGTTTTGTATATTGTGATCTTGGTGTTACGAGATAGCGCATTTGAGTTTAGCAGATGTTATAGTGCATAGTATATCTTATTTCCAGAATTGATCGTAGCTTCTATTTCTTCCCTTATTATGTTGGAGCAGTTTAAGATTGTACCCAGGTATTTGTATGTTTCAGTTCTTTTAATGGTCATATTATCTATTTGTAAGTGGCCAGAGATTTAGCCGTTCCTTCTCTTGAACTTAACGTATATTCTGTCTTATCCTGGTTGACAACTAGCCCCATTTGTTGAGGTTTTTCCTTTAAGTGAGTCAATATTTCCGATGTCTTTTGTTCAGTTTCTTCTATAATATCTATATCATCTGCATAACCAAGCAGTCCTGGATGTTCCTCCAATAGCGCATTCCTCCTTTACCTTCCTTACAACTTTCTCTACAGCCAGATTGAAAAGGAGCGGCGATAGTGCATCACCCTGTTTCAAGCCAGATACTTTTGTAGCCTCTTTACATTCAGTTCTATATAGCTCTTCATTTTGGATGTTGTTGATGTCATTTAGCCATAACTATCTGGCATTCTTTTTTCTAATGACTGCTTCTTCACATTTTGGATTGAACCATCCGTTCTTTCTATGCGTGGTTAACACACCGAGACATTCTTCTGCGGTAGTTTGAATTGCATTCTTGATGTTCAACCAAGTTTGGTCAACACTTTCCTCCAACGGGTTTTGTAGAATTTCAAGTTTACATTTTTTTTCATCTGCAAATTTCTCTTTGACTGTAATTTCTTGTAGTTTTTCTCTGTTATATATTGGGTGTAACCTTTGTAGTTTAGCATCGTTAAAAGCTCTCTTAAGTTTTATTTTAAATTTTGCCCCAACGAGGAGGTGATCGCTGTGGCACTCAGCTCCTCTATAGCTTCTTACTTGTTGTATGTTTGATGCATTTTTGTTGTTAATTAAAATGTGATCTATTTGATTATAGGTTCTCTTGTCACATGGTTTCCAAGTTTTTTTATGTATATCCTTTCTTTGCAGTCTGGTACTGCTGATCTGCAGTCCTTTGGCTTCTGCTAGGTTTATGACTCTCCATCCATTATCATTTGAAGTTGTATGTAGGCTTTTCATACCGGCAACTTTTTTATGAGTTTGCTCTCTACCTATTTTTCCGTTGAAGTCTCCCAGCACAATCAGGATGTCCTGTTTGGGGGTTTCTTCTGTGACATCTTCCAGATCATTATAAAAGTCTTCTTTAATATCATCTTCTTTCTCTTCTGTAGGTGCAGGTACATTAATCATCGTTATATTTTTCCATTTACATTTTATTCGTAATTTACTAACCCTGCCATTAACAGCTTTAAAGTTTAGAACGTTCCCCCATAACTCTTTTTTTATGACAAATCCTGTTCCTAAATCATGTTTATTTTGGGTGTTTCCTATAATAATTCCATTTTACTCTAAAGTACCCTCTCCTGGCCATCTTATTTCTTGAATTGTTGTTACATCCATTTGATATTCAACCAGCTCCCGGGTTAATTCTTCGGCCGCTATAACTCGATATAGTGTCCGTACATTCCATGTTCCAAATCTCAAAAGTCCTTTAACATTCCAAGGTGGTTGTCCAAATAAGTCAGTCCAAATTCGAGGCTCATGTATCTGTTTCGTAACAAAATAGTTTTTACAAAGGTGGGGATGTTAACACCACGCTTCAACCCTCAACCTGGAGGACCAGGGTGTTTCTCTTTGTCTGTTCTCTACACCTTGACCTGTTCGGCTTCGGAGGCCCTGTTGGTATCTACTCTACCGCCGGCATAACTGTCAGGGTCATTGAGAAACTCAAGCTCCTTCCACCACGACAAGATGGAAACACCATCATGTAAAGGATATGAGGAAAAAAAAATATTTCTGTACTTCTCGCTTTTATGAAATTTGTTTTATAATGTAAGTAGACCCGCAAATCACGTTTTATATAGACGTGTTGGCTTGTTCTAGTATGTGTTATTAATTTTAGCTTCCATTTTTACTAATACTGTGTAGGGACGTGGAGGGGGGATTTATGGGGAGGAAATACAAAAGAGGGAGTGACATTCTGAACATATGGTGAAGGGGTGCATGGGCAAAAAAAAAAGGTTGAGAACCACTGCTCTAAGGCATTGATCATTTCTGTTGTGATGTTGTCTGGAACTGGGGTCTTGCCAGTTTTCATATGGTTATGAGCATACTGAATTTCCATCTTCAAAATGGACGGTGCTTCATTATTAATCCGAATATGCTACTGTTCTTCTCTTGTCTCATCATAAATATTCTTCACATAAACTGTTCATGCATGTAAAATTGTATCTTTTCCATTTTGATTTTTCCATCTGTTTTCAGTCATCTTGTTGATGTATGTGTTCATTTATTATCAAGCTTCTAAATTCTTTTGTGCATTAATTCTATATTGGGACTGTTTTAATGTTTTTCATTTTCTACGCAATTTTTCTCAAGCCATGCATCGTTTGCTTAGTTACATAATGTTCTGACTCTTCTGTGAATTTCTTCATATTTATCAGGATTATGTTTGCTGTGTCTTCTTGTTTGCCATCCCGTGGCGAAGGAGTTACGGGTGCAGTTCGTAATCCCGCATACCCGTGTTCGAAACACAGATGCATGCGATTTGATAGCAGACTGGCTTACGTTTATTGTTTTTTTCTGTCGTACAGAAAGCAATCTCAAATTACTGAATGTAAAGTTGCCATGAAATCACGAACAATCAAAAAATGCTGGGGTTGACTGCAACGTCATGTAAAGGATATGCAACCAACTAACTTCTTGTTTCCATTATTCGAAAATTTGTTTTTTCGTCATCCATTTCTTACGTCGTACTTTCTTTAATTTTGGCATAGTTGTTTCTGCAGCCAAACTAATTGCATTCTTCAACATTTCCCATTCATCATCCACATCTTGAAATAAAGAATGGAAGATCAGGTAGTATATCAAATACGTTCATTTGATCTGTAATGTCAATCGTTTACTACCTTTGCGTGCTTCTTAACTTCTGTAGTTAGCTTTTTTTATAGTTTCATTGAAATTTGACGCTATCAGCTCTGGTTTTGCTATTAGTTAAATGTGTATGTTTATTTTTCGTGTCTTGTATATTCTTGTGAGCTTCTGGCCTTATTCATGATTTATGTTTACTTTCACATCTTCCAATGACTTCCATATACGTGTCGCTTCAAATGTTTTCAATCTGTTACCAACTCTTCTTCGTGACCCCCTCGACTACTAAGTGTTGCAAAACTTGATAATTCTAATTTACGTCCCCAAGCCAAGAGCGATAGATCAACATATTAGTCTAACTGCGCGGTGTAGGAGTTTAACCCCTTACCTCGGCACCAACTCACCGGATGCTTAAGAACAAGCGTTCTTATCCATTCGGCCATGCTAACCTACCTATGAGCCGGTCTCGTTGGGCTAGGGGTTACACGACTTTCTCAGTAATCCCGTATACTCTCGTGAGTAACGTGACGTTGCGTGAGAATTGATAGCGGTTCTCTCCGCGTCGGTAACTTATGGGGTATGTGAGCCGGTCGCTCAGAAAGCAATGGCAAACTACTGAGCGTAATCTTGCCAAGAAATCAACAATCAACTGAAAGATGCTGAGGTTAATAGCGATGTTCTGTAAAGGATATGCGAATTTTAAAAAAAAACCTACCTATGACATATTGATTCACTGCAGAAGAATTTGTGAATAATTGCCGATTTATTTCGTTACCCCTGATCAATGTTTCCTCTTGACCTCTTCTTAACCTCTATTATCTGATTCTGTTTTGGCATTTAGTTTACTCATCACAACTTTTATATTGCTATTTCTTAGACTACCAATTACGTTTTAAAGTTTCAATTAAAATTCCTCCTTAACCTGTAATGCTTGTGCATTATTAATCTGGCCGACGCTCGGCGCTCGGAGGAAAGGCGAGACGGACATATAATCAGATTGCTACTGGAACTATTAGTGTTGGAACTCTTCGCTGGCTGCTGAGGATGGAGACGGAGCGCTTATGGGAATGTCCCGAATGCTGTGATGTCGGTTCCTAAATCAATCAATCAATCCTCCTTAACCCATACCTTATGTAAGTTGTTGGTAGCACTGGATCACATGCATGTTTATTTTATTTTTGATAGTTCTAAATCTTGCTGTGATTATTCTGGAGCTCTCTGCTTCACATTCTTATAACGATTCCGTTGCTCTGTGGATAACATTAGAGCCACTCCTACACAATGGTGGAGGGGGGGGGGAGGAATTGTTCTCTTTATAGCCTGACTATAGCACTGTCTCACCTGTGCTTAGACACTGCTCACTTGCTTCGGTCAATATTTTTCCCGCACAATCCCATGATGCTAATATTTTGATATTTTATTGCTGTTGCTACCTGCGCGGTCTTACCTAATTCATACATAATTTTAACATTCCAGGTGTCCATCCTGCAGATTTTCCATGGTGAATGATTTGTAATCAACGCCACGGATTCCTTGCGGCTTTCTCCGCAAGCGTAATATCTCTTCTGTAAGAGTTTCCTTTAATCTTTACGTCACATGTTCACGGTTGGTTGGGTTTTGTGGCAGACATTTTCTGCGCGATGGGCAGCTTACCCTATGTAGAACGCTTCCTTACCCTCCTTTACGCCATGCCGGAAATGGAGCAGTGTTGTTATTCTTTGCTTTCCTTGCTGGTACTGGTAACACAAAGGCGGAATCCTCCTTAGTAACCTTTCACAGAGATGCCTGTTAGATTACAGTGTTTCTATTCTTTGCTTCACCTAAGTGTCCAGGCAACACACGAGGGAACGTATTCCCTTAGTGAATATAAACACAGAAGCCACAACCATGTTTGTGATATATATTTACAGATCTATGATATTTAGCTGGTAATGTTGAAACTTTCACTATCATGAATACAATAAGACAGAGCGCGTGATCTTGGGCGGGGATATTGAGACATAGAATAAATAGACAGTTGAGCCACATGGCAAAGCCTGGCGTTTGGACAAAGTGAAGACGAGAATAATCTTTCAACCAATGAAAGGTTGATTTCATTAAATTATGTAAATTTTGTCGCGTCATTTTAGAAATGAATAAATATAAATTATTCTTTACATTATTTCCCGCTAATTTTCCTTCTGATCTGCCTGCATCTTCTTTGACTGAATAAGATAATGAAAACGAGTAAGATCAACTAAAACAGCAGCAAATCAGAGCAATTTTGAAAGCAGAATCATAATCATGGAATACATCAATCAATAACCCACTGTCTGGAGGAATCTTTGAATTAATATTACTGCTTTGAACAATGCATTTTCAGAAAAGAAAATGGTTACCCTAATTTGTATAATGTGTCTGTTTAGTATGTCTTATCTTTTAGCAGGAACTGCACATACTTAACTGTTTATATCTGACATTTCGAAAGACAATGTAAAAAAAAATTAACGAAGCGGCAAAATTCGACAACAAATTGTTGCCAAATAATTTAATTCCAAAGAAGGTACAGATTTATAAAATAAAATTGAGCCCTACGTAATTCTTTAATGAAGGCCAACTGGCAATCAGTTGCGTCTCAAGACTTTATCTCGGGGGAAAAGTTTTTTGTAAACTGTATAGTCAGTATATATCGACTGATGGTATTGCCATTGGGTGTTCTGTCTGAAAAAAAGGGTGTCCGTTGTAACAATATTCAGTAGCACTATTTAGAAACATTACAACTGCGGTGAAGCAGTGGCTCGTAGGCTTGTCTGCTAACCCTGGGGTTTATGTGTTCGAATCCTAATCGTGGTAGGGTGTATATTTACTGATCTCAGCTCCCAGGTCCACCCAGCCTAAAATGGCTGCGAGGATATTTCTTGGGAAATAAAAGGGACCGATGTAATACTGACCACATCACCCTCGAGCGCCGATAGATTTAGTATATGCGACTAGCACCATGTACGCCATCAACATATTCATCATGTATAGACATGGATATGCTAACACTGTAAACATACGTTTCTTTGGACTGGCCATTTCTGACATGTGTTGCTTTATATGTTTAACATGGGTCGTAATATGGTTAAACCCGTTTATCAGTAACTATGATATTCCAGTGGATCGTGTCGATTTCGAGTACCTTACAGGGGCGTGTCCACATGTGGTTTTTGTACGAATCACAAGGTACATAACTGTTTACGTGACCGCCGATAGCTGCTTGTGCATTACATTTCATTTGAAGATCAAGAAGCTGGTAATTCCTGCTAGAGCTACCTTTGTTCTATGTTCTATATTTATAATAAACTTTTCGACCCTTGTCCCAGACTACTCCGTTACCTATCTTGATTGACAGTGTCTGTGAAGAAAGGAACAAAACCCTTCTGGTTGTAGCCTACAGGAGTGGTAGAAACAATGATATAGCAGTGGTGTTCTTTCTGTTCTTATTCGCCGGTACTTTTTCGTTAATAGCACTGAATGTATTTACTGTTACTCTAGCTGTGAAAGTACAACAGCATGCCGAATGGCTCGATATAACATTTCATGTCTCTCTTTGTGATATTCCAAGATTCATCACAATACAGCTGAACAGCTCAATATAACATTGTATGGTTCTCTTTCTGGCATTCCAAGATTCACCGCAATGTAGCGGCACAGTTCGATATAACATTGCATGGTTCTCTTTCTGACATTCAATAAAAGTGATTTACTATAATATTAGTTTCATCTTATGCAATGTACATTTTTGTTTGCTCTTCTGCTTCTTGCAGGCGTATGCGACTAAGGTGACAATTTGGAGGGTACAAGCCTTACCCTAGTGCGAGGAAATGTAACCTAAAGACTACATGTTATGGCAGGGCAGACCAGGCTCTAAGCCTTGGTCGGCAGCTGGTCTAGAATGGAAGCAACGACAGGCGGATAGTTAGAGCATTGCTTTGCTGATCCGGCAGCTTCTACAGCTTGTCTTGTTTCAGGCATTTTGGTGTTACCTTTCTTCTGGAGTAAACTAGACAGGTGGATAGAGAAATCATGCAGCATGGGTAGCACATCGTCTCTAAATTCAACACAGGCTTTGTGTTATGAAGAGGTATAACTCCATTTTACAAACTACCGTCTGTCAAGACAGCTAGGTGCCAGTCAATACGTTTCAAACATTTATTTTACATTATTTGCTTCTTTTGTTCAGTCTAAGTGTAATGTTTATTATATATATATATATATATATATATATATATATATATATATATATATATATATATATATATATATATATAATTGGTGTGCGAAAGATGAATGATTGGAAGGGCCGAATGTAAATCTGGTCTGCGTTATAAATTTGTGACATTTTGTGTGTGTGTGTGTGTGTGAGAGAGAGAGAGAGAGAGAGAGAGAGAGAGAGAGAGAGAGAGAGAGAGAGAGAGGTAGGGACAGACAGACAGACAGACAGACAGACAGACAGACAGACAGACAGACAGACAGACAGACAGACAGACAGACAGACAGACAGACAGACAGACAGAACTAACGAACTTTATTTTCAAAGGTTCACAAATTGGGCACGCAGGCCTGTCTTACATTCATTCCTTCCAATCACTCATCAGTTCATCAGTTGTGCATTTTACATTCACATAGGGAAAAAAAAAACATTGTCAAATTGATTTTGTAAACAAAAACAATGCATACTACCATGTTTTGGGACAAGCAGACACACGTACACACGCACATTCCTAAACACAGATACACACATACACACCTGCATACATACTTACATCATTTGCACAAACTATAACAAATTATGCACACACTCAATAACACACAAATACACACTCCTCGCATACACTGCATGTATGCACAGATACACACACAAACATATATACATACATGCACGAACATACACACACATACACACGCATACTCGCATACACACACATGCACATACACACATATATACACATACACACATACACACACTTACATACACACGCACTTGACCCCCATATACACACGCACATACACATACATACACACACATACAATAATAATATTAATTGTGTTGCTGGGGAAAAAAATCGTTTAACCTGTCCTGGGAAGAGAACAAAGAGAACGTAGAGAAGTAAATACCTAGGTGGATTGGCCACGTGGTATGGTCGAGAGAAGAACACAGAATTGATCCACGACTCTGGTGATCGCGTGAGATGGCGAAACTAGGCCGTCCACTCCGATCCGCATGGCACATAATGATGATGACATGATGATTAATGTGTAGTGCGTAATAACATTTAGAGGAAACGCTAAATCTATATTCACTAAACATGGACTATTTTGTTCTCTCTCTCTCTCTCTCTCTCTCTCTCTCTCTCTCTCTCTCTCTCTCTCTCTCTCTCTCTCTCTCTCTCTCTCTCTCTCTCTTACTATAGCTCTAAATGACGACTGTCGACTAGATCCTCGGACCACCCATTGCTGCCGCATCCTCTCTAGACGTTGACTGTCTATCTGTTCTTCTGCATTGTTCACTTGCTCCCAGTGGGCCTTCACCACATCTCCATTAATAATGCATCATATCACGAATGAACGATGCGGCACCAGCCAAACTTTCTGCCTGCTAATTTGCAACCACATCATAAATTCCTGGAGAAAAGATCATTAGACTCCTCCTCCTCTCCCCCCCCCCCCCCCAAATCGATTTCTTGTGTTTACGTTTACAGCATTAGAACCGACCAATCATTTCTCTTCTTTAAATGTTCATATAAACTCGACAACAGCATTACGGTTCGATGTGTTTGTGTGTTTGTTATTTGACCTAAGCTGGTTTAATATAAATTATGAGACCTATGGTGCTATCTCAATGGTTTGATACGAATTATGTCCCTATTCCATAGTTGTTAGGTTCATGTGTATGATAGACATGACCAATGAAGACACTTTATTTGGAGTGTCTAGTTGGTCGTGCGTCGAAGTACATTTATTTCTGCAGCGAGGCGCCGTCGTCATTTGGAGGCGACAGGTTCGATCCGGTCGGTAACCTATAGCTTTCAATTGTATGTTGTCTAGTGCGTCTTGTAGTCTCTACTTCCTTCTTCTCCTTCTGTGAGCGTCAAATAATACTATGTGTGTTTGTTTATGTACTTGTCTCAGTGGCCTCAACCGTTTCCCCCATTGATTTCTGGAGAAAAGATCCAACGAATGGTCACAAAGGCTAACTCTGAATTGATGTATGTTAGACCGCAGGAAGCATGCCATTCTTCATCTTTGTCAGCATGCTTTGTGAATCAGTTGCATTTACAACATGCGTACACTGTTTGTTCTCCAAACAGCGGGAGGCTGCAATAACCTCTTCCACCACCATTCTCAGATTTGTGGCTGTGGTGTCATATAACAACATCTCCTTTACTAGACCATTTTCTTTTTCTATGAATCCACAGACACTTGTTTTGCCTCTTAACATAGAGCAATTGGTATAGATTCTTCTTCTTTCGTTCGCTTGAAATATGTCTATAACTGCATATATTGTCTCTTGCATGAATTTAACTGTCTTTTTTAATTCACACAGCGGTCTACAGTCTATTTTCCACCGTTGTCTCTCTAGACCAGAAGGTCTGCCTAGATATGTTGTATTTTGGGCAGTCTTCGGGTATGTGGTCTGTGGTCTGCGACGCCAATCCACACGTGTACATCACTGATTCACCAATCTTGAATTTTGTATACATGTGGTTGCCTAATCTATTGTCCTATATGTGAGGCGCAGAATAATGACTTGTTCTGGTCTGTCCATAATGTGGTAGTCATCTTGAGCAAGTTTTGGTGGCTTTCTGATTGATTTGATCATTCTTTTCTTTTGGTGGTATGTAATGGGCTCATCAGGCTGTTCTTCTTTTACTCCTTCCTTAGCCAATCGATCAGCTCTGCCGTTTCTGGGTATTCCACAGTGGGATGGTATCCACTGTATGGTGACCTTATGCTGACTGCTAAGTTCAGAAAGTAATGTCCCTAGTACTGGCCATTTCTCAGACATGAGCATCTCGAGGACTGATTTTGCATCTGTCAATAGCACCACATGTTGTGTACCATGGCTTGTATTTAGTAATTTCTCTGCTGCTATCTTGATTGCCTCAATTTCAGCATCATAGTTATGGCAGTACTTTCCTGTTGGTACTCTGGCCGTGTCCCTAGTATTATTTAATTATTCTATGTACACTCCTGCTCCTCCATTTCGAACAACATTTTATGCTGACCAATCTGTGTAGACTCGGATCCAGAGGTTCTGTGGGTATTCGTCATCAAGGAAGCTGAGAGTGGCTGTTCTGCGCTGCACACTGTTTTGATTTTCCTTCTCAGATATTCCTCTCACTTCGATCTGGATTTGTAGTGGTAGTCTATGTTCATCTTTCCATGGGGTTCGCTCTGGAATAGTTTTCAGGGAGATACCAACTGTGGGAAGATCGGTGTTTCTCTGCAGTCATTTGGTCTTGTGGATAAAAGTGCTTCTTTTCAACCGTCTCATATTTAAGTTTTCAGTCTTTTCATCATAGGGTGTTCGTCATAGGGTGGCCTGGAAAGTTGGGGAACTTTTCTACTTGTATTAGAGTTTTCGTATCTCTGCTCTCTCTCAGTGCTTGTTTCCTCCCCATCTTCTCCATATCCACTATAGGGGTTGATCTCATCCCTCCTGTGGCAACTCTAAGTGCTTGATTTTGCACCTTGTCCGGTTCTCGCAGTATGATTTCTGATGCTGAATACCACGCAGTTGACCCGTATTCCAGGTGTGGTCATATGATCTGTTGATAAACTGTGCTAATTATTTTCCCAGTGTCTCCCCATGTAATTCCACTTTGTTTTCTTGGGATGGCTATTTTCCTTCTGGCTTTTGCCACTGCTTTGTTGATGTGCTTTCTCCATGACATCCTGCCATCAAAAGTTACTCCAAGGTACGCTGGTAAATGATCTTCTCTAAGGGGTATTCCATTTATCTGGATGATCCCTGCCTTTTGCTTTGGAGAGAGGGTAAACAGAGTATGCTGACACACCATCTATTTGCCCATGCATCTACAGCTCTTTGTAGCAGTCTGGAGGCAACTGATGCATGTTCATTTGTGCTCCATAGAACGAGGTCAACAGCGTACATTGCCGCTTTAGTTCCATGCGGTAGATTAGCAACAAGATCGTTGATTAAGATTAGAAAAAGTGTGGGGGACTGTCATAGTAATCCTTTATTACTTTAGTGTCGTCCCTGGGGTGAGGGGAATCAACACCCACATTTTTATTACCCCAATATTATTGTCCTAGAGAAACCACCACAATCAGTCCACAAAACTCCGTCAGTCTGTTTCACCTCTTTCTTACTCTCACTCACCCCTAGATCATGCCCCCTCTCATTCTTCCACAACACAACATACTCAACAACTCTAGCTCCAACAAATAAATACAAAATAATTTATTAAAGCAAAGAGTATGTGTGTGACAAGTTCACCTTGGGTAGTGAGAGTGAACCACACCCGAGGTGTCTCTGGCACACCCGTGTAATCTAGCCCCAGGGGTTGGACGAGCAGATACACCTTTTTACTCTGTGGTTGATCTCATATTAGTTAATTACGTCTACAAGCCCCTCCAGATTCTAGACCCCCACTAACTACCTACACCTGTGGAACAATGAACACTTAGGCATCGTCCGAGACCACACTCAATCATTATACAAAGAGCAAGTCAACTTACATAAAGTTTATTCTACCCTTGAGAATATAGAACTGAAATGAACATCCTGATAGAATAATCTATTTACACAAATAAAAGATAGAGTAGAGACAGAATCAGAGATGTAGGTATCTTCATCGAGTTGAGAAGTAGATTGGATGCAGATGTCCCGTCCAGTCGGTCCGCCACTCACCCGGCTTCCTTCCAGTGAGATGACTAGAACCTTGGAGACCACTCTGTCTCCAGAGCGTGGATCCACAACACCAGATTCACTGCTGGACCACACGTCACTGGACCAACTGCATCTATATCACTCCCACGGAGTCACTGTTAAGACAGTTCTCGAACAATACCGGTTGGGAGACAATCCTCCTGGACTTGACTCCAAGTATTAGTCACTTCGATGAACTCAAACAATCACTAACCAATCTAATGGTCTGTCTCTCATAACATAGTCCCACTGCAGAACAGCTATGGCATTGACCAATTCAATGGTCCCTTCGTCACAGCACCGGAACATGAATGGAAAAATGTCTATAACCAATTCAATGGTCTCGTACAGTCACACTGCTAGTAGTATCAGATATGGCTACTGAAAATGTTACTGAGTCCTTCCAGAACACAGTTGATAATCTGGATACTGCACAATACATTAATAGAATCAGACATCTATTTTACGGAAACAATTCAGGTTGGACTATACTCCCATAGTCCTTTCCACCGGGTTACACTTGACACACGTCAATAACTGGTGTAGTTCTTCTCAAGACCTGCCACTAGAGCTGTCCAAAGAACCATTCAAGTGTCTGAAGATCAGTTACTTCTGCGTTTAGGCAGAACCCCCGTCAAACTAGACGGACCGGTGTTCCCTGTCGTTGAGCATGATTACTCAAAATGCTGAAATGTTCTTAGTAGAAACAGAGTGTTCTTCTATTATCAAACGATCACCAACCATCAATTCCCACACGTGCACCTTCAGGGTTGTGGTATTTCTGGAAGCAAACTTCACTCATGGTGCAGCACATTGGGTATCTGGTGTGGTTGAGTCTGGCGTGATAAGTAAAGAACTGAACCCTTCGCTCTGTCACACGAAGTGGTTTCCTGCCAAAAACAATTATAGTTGACTGGTTCCTCAACAGGCAAACTCCTGAAAAGGAAGAGCGACCGGTGAGAGTATACTGGCCCAAACATTAGTCCACATGCATCCTACCAATAACTACTCAACCCTCAGTCATGCTACTTCGTTATGCATATAACCAAAGCATTATCTCTATATGGCGAGTAGTAAAGCCTGGGTTTGCAAATGTCAGCTGGCCTCACAGAACAGCCCGTCAAACAGAGCAAGAAATCAGAATGACGAGTCTGATCTTTGGTCTCACCTATCCCTAATCATCTACCAGTCGTCGCTAACGTCAGTAGTGATACAAGGCTGTTATTATAGTTCTAATTTAATCGAACTAAACATAGGTAAAGAGTCCCTAGACTCGTTCCTAACATCATCAATGTACATTAAGAAACATAAGCTGGATCAATATCCCATCCCTCGGGATATAGGAATAGGACATGATCACATCCACTATGTACACAAGCCTGTTTGCTGGGGGGGACTACCTGCCCCTGCCATAGCAAACTCTTCTTATCAGACTCTGCCTTAGAGTCAAGAAGCCTTCTTGAGAATACATGTTCCCCACATGTTCCAAGGGTAATGTTCCAATTCTGTCCTTCCCAAGTGGTTTAGCCTTGGCATGGACTGAACGTCATCGTTGGCTTTGTCTACCAACACATACTTTCATAACTTGCTTTTACATCCCCCATATCCTATATTTCCCCAGTCTCATACAGCCTCCTTGCATCCTTCCATACTTCCAGCACCTGAGCATTCACTCGCCCTAGCGCCAGTATGAAAGAAACAGGATAGCTCAGACAAGATTACAGAACGCATATTTATATCGCGACGACACGCAGTGTTATCTCGCGACGAGCTATTCGGCGTTCGGAATTACCCCAGGAAGTATCACATGTCATGACCTAATATATATACACACAATGTCAGATCATATATATATATATAGATATAGCACCAAAGCAACTTACCTGTCCACAGAAATCCGCTGTTCCACACAATGAATTCACTATTAAGTTATTACACAATAGTTACATCATTCCTGGTGGCACAGAACTAAGTTCTTCCTTTACTTGGTAACTAAGCACAATTTTGTCTGAATCTCCACCTACCAACTTACCTGGTTTTCTAACCGTTCTTCTGGCTTCCGCAACTGACTGCCATAATCTAAGTTTCCATCCGGCACAAGTAACTAGGTTTTATTCTAACACAGCAACCTAATAGATGCAACGATTGGCAAAATATGGTACATATATTTCAAACCCAAATCGCCCACATCACAATACGGCGTTCCTAACAGCTGATTCGCGAGCACACGGTAAACAAACACGATTCGCCGTCAACTGCGTTATCGATCGGTTTGCTAATTAGTATGCAAGGACATCCGCATAGGTAATGAGGTTAGAACAATGGCGTGTGGAACACACGTACAAAGTTAAATGATTTAAACAAATATCTACCTGCATGATGGGACCAGATCTCCAGTCAGCTTCCGAACTGTTCAAGGGCTTCTCAGCTTCCTTGCCATAACAGTCAGCCGAATTATGGTTGAGGGGAGACGCACACAAAATTGGCTCACATCTGGCCTGCGTCCGTTCTCGTTGAACACAAGTAAGTGAATGACTGGTTTAGCCACATTCCCGCTTCGTGCCAACTCAATGCTCACTAGAAGCTAGTGCTTCTTGAGAAAAGATACTTTCTCGGGAAACCGTCATTTCCCGCCTAGAGTTTCTAGATCTCTCTGCACGGGAATTTAGAGCGATACCCAGCATCACGGGTTACTCGAATTTCAGTGTTTCGAGAATATTCTAGATCGTAAGTCCTTCATCGGCTTCCCTCAGTCTGTTTTTAGCTGGGAAAGTCCCCGATGACGCGCCAAAATAGTGCGGAATCTTGACGACCCAAGACAGATAATCGCGTTTCGTCACAGAAGTGTGTGTGTGTAATGTGTAGAATGTATGTCGAATTCTAGTGTGTCTGTACATTCAGAGCAGCAGATCAGGAGCCAAGTCAGATGATCATCATAGCAAGGGTACGCCACAGCATGATAGCTTAGCATAAGAACACCTCACCCATTGATGCGTCTCTTCTTCTAGACGTTGACTTTCTCCGGGATCCACTGGGTCGACTAGATGCATGATCCTCCGAAAATGGTTATTGTTTAACATTAATCATGGATCTGTCATTCCTTGTAAAGACTAAGTTCCCTATAACTCAGATAAGTCCGGATCTCTGTACCGTGAAAACTAGGTTTCAATGTCACAGGTCTCACATTTTTTTCTAATCCGTTTTCATAGATTGTCACCCACAAACGGTTCTAAAGTACTTCTTCACTGGACTAAATTATACCACAAGAAGCCATGTTCAATGTTCTTTGCTATTCACTAGTGTTCAGTGGTATGTGGTGAAGAAAACGAGTATCACCCAACCTGGGGGAATCCCTATTGTAAATGAATCGTTTATAATGTTTTGCTCAACTGAGCCAGTTTCGTATGGACCCTCTGGATCCTAGGCTTAGCATAAACAGTGCAGACTGTACTTTCTTCTGGGTATTTATTCATCTTATAAAATAAAGTGAATGTTCATTTGATGTTCTTCTTAATGAGAGTTGACCTCCATCAAACTCAGTGTAGAGTTTCCTCATAGACGTAAGGGAACCTGTTAGAGAAAGAGACCATATCTGGTGAAAGCCGCCTGATACAAACCCCTACTAGCTGAATGTAGGCCTACTGCCTTGCTCGGATATTTCTCAGTGAACTAAACTCTGTCATGGATTAAATGGCTCATCACCTCAATCTGAATCAGGTTAAGACAAGGAAAAACCAATAGACAAACCGCAGAACCCCAATAGGCACACCATTGGAAGATCCCACTATTGGACATTTCCCCCATCTCCCAACCCATTCTTAAATCTCTCCAAATATCACCCCACTACACTATTCTCACTAGCAGAGCTAATTCTCACTTCACTACTCTATTCTCAACTAGGGTATCTGTGTGGGTGTGGGTGGGAATAATGTGTGGTATGTGGGTGGGTGATATGTGTCTGGTGTGTAGGTGGGGATGTGTGGTGGTATGTGGGTGTGGGATGTGTTGGTGAGGGATATGTGTGTGTGCAGTGCGTGGGTTGGGAATATTGCGTGGTAGGGGATGTATGTGATGTGCGGGTGGGGGATTGTGTAGTGGGGGATTGGGTTAAGGCACGTATGGGTGGGTGGAGGATGTATGTGTGGGTGGTGGGGGGTGTGTGTGAGTGGATTGGGGATGTATGGGTTGTTATGGAGATGTGTGTGTGTGGGGGGGGGGAATTGTGTGCGTGGGTGGGAAATATGTGGTCAATGGAGATGTGGCCTGGGGATGGATGGTTTGAGGTGTGGATGGGGAGAGGATGTGTGAGTTAGGATGTGTGTGTGGGTGGGCGTGGGATATGTGGATTGGTGGGGGAGTGTTTGTGGGTGGCGAGTGTGTTTTGGTTGGGGGAACATGTGAGGGGAGTGTGGGTGGGGGATGTGCGGGAGGGGGATGGGTCGGTTGGTGGGGTATGTATGTGTCCCTTGGTGTGCGTGTGTGTGGGTAGGTGGGTTTGTGTATGTGGGTGTGGTGATGTATGGGTACGTGGGAGATGGGCCTCATAACATGGTAATTTGCCCTTGGTGTGCGTGTGTGTGGGTAGGTGGGTGTGTGTATGTGGGTGTGGTGATGTATGGGTACGTGGGAGATGGGCCTAATAACATGGTAATTTGCCTTGTTTATGTTTACAACATTCATTTCACAATGTTTATTTTTCTTCCTATGTAAATGTATAATGCTTTTGATGAACGACAGACGAGTGATTGGAAGGGCCGAATGTAAGACGGGCCTGAGCGCCCAATTTGTGACCCTAATAAAGTTGATTTGATTTGATTTGATTTAGCAGAGCTAATCATCACTTCACTAATCTAGCTAGTTTTTCCAAGGCTACTGCCTATATTAATTAGGCCTAAACACATTATCTTTAATACCATATGCAACACCGCATCACTCCTGGATGGCATCTACCATTTGCCATAAAGACACATGTTACTTAATCTTTAATTAAATCAACACTGTAGATGCTCTCTCCGAATTCCTAACAGCGGTACAAAAACACGTCAGTTCAGGTCAACTTTCTTGGTTGAGGTTCCGGTTTCAAGATGGCGACGGACGGTCGTGTTGTTTTGTGTTCGTTAACTTTTTCGCGTAGGGGATGGATTTATTCATCTCTTGCGTGTAATTGGTGTGCCCGGATGTAAAACCAGGAGTTTCTACTCAAGATCTTCACGGGTGCTACGGAGTTCGTGCATCGAGCGAAGCCATCCTTGAGTGAATTTTCAGCAGCGTGTGTGGCAACCTGGGGATACGGTTTGATCAAAGCCTTGCTTATAATGCGCACATAGACCAGGTGATAACAAAGGCCAAGCGGGGTGTGGCTGCGATGCGGGTGATGGCGGCAGCAAACTGTGAGCAGCGCCATCTATGTCTTCTGTACGAGGGGCTGGTCATGTCCGTTTTGGAGTATGCAATGGCAATCCTGACTGTCAGCCATAAGCAGATAGAAAGGATGGAAAGGATACAGAATGAAGCTATGCGCATTATTCTTGGATGTACAAGAGATACAGCATGCAGAGCGATGCGCTACCTTCTTGATTTTCCAACCATTGAAGAGAGAATGCAAGTTTGCAGGGCACGCGCCTACCTCAGAATTAACGCAAACACACAGCATCCACTGCATAGTGAAATTAGGAAGGTGAAGGGCAGCAGGTTAAAAAGAGGACGGGCGTGGATGGGTCAAGCCGAAGACATTCTTCAACAGGTGTGTTCACTGGAGGACTTAGAACCTGGCGAGGAGTGGGTGCAAGTGCCAACAGACTTCTGCACATCCTTTTCAGTGTGCATCCAACTAGATAGAAAATGCAGACAAGAAAATCCGGCTGCTGTCAAGGCTGAAGTACAAGCGTTAATTTTCGAGAATTCGCTAGACAGTGACGCGGTCATCTACACAGATGGGTCGGTCGTCCGACGTGTGAGAAGCTCATGGGCCTTTACAGCTCGGGCCGGAGGGAGAATTGTGAAGGAGGACTCTGGTGCTTTCACTGAAACCACAAGTAGCCTGACCATGGAAGTCATGGCAGTAAGTAAAGCAATAACATGGCTCGAGACACAGACATTCACTAGGGCTTGTTTCATTAGCGACTCAATGAACATGATCAAGAGGATAGAGGAGGGGTCGATCCGAAGAGAATGGTTGCTGCCTCTGGAGTGGTCTCGGCTGGCAAAGATTAGTTTCATCTTCGTGGCAGGGCATGCGGGAGTACAAGGAAATGAGCGGGCTGACAAGCTCGCAGGTGAGGCTACTGTGGAGGGCGGACTCGCCATGGACCAGGCTGACATTCTGAATGCTCTACGAGAAGTGAGACTTTTGCAAGAACCAAGTGATGACTGTGAATCTACAACAATGACCAGACTGCGAGAGCAGCAAATTAAAAGAGGGGTGGCCAAACAAGAACACTACGCAGGAAGCCAAAGAAGATTGATAAACCAACACAGAACTGGCGTCGTTAGCCGCTACACGCTGCGGGATTTGCTGAGGAGGGGATCCGAGCACTTATGGACTGAATGGTCCGATGTGCAACGAGGATGATCTGTCGACTAACTAACTAACTAACTTTCTTGGCTACACTATTGTAAACAAGTCATGTTTTTTTCAAAGAGCCTTGGGTTGTTTTGGTGACGTTCCTTTGATGTCAAAACATCAGATGGTTCCAGGGGAAGATTATCCATTTCAGAAATCTTCTCTCTCTTTGGTTTAATCAATGCAAGAGTTGTCTTCCCTTGTTATGACAACCAACACAGCTAGCGTGTTCCTGCATTCTCCCAATTTGGGTCACAATAACAAGCCTACAACTTTTCTGTCTTATGGGGACATTCAAAGACAACTCCACTGTTTGATCTCGCCGACTCTCCGTAGTAAACAACTTGTAGGGGCGAATACAGCCTGTCCTTGGTATTTTTATCATCTGATTGTAAAATTAAAGTGATTTCACGACAGGGACAAGACTCCGCCCTGGGGAACACCGTGACGCAGTAGTACTTTCATGCTCTTGAGTCCGTCTATCTGTACTCGGGCTCTTCTGTTTTGCATGTGTGCTTTCACCAATTTGTACATTCTTCCATTCAATTTATAGTTTCTCTATTTCTTCATCAGACCTTCTTTCCAGACTTTGTCAAATGTTGTTTTTTCTCCTGGAATGCGTGCTCAATTTCTTGAGAGTTGTAGATTGTCTGATATTCCATAGAGTAGCACTGCCCAAAGCCAGCCTACTGTGGGACACGAATGTTTACAATTTCAATGTACCACTGCAGTCTGTGATTGATGATGCGCTCCATTGTTGTGCAGAGACAGCTGGTGAGGCTAATTTTTCTGTAGCTGAAAGGCAATGGAACGATCTTTCCCCGCTTTTGGGAGGGGTAATATGATTGCTTCTCTCCAGGCTTGTGGAACACTGCCTAAGTTCCAGCTATTATTGAAGATCTGCATCAGCTTTGCTTTGTCCTCTGTTCTAGATTCCTAATTATTCTATTGGAGATACCATCAGCTCCTGGTGACTTCCTCATTTTCAGTTTTGATATGGCTTGCTCTAGTTCGCTTACTGTGATAGTTGCCTCCAGAACCTCATGTACTGTTTCATTCCTTCCTGTATGTTGCCATTTCTATCGAACCTCTTGTTGTTTTCTCAGGGCTAATTTCGATATTGTTATCTTGTGCGGTAGTCTGCAAAATGGCCATCTGCTTGATTTCCTGTTAAGATGTTTCCGTCTTTACGTAGTGCAATTTTTGAGGTTCTCCCTGTGCCCTCATCATTAATTTGTTTTATTAGCTTCCACATCTTCCTTGTGTTTCTTTCAAAGTTCAGTGACTGTTTTCTCCTGCCAGCTTTTCCGTCTAACCTGCAGCTTGGCCCTTTGAAATTTGGCTTTTGCGTGGTGCTATTTATTGTGGTGCTCTTGGCTGTATTTGGCTACTGCATTCTTTCTACACACTTCCACATCATTATGGAACTGTTCCAGTTCACTACCCCTGTAAGGTTTATAATGATTACGGGCTCCTCTTGTTACTGTTTCTCGTGTTGTCTGTAGTATGCATTCCTACATCTCTTCAACTACTTTATTTATGTCTTTCTCAGTGTTAAGATTTCTAACCAGTATGCTGGTGCGATGCTTGTACACGGCACAGTCTGCTTTCTTGTAGTTCCACCTCGAGAGGGTGCAGCTTTCACTTACAAGCTCAATTTCTAAAGTTAGAATTATTGGCCGATGGTCACTGCCACCAAGCTGTTTCCCAACACTTCGTTTAATGTTCCACATTAGATCTGGTGAATGAAAAGCCAGATCAGGTGTAGTTGTAGTGTGCCATGATCTCGAGTGTGTGTATTAGGTGTGTCGGACGGTTTGTTATTCAAGATGAATCAATTCTCATCCTGCCAGTCTTCTAGTCCCTCTCTTCTCTGGTCCATGTGATCATAGTTCCAGTTCTGCGAGTGGCTGTTGAAGTAGCCACACACAATCAATTTTTCTTTTAATGGTAGTGTGTCCAGTACCTGTAGGCGGTCACTTGGACAGTAGTAATTGATGAGATGAAGGTCTGTTTTGCCTGTCCTAAGTTTAAGTGTCTGTTAATCAGCCCCTTCCACGTAAACTTCAATTTGGAAAGCAGAGATGTTATATTTTAAAGGGTCAGTATCCCACCCTTTCGCCTATCCTTTCGGTCAGGTCGGTAACACTGGTAGCCTCTGATTTTGAAGGTTATATTTTCGTTGAGGTGAATTTCTTGCAAGCAACATACGCTTACTTTTTCTTGGTCCAAGACGTTTTCTAGTTCCATTTTTGTTGTTGTTGATGACTCCCTCATCATTCCAGTGCATTACTTTTAGTCTTTATTTGGTATGGCCAGACTCTCTATTCTCAGGTCGCATGGCTCCACAGAACATTTGAGAAGGACCTCCAGTAGTTGTGGTTAGACCCTTTCGAGGCATAAGGCCCGGCACTGCACCTGCCTGGGGGTCCAAAGCAGGGCGAGCAGTAGTCGACATGTGTCATGGCGTGATTGCGTGACATCCCTATTTCTGTAATGCGCCTCCTGGCTGGTTGCCTCCGTCATCAGCACCTTTCCTTTGCTAGAGCAGTCTGTGGTCTTACTCGAGTTTAGGTGTGTAGGCACATACACAATCACACATATCTGCGCATGGATGTACGTCAATCTTCCGGTGAAGATGGCGAAGGAAGGTTGTGTTGTGTTTGCGTTATCATCTCCTACGTGTAATTCGTGTGCCATGATGTAAAATCAGGAGTTTCTTCTAAAGATCTGCGCCGATATTATGAAGTTTCGTGCATCTAGCGTAGCAATCCTTGAATGAATTTTCGCAGCGTGTGTGGTTCTGTGGTGTTCAGTCTTTTCAAGATGGCGGAAACATGTGCGTGATTAGTGCAGACGGCAGTCAACAAAACAAGGCGACGGGGCCAACGTGGTGGCCGCAAGCGACAAGGAATACGAGGTGGGTTAAGACGTTATAGACTTAATTGTGACCGTCTGGGCTTCAGAAATACTCGTATTTTATATTGGAACTGCGCCAGCGTTAAACAGCGAGGCCCTATTTCTAAAACCTGGTTTACAGGAATGACATTGTAGCACTCCAGGAGACAAGACTGGGTGATCGGAGACTGGGTGATCAGCTACACCAGATGGTCGGCTTCAAATGTTTCTACAACAGGCAACATCTGGGAATGGCGATTCTCATCCGCGACAGTATGGTGGCTTCAGAGCTAGACATGTCAAGCTGGGACAATGACGACATACAAATACAGGCTCTATACATATAGAGTTCAATCCGGTCTACCATTCGTGTTGGTCAATCTTTATGCCGGTAACGCGAGTGTGGATTACCAGAAGTGGCAGTGCTTAAGTGACATATTAGGTCACGAAAACTAAAAGTAATATTCTGTGGCGTTTTCAACGCTAAAGGCAGATCAAGGGGAAACATTTCCTCCAACATACAGGGAGAGGAGCTCAAGACTGCACTTGAAAACATTGACCTGGTTTGTATCAAAAGTGGCTGTGTCACCAGGACAGCAAGCA
Source organism: Cepaea nemoralis (assembly GCA_014155875.1). Classification (NCBI taxonomy): domain Eukaryota; kingdom Metazoa; phylum Mollusca; class Gastropoda; order Stylommatophora; family Helicidae; genus Cepaea; species Cepaea nemoralis. The sequence goes on from JACEFZ010013229.1 coordinate 190,931, forward strand.
GCCCAGGTGATGAGGACAGTGCTATTGATCTGGCGCTGTATTCTCCTTCACTCACTACAGTATGTAGACGTGGTGTCCTAGGTTACCACTGCGGCGACCACCACTCTTATAGCATATTGGTGGAGAAAGACAGAACCAGGCGGCACAGGTCAACGGTCAAGACTTTCCAGTATGACAGTACAGGGCAAGATGTGATGAGTAAACTAAGGCGCGACAAGCGCAGAATGTTTCAGGGCAGGAAAAAATTCTTGGAGCAGCCATATTGGTAGAATTTTGAGGTAGGAGAAGGCCTATATGGATAAACTTAGTGCTGTAAGGAAATGGCAAAACGCCAAGAAGAACATAGTTGCCCATCCTGGTACCTGCAGCACTTAGAAAGAGAGATGCACACAAAAGTAAGCTATTTAAAAAAAAAACTGGTTAAGGTGGTTAAAAGTGAAAAATGGGCATAGGTATGTCAAAGAGTAAGCACTGACAAGTCACTGAAATTGTTCTGGTGACTACATAAAAGCATGAGTGTGGTAGTCCAGAAGAAGATCATTTCTGACTTCCAAGGTGCCGACCTTATCTGGCCGAGGACTGACGAGAACAAGGGCAAAGCCTTCTTCGAACGCTATCTCTAGCAAAGCAACCAGGCAGACATGAGCGGCTGAAATCTTGCCAAGGAGGTCACCTCAGTTATGTGTCAGGCCCAGAACATTTCGGATGTGACACACAGTGACAGTGACAGAAATCAAGGCTGTGCTTCGACGATCAAAAAACAGTGCTCCAGGGCCTGATGGCATAAGATACAACGACATCAATAGGTGTACCGACAACGAGCTAGAGAAACTAGCAGATATGTGCAGCAACAGTATAGGGAGTGTTAGCACCCAGGAGGAGTGGTTACACAGCTATCTGATTCCCTTGCCGAAGCCTGCAAAGACCACACTAAAATTCAGGGATATCGTGTAATAACCATGCAGAATACAATAGGCAAGCTGCTGGTGAAGTTAATTGCCAGAAAAATATCAAGCCAGCTAGAGAAGCAATGTGTTTTCCAACCTACCCTTGGAGGGTACCGTCCCAAAAGAGAAACCTTGACCAATGCAGCAGTTTTCGCCCATGATGTTTATGAAGGTTTCCACTCGGGCATTGAAACCTTTGCTGCAGCGATTGATCTTGAGGACGCGTACAACAGAGTACCATTGGGTTTTTTAATGCTTCAGCTTCTTGAACTCAAGATAAGTCCGTTCCTGTTTAGATGGATCGCTGCAGACCTCTTCCATAGGAAAGTAGGTTTTAGATGTGGCAGTTGGACTTCGGAACCAGCAACAATATATCCTGGCCTACCACAGGGATCACCTTTATCTCCGGTGCTGTTAAACGCCTACACTGTGAGAATCACCAGCGAGCAGATCACTGGACCGGGGAGGAACACTGCCATATGCCGACGATGTTTTAATGTATCGTCAGGGTAAGGATAGAGATCAGGTTGCTATGGGACTGCATAAGTACTTGGTGTGCTGAAGTTGGGGCAATGGTCAACCCAACAAAGGCAACAGTAACATGGTTCTCTTTGAATAATCAT